>OX377621.1:117155580-117750557 GCA_947397865.1 Polietes domitor
ACCATGTAATAATACACCTTATGATACTCTTATTGTAAACATAGAAATTTTTACTGTTGCCTATACCAATGTGATCATTGCAGGGGATTTTAACTCGAATTTATTCATCCAATCGCATTTGATGGACAATATGTTGTCTCTTGGCCTCTCACTTACAAATATTAAAGCTCCAACACATTTTGCTACAACCACAAACACATTGCTAGATGTGTTTTTGTCAGCAATACATCGAAAATTTGTTTATACGATCAACTTTCTGCTCCTTGTTTTTCAAAACTTGATCTTATATTTTTATCTTACGAATTTCAGACTGTTTCTGAAAATATGACATACTCATACCGCGATTTTAAAAATATTAATCACCGTGCAGTAATTGAACATCTAAATCTGACCAATTGGAGTTATATATTCGGCATGACATCTTTGGATGAACAACTTTTATTTCTAGAAACCAATATTGTCAATCTTTATGACCTTCATGTACCCCTAAGGACCAAAGCAAGGAATGTCAAAAAATACCCTGGTTTAACCCAGAAATTAAATCATTAATTCAGCTCAGAGATACAGCTTACTATCAATGGAAGAGATACAAAACTTCATCTTTGAAAATTTAATACAGAAATGCAAGAAGAGCAGTGAATAGCAAAATTAAACAGGCAAAATTTGAATATTATGCTAATCGTTTCAGTTCTTCTATTGATACAAAGAAAACTTGGCGGACTTGAAGAATTGGCAGATGTACCGAACCTCGACATCGTGGGTCAGGCAGTAAGTAATGATGTGGCTAATTTTAAAATAATGCAGGGGAAAACATAAGACACTGGAGCAGGATGAAATTGGAGCAAAACACCGGCATGGCCACAAATATGTTTAAAGGTGCCCAAGTGCTTCTAGAAAATTTGTGGTCCGAATTGACCGAAAAATTAAACTTATGTGTGCCTCCAGTTAAAGATACTGCAGGATGGAGAATGGTGGTTAAAGAGCTGCAAACTACCTTAAAAGAAAGCTGGAAGTCTTGATTATAAACTTATATATACGATGGCGTACCTCAATATAGGACCTATTTCCAGATAATGTCGATTTTACCAAAAAAGCGGGTTCAAAATGCACTTTTTTAACGCTGGCTCCCGATGGTTGATAACGATGATTTGCTCCGCTTATAGTAAATTCAATAAGCTTTCCAACGATATATATATCGACCTGATTGGATCAGGAATGATGACTATAGCTCAAATTATATATCCGAACTTTCAAGGTCCCAATCTCGGAAAGTGGAACGTAGCGCCAACAATTTTTTTGTTGTGTTCAGATCAAAAAGTTCTATCTATAGTGAAAATTTGAAACAACTCTGAGAATCGCACTTAAACTAGATTTATGCCCTCAAAGGTAATGCTTTTGATTTTTTTGTTGAGTTCGACGTACAACGCAGGTGTTTATTGGAAGCAAGTGAGAAAAAAGTGCGACATATAGCAGTGGCTAGTGGTACCTCTGGGTAGTGGAAACTGTTAGTAGAGTAATAAACCCTTACATAGCTGGGTAACGAACCAGGAATATTAATTCCAAAAATGTCAGTTCCTCTTATATCCCACCATAAAAACCACTAGGAAGAGTTAAGAAAGAAGCATTCCTTTGAGCGCTCCGATAGATAATACCACCCAAGACAAAAAGAGAACAGCTCCACATTCAAAATTCTTTTCCAATTTTAACATTCTCGGACTGCGGCCAAAGCTAAATTTAATAGTAGGATTATGTAATATTGTATTTGTATTATGCATTGTCATAATGTCAGTATAGGTTATGTATTTTCTAGTGTCATTTCAATTAAATTTGTAGAAAGGTTATTAGAGTGGGGAGAATTTAAAGTAGACCCCAAACTACACCTCCCTAGAGCTCTATTGAGGGATAGTAAGTAGTATTTAATTTTTGTGAAGGGAAATAAGCCCTTTTTGACCGTTTTATTTGGATCCTTATTATTTTTTTTTTTTTTTCAAAATGAATACAGTATCGTTATTTTTTTAAATAAACTCAAAGTTTTAATCATTCGATTTTTTAGCTTTTCCTGCTTTGATAGTGCTAGTGATTTTAAGTCTGATTTTGTTTAGACGAAGTTTTTCTGTTAAAATATGTTGTAGATTTATGTCATTCCATTTGGCGAATTGAGGATTCCATTGCACTGCTGGCCTAAAAAAAAAAGAAAACATTTATTTATTTTCCTAATACATACAACCCTACAAGAAAGGGGAAAATATGTTGTGCCACAATAGTTTTATATTTAATTATTTTAATAAGTGTATGTCTTATGTAATTGATAAGAAAAATTAATATGGTTTGGTAACTTTTAATTAAAGGAAGGGAAGAGAGGAGAGTAGTAATGCAACGTTGAAGATGATGTGGTGAGTAACAAAAGTGTAGATTGGTGTTTACTGCTTCTGGGGTCATTAAAAAGGTGGTGTTTCCGAATGACGATTGAACGTTAACGACTTCAAACGATAGTTATACAAGTCAACGTGTTACGGAGGTGCTCCATTTACGCGGTTTTGTCACGATCTGTTGTTTGTGCCGAATATGTTAAGATCGGAGAATCGCAGCAAACCGAAGTTAAACTACGGCAATTTAGTTATTAAATTGCACTTTGTTTTGTTTCAAAATTCCAAAAGAAAAAGACTGATCAATACTAAACACAAAGTAAATAACATCAGCTGTTCTACTCATACAAAAAGTGGTCGCAGTTGCATTCATCGTTGAATCTAATACATTTAAAAAAATAAACTATATATTTTTTCCAAACATAATTAAAAATATTGTGTGTGATCGCCTAAATAATAACGTATAAGTAAATATATTATGTCAACAAATAGAAATTTGCCCATATTACATGGTTCCCTGATGGAAAGTGCTGCAAAAACGCCCAGGTTATACGATTCTCCATTCCGTCTTCTTCAAAAAATTGACGAAAGGATGGATAAGCAAATTGATTATTTTGTGTTTCAAGTGGATATTTTTTCACAACTAGTGAACTAATTTGAAGATAAGTGATCGTTCTATTGGTGTGCTAATTTGTGATACTACTTTTGTTACATTTTTAGTGTTTAAAAAAGTAATTTTTGGTTAAGAATTTGTTTCTTCACCAAACAACAACAATTACTGCTGCTCCATAACCATTATTTTTGTTATTGTGATTAACGTTTAACACTGAGTTTTGTTTTGTCTTTGTTTTGACATTCGTTCTTCGTTTGTCTATTCTGACAGTGTTGCCACTTAATCGATTTCTCAAATTTTTTAGTTATTTTTTTTTCACGCGCGTTTTTTTTTATTAGTATCATTACAGTAAAGGGTGGAATTATTTAATTATTTATTTATCTTATATTAATAATTTGTTTTTGTTTTAAAAAGATGTCTTGTTCGTCGGAAAAGTGTAAAATTGTCTCTGATATAGAGATCACGATAGAGTGTTGGCTTTGCACTGGTCAGTGGCATGCTAAGTGTGCCGGAATTAGTGCAAGGATTGTGGATGCTCTATACGGAGACAACAATGGTCTTAGGTGGTGCTGCACTAAATGTAGGAAAATTAGTGTAAAATTTTATAACTTTTTTAAGGGCTCCATGACGGAGGTTACCGAGATGTCTAGGGATCTTTGGTCCATTTATACGCGCTTTCTAAATTCGGTGATATTTTTGACAAATATTCTGAATTAGATAAGTTTGAGAAATCACCGGTTGTTTCGGGACAGAAATGTAAAAGAACGGTGAAAAAATCATCAAGATCAGTGACGCCGAGGACTGAGCATTTGAATGTTGCTGAACCTGAGGCTCAAACTGTTGACGGGTTGGAATCGTCGAATGATAAAAATCCGACCTATGCTACAGTTGCTGGGCCACTGCTTTGTGATAGAACTGTCACAGATCCTCCACAGACCAGCATGGAAAGCGACAATCCCACTCGTCCTACGGCTGCAACAGGTATGAGTCCACAAACCAGTGTGGTAGGCGGGAATTTACTTCAGTCTATGCCTGTTGCAGACGTACGTTCACAGCAATCTAGTGGTACTTCTGGTGGATTGACCATGGCCCCGGAGATGAAAATGGTCTTCGTCTCTAGGTTCGCCCCAGATACCACAGTTGATGACTTGAATGGCTTTATTAGATCCAAGATTGAGGGTAATTTTTACCTTAAGTCTTTTAAATTGAAGTCGTCATTTTCTCAAAGTCGGGCTTCTTTTAAAATTATTACGATGAGGGAAATCTTTGACAGATTGATGATCCCTGACTTCTGGCCACCTAGGGCATTTGTTAAGGAATTTGTGGATAGGGTGGACAATTTGGCTCGTCTGCCTTTGAAGTCAGCTACTGTCCCAAAAAACTAATTGATTCTTTTTATATCGGGTATCAGAATGTAAGGGGTTTGAATACGAAATTGAATCAATTATTTGTTGATAGCTTTGATTTTGATTTCTCTGCTCTTGTATTTACTGAGACTTGGTTAAAAGAGTCAGTTTTAGATTCTGAGATTTTTGTAGTAGATATATTATCTTTAGAAATGATCGTTTAGGAAGGATTGGTGGCGGTGTACTTATTGCTGTTACTAATTCTTTCCCATCGGAACGTATTATCCTCCATGGGCTTGATGACATTGAATTTATTGCAGTTCTTATTAATTTAGGTAGCAATAAATTGTTCATTACTTGCTCTTATATTCCTCCATCATCTGAATTATGTGTCTACGAAAGTCACTTGGCCGCGATTGGTAGGATTGTTTCAATGTCAGGTGACTTAGACCGTACATTAATCTTAGGGGATTTTAATTTACCTTCCGTATCTTGGCTTGCCTTGCCGGACACGGAGGCTTTAACCGCACTGCCATCATCGTTTGATACGGATGATTCTGCCTCGAATATAGTCAGGCTTTTTGCTGACCTTAATTTATTCCAGATTAATTACGTAAAGAATATAAGTGAAAGACAACTTGACCTAGTATTTGTTAATGATCCTCATTACTTTGAGATCAATAGGGTTCTCCCCATATCTCTCCCAGAGGACAATTACCATCCTACCTTAGGTTTATCGATTTTGTACTCCAATGAATCTCATTCTTCTACCTCTCAGGATGATCTCACCGTTTACTGTTACAGAAAGACAAATTTTATACTGCTTAACTCTCTTCTCCGTGACGTTGATTGGAATTCCGTCTGTAGTTGTAGCCACTATGCAGATATTGACGCTGTTGTGGATAAATTTTATCAAATTCTTAGGGACTTCCTGTCACAATCTGTACCGAAAATTCGAGTTGGGCAATCTGAAAGACTACCTTGGTCTTCTCATAAATTGTCCAGAATGAAAAATTCGAGAAGTAGGCTTTTTAAGAAGTTTAAGAAATCTGGATTGAATTCCGATTATGTAAGATACTCTATTGCTAGGTCGAGATATAACGTCGAATCTCAGAGATGTTATAGACTATATTTGGAAAAGGTGAAGAATGATTTTTCGAAATAACCCTAGAGCTTTTTACGATTTTGTTAATTTGAAACGTAAATCCACATCTAAACCAACTAGGATTAGAATGGATGGCTTGGAATATTGTGAGGACCAGGATATTGCTGATTGTTTTGCGAATTTTTTTGCGACCACATATTCAAATAGATCTTATCGATCCGACAGCACTTACCCCTATGATATTCCTGCTTTGAATCAATTAGAAATACCAAATATTGATTTGCCCTTGGTCTTGTCAGGTTTGAATGATCTAGAATCAACAAATAGTGTCGGCCCCGATGGGGTGCCAAGTATAATTTTAAAATTCTGTGCTAGTGGTTTGGCTATTCCTCTGACGTTATTGTTTAATACTTCGTTGAGATTTGGATATTTCCCTTCGGCTTGGAGGCAGTCGTTCATTTGATCCCCTACATAAATCTGGCAGTCTAATTGACGTTTCGAATTATAGAGGGATAGCTAAATTAAGTGCTATCCCTAAGCTTTTTGAGAAACTGGTGACTAATGTTGTTTCTCACAGCGTTTCTTCTATTTTGAGTCCCAGCCAACATGGGTTTCGTAAAGGCTTATCGACCACGACGAATTTGACTCAGTTTACCTCACACGTTATTGATGGGTTTGTTCTGGGTAATCAAACTGACGTCATTTACACGGATTTTAGCAAGGCGTTTGATAAAGTCAATCACGAGCTTTTGTTATATAAATTAGATAGAATTGGTTTTAGCTGTAATTTTTTGAAATGGATATCTTCTTATCTGAATAATCGTTCGCAGATTGTCAAATTCGGAAATTCTTGTTCTAGGCCAATTCTGGTTTCATCGGGAGTTCCCCAAGGTAGTCATCTTGGGCCTATACTATTTTTATTATTCATAAATGATCTCCCGGAGTCTATTATAAACTCTAGGATTTTGATGTATGCGGATGATGTGAAAATATTTTTGTCTTATAAACAGCTAGAATATTCTCATTATTTGCGGGACGACTTGGATAATTTTGGATGTTGGTGTGACATAAACTGCATGGAACTTAATTTACGGAAATGCAAGCATATGCGTTTCTTTAGATCGAATCCGAAATTTGTCAGATATGATCTTATTGGAGCTGAGTTAGAGACAGTTGATTCTTTTGTAGATCTTGGTATTCTGATGGATTCGAAACTTGATTTCAACAATCATATTATGGCCATGGTTAACAGGGCGTATGGTGTTCTTGGCTTTATTAAACGTTGGGCTAAAGAATTCTCTGATCCCTATGTGACGAAACAGTTATTTACTTCGCTCGTTAGGCCTATTTTGGAATATGGTTCTGTAGTGTGGGACCCTCAGTATGGCGTCTATATTGACAGAATTGAGTCAGTTCAGAAGCAATTTTTATTGTTTTCATTGAGACACTTACATTGGAATAGTGATTTTGTTCTTCCCCCTTATTCTAGTAGATTGAAGTTGATTGACTTGTCCTCCTTAAAAAGTAGACGAATTATGCTGAACACCGTGATGGTATTTAAGGTTATAAATGGTGATGTCTCATCTGAATATCTTATTTCTAGGATTAAGTTTAACGTGCCATTTAGACCAACTAGATACTATCAGTTTCTTCATATTGATATTCAGCGTACGAATTATGCTTCTGCGCAGCCCATTCGTAGAATGTGTATTGATTTTAATTCATTGTACCACATCATAGATTTTGGTGTCGGAATCGATACAATAAAGTCAAGGATTCTCTCGTACTTGAATGTTTAGTATTCTGTTTTAGTATTATTAAATGTAATGTATTGCTTCTATGTCAAATGTTAGCATTAACCTTTAGTGTAGTTTGTCTTTGTTTTGTTTTTGCCGGCTGAAGATATTTAATCTGTAGCCGGTATTCCACCCTCTACTGCTTGTCCACCACAGTTCGGACTGTGGTGTGTACGTTGTCCCTACGTTATGGGGACGAGGCCCTCTCGGTCGGAAGGGGCGGGAGTGAGAGGCGTTGGGACCGTTCGAAAACGAGTGTTTGCGCAATCAGTTAAAGGAGTTATTAAAGGAGAGTGAATCACGTCTATTATCTGAATTGGATAAAAGAATAATGGTGATGAGGTCGGAGTTAAACAATGTATGTGAAAGTGTCGAACTTGAAAAAGTAACAACCGATATAACAAGTATTAAGTTAGCTGAAGTTAAAAAGACCTTACCATCATGAAAGAAAAAACAACCAAAGTGGAAGATATTGTAAAAGACAATTCCGAACTGAAAGAACAAATTGAAACATTACAATCTAAAATCATGCAACAAGAAAATGCTGCTGTTTCATCGGAATTACGCATAAATGGTGTTCCTTTCTACCCCCGTGAAAACCTATATGACATGTTTGATTATCTGTGTTCTAGGCTTGAAATTTCAACTCCTGATATTAAGTCGATATACCGTCTTGAAAACAATAATAAATCATTAAATCCGACAATATTGGTTAAATTGGCATCTGTGTATGACAAAAATTTTATATTGAAGACAGTGTCAATATACCACCGCAGACATAAAGATTCATTACGTTTAAATATTCTAAACTATGAAATGAACAACCCATTTTACATAAATGAAAATCTGTCGCAAAGTAATTATAAGATTTTTATGGAGGCAATCAAATAAAAAAGGCGAATCGATACACTCTGTTTTTACTCTACGAGGTGTAGTACAAGTTAAAAAATGTGAAGATAGTCAACCATGTCCAATATACAATATCAACCAACTTGGACATTTTTTTCGTGATGTTGAAAATGAAGTTCTCATGAAACAAAATTAATAAACAATCAAACTTACCTTCGTCTGTTTACAAAAATGTTTTTCTAGTTTTCTCGTTACTTTTTTTTTCAAACATTTCAACTCCGTTTTATATAATCTTATTTCTAGTTTATTATGTTAGTTCATTTATTCAATTTATAAATTTTTATGTTACTTTTTATTGCGAATGCATTGCTGAAAGTCATCCATTACATATATATATTCTATTATGAATACTTTTTCAAATAGTAATCATTTATCCAGAGATGTATTAGGTGATATGGTAAGAATTCTAGCAAGGCGTATTTATACAGGTGATAGCACTAGAACAACAACAAATTCGGCAACAACAAAATACAAGTAATTTTTTGAATGGTGAGCCATACTGTCAAAGCAAAATATATGGGATTTGACAGTTTCGGTTACTTTTGAATGAAAAAAATTTCAGTCAGCTGGGCTCCTGCTATCACCTTTATAAATACGCCTTGAATTCTAGCAAAGCAAAAAAGGGTTTCCATGTGTGCCATATTAACGCACAAAATTTGAACAATAAAATTGGTGAGTTCAGGTTGATATTTGAAAACTCTGGAGTAGATGCCATATGTGTTTCTGAAACCTGGTTCAGTGACACAACCCCAGATAGTCTCATATCCATAAGAGGTTACAAAGTCTTTCGAGCAAATAGAAGAAGTTTTGCAGGAGGTTTGGCAATATATATCAGATACGGAATTAAGGCCAAACAGCTGACAAAGAGTTTAGTTACTGATAAGTTTTTGCTATTAGAAATCGTTATGAATGACGAAAAATTGCTCGTAGGGTGTGTATACCGACCATGTAATAATACACCTTATGATACTCTTATTGTAAACATAGAAATTTTTACTGTTGCCTATACCAATGTGATCATTGCAGGGGATTTTAACTCGAATTTATTCATCCAATCGCATTTGATGGACAATATGTTGTCTCTTGGCCTCTCACTTACAAATATTAAAGCTCCAACACATTTTGCTACAACCACAAACACATTGCTAGATGTGTTTTTGTCAGCAATACATCGAAAATTTGTTTATACGATCAACTTTCTGCTCCTTGTTTTTCAAAACTTGATCTTATATTTTTATCTTACGAATTTCAGACTGTTTCTGAAAATATGACATACTCATACCGCGATTTTAAAAATATTAATCACCGTGCAGTAATTGAACATCTAAATCTGACCAATTGGAGTTATATATTTGGCATGACATCTTTGGATGAACAACTTTTATTTCTAGAAACCAATATTGTCAATCTTTATGACCTTCATGTACCCCTAAGGACCAAAGCAAGGAATGTCAAAAAATACCCTGGTTTAACCCAGAAATTAAATCATTAATTCAGCTCAGAGATACAGCTTACTATCAATGGAAGAGATACAAAACTTCATCTCTGAAAATTTAATACAGAAATGCAAGAAGAGCAGTGAATAGCAAAATTAAACAGGCAAAATTTGAATATTATGCTAATCGTTTCAGTTCTTCTATTGATACAAAGAAAACTTGGCGGACTTGAAGAATTGGCAGATGTACCGAACCTCGACATCGTGGGTCAGGCAGTAAGTAATGATGTGGCTAATTTTAAAATAATGCAGGGGAAAACATAAGACACTGGAGCAGGATGAAATTGGAGCAAAACACCGGCATGGCCACAAATATGTTTAAAGGTGCCCAAGTGCTTCTAGAAAATTTGTGGTCCGAATTGACCGAAAAATTAAACTTATGTGTGCCTCCAGTTAAAGATACTGCAGGATGGAGAATGGTGGTTAAAGAGCTGCAAACTACCTTAAAAGAAAGCTGGAAGTCTTGATTATAAACTTATATATACGATGGCGTACCTCAATATAGGACCTATTTCCAGATAATGTCGATTTTACCAAAAAAGCGGGTTCAAAATGCACTTTTTTAACGCTGGCTCCCGATGGTTGATAACGATGATTTGCTCCGCTTATAGTAAATTCAATAAGCTTTCCAACGATATATATATCGACCTGATTGGATCAGGAATGATGACTATAGCTCAAATTATATATCCGAACTTTCAAGGCCCCAATCTCGGAAAGTGGAACGTAGCGCCAACAATTTTTTTGTTGTGTTCAGATCAAAAAGTTCTATCTATAGTGAAAATTTGAAACAACTCTGAGAATCGCACTTAAACTAGATTTATGCCCTCAAAGGTAATGCTTTTGATTTTTTTGTTGAGTTCGACGTACAACGCAGGTGTTTATTGGAAGCAAGTGAGAAAAAAGTGCGACATATAGCAGTGGCTAGTGGTACCTCTGGGTAGTGGAAACTGTTAGTAGAGTAATAAACCCTTACATAGCTGGGTAACGAACCAGGAATATTAATTCCAAAAATGTCAGTTCCTCTTATATCCCACCATAAAAACCACTAGGAAGAGTTAAGAAAGAAGCATTCCTTTGAGCGCTCCGATAGATAATACCACCCAAGACAAAAAGAGAACAGCTCCACATTCAAAATTCTTTTCCAATTTTAACATTCTCGGACTGCGGCCAAAGCTAAATTTAATAGTAGGATTATGTAATATTGTATTTGTATTATGCATTGTCATAATGTCAGTATAGGTTATGTATTTTCTAGTGTCATTTCAATTAAATTTGTAGAAAGGTTATTAGAGTGGGGAGAATTTAAAGTAGACCCCAAACTACACCTCCCTAGAGCTCTATTGAGGGATAGTAAGTAGTATTTAATTTTTGTGAAGGGAAATAAGCCCTTTTTGACCGTTTTATTTGGATCCTTATTATTTTTTTTTTTTTTTTTCAAAATGAATACAGTATCGTTATTTTTTTAAATAAACTCAAAATTTTAATCATTCGATTTTTTAGCTTTTCCTGCTTTGATAGTGCTAGTGATTTTAAGTCTGATTTTGTTTAGACGAAGTTTTTCTGTTAAAATATGTTGTAGATTTATGTCATTCCATTTGGCAAATTGAGGATTCTATTGCACTGCTGGCCTAAAAAAAAGAAAACATTTATTTATTTTCCTAATACATACAACCCTACAAGAAAGGGGAAAATATGTTGTGTCACAATAGTTTTATATTTAATTATTTTAATAAGTGTATGTCTTATGTAATTGATAAGAAAAATTAATATGGTTTGGTAACTTTTAATTAAAGGAAGGGAAGAGAGGAGAGTAGTAATGCAACGTTGAAGATGATGTGGTGAGTAACAAAAGTGTAGATTGGTGTTTACTGCTTCTGGGGTCATTAAAAAGGTGGTGTTTCCGAATGACGATTGAACGTTAACGACTTCAAACGATAATTATACAAGTCAACGTGTTACGGAGGTGCTCCATTTACGCGGTTTTGTCACGATCTGTTGTTTGTGCCGAATATGTTAAGATCGGAGAATCGCAGCAAACCGAAGTTAAACTACGGCAATTTAGTTATTCAATTGCACTTTGTTTTGTTTCAAAATTCCAAAAGAAAAAGACTAATCAATACTAAACACAAAGTAAATAACATCAGCTGTTCTACTCATACAAAAAGTGGTCGCAGAGTTGCATTCATCGTTGAATCTAATACATTTAAAAAAAATAAACTATATATTTTTTCCAAACATAATTAAAAATATTGTGTGTGATCGCCTAAATAATAACGTATAAGTAAATATATTATGTCAACAAATAGAAATTTGCCCATATTACATGGTTCCCTGGTGGAAAGTGCTGCAAAAACGCCCAGGTTATACGATTCTCCATTCCGTCTTCTTCAAAAAATTGACGAAAGGATGGATAAGCAAATTGATTATTTTGTGTTTCAAGTGGATATTTTTTCACAACTAGTGAACTAATTTGAAGATAAGTGATCGTTCTATTGGTGTGCTAATTTGTGATACTACTTTTGTTACATTTTTAGTGTTTAAAAAAGTAATTTTTGGTTAAGAATTTGTTTCTTCACCAAACAACAACAATTACTGCTGCTCCATAACCATTTTTTTTGTTATTGTGATTAACGTTTAACACTGAGTTTTGTTTTGTCTTTGTTTTAACATTCGTTCTTCGTTTGTCTATTCTGACAGTGTTGCCACTTAATCGATTTCTCAAATTTTTTAGTGATTTTTTTTCACGCGCGTTTTTTTTTTTTTATTAGTATCATTACAGTAAAGGGTGGAATTATTTAATTATCTTATATTAATAATTTGTTTTTGTTTTAAAAAGATGTCTTGTTCGTCGGAAAAGTGTAAAATTGTCTCTGATATAGAGATCACGATAGAGTGTTGGCTTTGCACTGGTCAGTGGCATGCTAAGTGTGCCGGAATTAGTGCAAGGATTGTGGATGCTCTATACGGAGACAACAATGGTCTTAGGTGGTGCTGCACTAAATGTAGAAAAATTAGTGTAAAATTTTATAACTTTTTTAAGGGCTCCATGACGGAGGTTACCGAGATGTCTAGGGATCTTTGGTCCATTTATACGCGATTTTCTAAATTCGGTGATATTTTTGACAAATATTCTGAATTAGATAAGTTTGAGAAATCACCGGTTGTTTCGGGACAGAAACGTAAAAGAACGGTGAAAAAATCATCAAGATCAGTGACGCCGAGGACTGAGCATTTGAATGTTGCTGAACCTGAGGCTCAAACTGTTGACGGGTTGGAATCGTCGAATGATAAAAATCCGACCTATGCTACAGTTGCTGGGCCACTGCTTTGTGATAGAACTGTCACAGATCCTCCACAGACCAGCGTGGAAAGCGACAATCCCACTCGTCCTACGGCTGCAACAGGTATGAGTCCACAAACCAGTGTGGTAGGCGGGAATTTACTTCAGTCTATGCCTGTTGCAGACGTACGTTCACAGCAATCTAGTGGTACTTCTGGTGGATTGACCATGGCCCCGGAGATGAAAATGGTCTTCGTCTCTAGGTTCGCCCCAGATACCACAGTTGATGGCTTGAATGGCTTTATTAGATCCAAGATTGAGGGTAATTTTTACCTTAAGTCTTTTAAATTGAAGTCGTCATTTTCTCAAAGTCGGGCTTCTTTTAAAATTATTACGACGAGGGAAATCTTTGACAGATTGATGATCCCTGACTTCTGGCCACCTAGGGCATTTGTTAAGGAATTTGTGGATAGGGTGGACAATTTGGCTCGTCTGCCTTTGAAGTCAGCTACTGTCCCAAAAAACTAATTGATTCTTTTTATATCGGGTATCAGAATGTAAGGGGTTTGAATACGAAATTGAATCAATTATTTGTTGATAGTTTTGATTTTGATTTCTCTGCTCTTGATTTACTGAGACTTGGTTAAAAGAGTCAGTTTTAGATTCTGAGATTTTTGTAGTAGATATATTATCTTTAGAAATGATCGTTTAGGAAGGATTGGTGGCGGTGTACTTATTGCTGTTACTAATTCTTTCCCATCGGAACGTATTATCCTCCATGGGCTTGATGACATTGAATTTATTGCAGTTCTTATTAATTTAGGTAGCAATAAATTGTTCATTACTTGCTCTTATATTCCTCCATCATCTGAATTATGTGTCTACGAAAGTCACTTGGCCGCGATTGGTAGGATTGTTTCAATGTCAGGTGACTTAGACCGTACATTAATCTTAGGGGATTTTAATTTACCTTCCGTATCTTGGCTTGCCTTGCCGGACACGGAGGCTTTAACCGCACTGCCATCATCGTTTGATACGGATGATTCTGCCTCGAATATAGTCAGGCTTTTTGCTGACCTTAATTTATTCCAGATTAATTACGTAAAGAATTTAAGTGAAAGACAACTTGACCTAGTATTTGTTAATGATCCTCATTACTTTGAGATCAATAGGGTTCTCCCCATATCTCTCCCAGAGGACAATTACCATCCTACCTTAGGTTTATCGATTTTGTACTCCAATGAATCTCATTCTTCTACCTCTCAGGATGATCTCACCGTTTACTGTTAAAGAAAGACAAATTTTATACTGCTTAACTCTCTTCTCCGTGACGTTGATTGGAATTCCGTCTGTAGTTGTAGCCACTATGCAGATATTGACGCTGTTGTGGATAAATTTTATCAAATTCTTAGGGACTTCCTGTCACAATCTGTACCGAAAATTCGAGTTGGGCAATCTGAAAGACTACCTTGGTCTTCTCATAAATTGTCCAGAATGAAAAATTCGAGAAGTAGGCTTTTTAAGAAGTTTAAGAAATCTGGATTGAATTCCGATTATGTAAGATACTCTATTGCTAGGTCGAGATATAACGTCGAATCTCAGAGATGTTATAGACTATATTTGGAAAAGGTGAAGAATGATTTTCGAAATAACCCTAGAGCTTTTTACGATTTTGTTAATTTGAAACGTAAATCCACATCTAAACCAACTAGGATTAGAATGGATGGCTTGGAATATTGTGAGGACCAGGATATTGCTGATTGTTTTGCGAATTTTTTTGCGACCACATATTCAAATAGATCTTATCGATCCGACAGCATTTACCCCTATGATATTCCTGCTTTGAATCAATTAGAAATACCAAATATTGATTTGCCCTTGGTCTTGTCAGGTTTGAATGATCTAGAATCAACAAATAGTGTCGGCCCCGATGGGGTGCCAAGTATAATTTTAAAATTCTGTGCTAGTGGTTTGGCTATTCCTCTGACGTTATTGTTTAATACTTCGTTGAGATTTGGATATTTCCCTTCGGCTTGGAGGCAGTCGTTCATTTGATCCCCTACATAAATCTGGCAGTCTAATTGACGTTTCGAATTATAGAGGGATAGCTAAATTAAGTGCTATCCCTAAGCTTTTTGAGAAACTGGTGACTAATGTTGTTTCTCACAGCGTTTCTTCTATTTTGAGTCCCAGCCAACATGGGTTTCGTAAAGGCTTATCGACCACGACGAATTTGACTCAGTTTACCTCACACGTTATTGATGGGTTTGTTCTGGGTAATCAAACTGACGTCATTTACACGGATTTTAGCAAGGCGTTTGATAAAGTCAATCACGAGCATTTGTTATATAAATTAGATAGAATTGGTTTTAGCTGTAATTTTTTGAAATGGATATCTTCTTATCTGAATAATCGTTCGCAGATTGTCAAATTCGGAAATTCTTGTTCTAGGCCAATTCTGGTTTCATCGGGAGTTCCCCAAGGTAGTCATCTTGGACCTATACTATTTTTATTATTCATAAATGATCTCCCGGAGTCTATTATAAACTCTAGGATTTTGATGTATGCGGATGATGTGAAAATATTTTTGTCTTATAAACAGCTAGAATATTCTCATTATTTGCGGGACGACTTGGATAATTTTGGATGTTGGTGTGACATAAACTGCATGGAACTTAATTTACGGAAATGCAAGCATATGCGTTTCTTTAGATCGAATCCGAAATTTGTCAGATATGATCTTATTGGAGCTGAGTTAGAGACAGTTGATTCTTTTGTAGATCTTGGTATTCTGATGGATTCGAAACTTGATTTCAACAATCATATTATGGCCATGGTTAACAGGGCGTATGGTGTTCTTGGCTTTATTAAACGTTGGGCTAAAGAATTCTCTGATCCCTATGTGACGAAACAGTTATTTACTTCGCTCGTTAGGCCTATTTTGGAATATGGTTCTGTAGTGTGGGACCCTCAGTATGGCGTCTATATTGACAGAATTGAGTCAGTTCAGAAGCAATTTTTATTGTTTTCATTGAGACACTTACATTGGAATAGTGATTTTGTTCTTCCCCCTTATTCTAGTAGATTGAAGTTGATTGACTTGTCCTCCTTAAAAAGTAGACGAATTATGCTGAACACCGTGATGGTATTTAAGGTTATAAATGGTGATGTCTCATCTGAATATCTTATTTCTAGGATTAAGTTTAACGTGCCATCCCTATCAGTTTCTTCATATTGATATTCAGCGTACGAATTATGCTTCTGCGCAGCCCATTCGTAGAATGTGTATTGATTTTAATTCATTGTACCACATCATAGATTTTGGTGTCGGAATCGATACAATAAAGTCAAGGATTCTCTCGTACTTGAATGTTTAGTATTCTGTTTTAGTATTATTAAATGTAATGTATTGCTTCTATGTCAAATGTTAGCATTAACCTTTAGTGTAGTTTGTCTTTGTTTTGTTTTTGCCGGCTGAAGATATTTAATCTGTAGCCGGTATTCCACCCTCTACTGCTTGTCCACCACAGTTCGGACTGTGGTGTGTACGTTGTCCCTACGTTATGGGGACGAGGCCCTCTCGGTCGGAAGGGGCGGGAGTGAGAGGCGTTGGGACCGTTCGAAAACGAGTGTTTGCGCAATCAGTTAAAGGAGTTATTAAAGGAGAGTGAATCACGTCTATTATCTGAATTGGATAAAAGAATAATGGTGATGAGGTCGGAGTTAAACAATGTATGTGAAAGTGTCGAACTTGAAAAAGTAACAACCGATATAACAAGTATTAAGTTAGCTGAAGTTAAAAAGACCTTACCATCATGAAAGAAAAAACAACCAAAGTGGAAGATATTGTAAAAGACAATTCCGAACTGAAAGAACAAATTGAAACATTACAATCTAAAATCATGCAACAAGAAAATGCTGCTGTTTCATCGGAATTACGCATAAATGGTGTTCCTTTCTACCCCCGTGAAAACCTATATGACATGTTTGATTATCTGTGTTCTAGGCTTGAAATTTCAACTCCTGATATTAAGTCGATATACCGTCTTGAAAACAATAATAAATCATTAAATCCGACAATATTGGTTAAATTGGCATCTGTGTATGACAAAAATTTTATATTGAAGACAGTGTCAATATACCACCGCAGACATAAAGATTCATTACGTTTAAATATTCTAAACTATGAAATGAACAACCCATTTTACATAAATGAAAATCTGTCGCAAAGTAATTATAAGATTTTTATGGAGGCAATCAAATAAAAAAGGCGAATCGATACACTCTGTTTTTACTCTACGAGGTGTAGTACAAGTTAAAAAATGTGAAGATAGTCAACCATGTCCAATATACAATATCAACCAACTTGGACATTTTTTTCGTGATGTTGAAAATGAAGTTCTCATGAAACAAAATTAATAAACAATCAAACTTACCTTCGTCTGTTTACAAAAATGTTTTTCTAGTTTTCTCGTTACTTTTTTTTTCAAACATTTCAACTCCGTTTTATATAATCTTATTTCTAGTTTATTATGTTAGTTCATTTATTCAATTTATAAATTTTTATGTTACTTTTTATTGCGAATGCATTGCTGAAAGTCATCCATTACATATATATATTCTATTATGAATACTTTTTCAAATAGTAATCATTTATCCAGAGATGTATTAGGTGATATGGTAAGAATTCTAGCAAGGCGTATTTATACAGGTGATAGCACTAGAACAACAACAAATTCGGCAACAACAAAATACAAGTAATTTTTTGAATGGTGAGCCATACTGTCAAAGCAAAATATATGGGATTTGACAGTTTCGGTTACTTTTGAATGAAAAAAATTTCAGTCAGCTGGGCTCCTGCTATCACCTTTATAAATACGCCTTGAATTCTAGCAAAGCAAAAAAGGGTTTGCATGTGTGCCATATTAACGCACCCCAGATAGTCTCATATCCATAAGAGGTTACAAAGTCTTTCGAGCAAATAGAAGAAGTTTTGCAGGAGGTTTGGCAATATATATCAGATACGGAATTAAGGCCAAACAGCTGACAAAGAGTTTAGTTACTGATAAGTTTTTGCTATTAGAAATCGTTATGAATGACGAAAAATTGCTCGTAGGGTGTGTATACCGACCATGTAATAATACACCTTATGATACTCTTATTGTAAACATAGAAATTTTTACTGTTGCCTATACCAATGTGATCATTGCAGGGGATTTTAACTCGAATTTATTCATCCAATCGCATTTGATGGACAATATGTTGTCTCTTGGCCTCTCACTTACAAATATTAAAGCTCCAACACATTTTGCTACAACCACAAACACATTGCTAGATGTGTTTTTGTCAGCAATACATCGAAAATTTGTTTATACGATCAACTTTCTGCTCCTTGTTTTTCAAAACTTGATCTTATATTTTTATCTTACGAATTTCAGACTGTTTCTGAAAATATGACATACTCATACCGCGATTTTAAAAATATTAATCACCGTGCAGTAATTGAACATCTAAATCTGACCAATTGGAGTTATATATTCGGCATGACATCTTTGGATGAACAACTTTTATTTCTAGAAACCAATATTGTCAATCTTTATGACCTTCATGTACCCCTAAGGACCAAAGCAAGGAATGTCAAAAAATACCCTGGTTTAACCCAGAAATTAAATCATTAATTCAGCTCAGAGATACAGCTTACTATCAATGGAAGAGATACAAAACTTCATCTCTGAAAATTTAATACAGAAATGCAAGAAGAGCAGTGAATAGCAAAATTAAACAGGCAAAATTTGAATATTATGCTAATCGTTTCAGTTCTTCTATTGATACAAAGAAAACTTGGCGGACTTGAAGAATTGGCAGATGTACCGAACCTCGACATCGTGGGTCAGGCAGTAAGTAATGATGTGGCTAATTTTAAAATAATGCAGGGGAAAACATAAGACACTGGAGCAGGATGAAATTGGAGCAAAACACCGGCATGGCCACAAATATGTTTAAAGGTGCCCAAGTGCTTCTAGAAAATTTGTGGTCCGAATTGACCGAAAAATTAAACTTATGTGTGCCTCCAGTTAAAGATACTGCAGGATGGAGAATGGTGGTTAAAGAGCTGCAAACTACCTTAAAAGAAAGCTGGAAGTCTTGATTATAAACTTATATATACGATGGCGTACCTCAATATAGGACCTATTTCCAGATAATGTCGATTTTACCAAAAAAGCGGGTTCAAAATGCACTTTTTTAACGCTGGCTCCCGATGGTTGATAACGATGATTTGCTCCGCTTATAGTAAATTCAATAAGCTTTCCAACGATATATATATCTACCTGATTGGATCAGGAATGATGACTATAGCTCAAATTATATATCCGAACTTTCAAGGCCCCAATCTCGGAAAGTGGAACGTAGCGCCAACAATTTTTTTGTTGTGTTCAGATCAAAAAGTTCTATCTATAGTGAAAATTTGAAACAACTCTGAGAATCGCACTTAAACTAGATTTATGCCCTCAAAGGTAATGCTTTTGATTTTTTTGTTGAGTTCGACGTACAACGCAGGTGTTTATTGGAAGCAAGTGAGAAAAAAGTGCGACATATAGCAGTGGCTAGTGGTACCTCTGGGTAGTGGAAACTGTTAGTAGAGTAATAAACCCTTACATAGCTGGGTAACGAACCAGGAATATTAATTCCAAAAATGTCAGTTCCTCTTATATCCCACCATAAAAACCACTAGGAAGAGTTAAGAAAGAAGCATTCCTTTGAGCGCTCCGA
This sequence comes from Polietes domitor, assembly GCA_947397865.1. Taxonomy (NCBI): domain Eukaryota; kingdom Metazoa; phylum Arthropoda; class Insecta; order Diptera; family Muscidae; genus Polietes; species Polietes domitor. The sequence goes on from OX377621.1 coordinate 117,175,265, forward strand.
TAGATAATACCACCCAAGACAAAAAGAGAACAGCTCCATATTCAAAATTCTTTTCCAATTTTAACATTCTCGGACTGCGGCCAAAGCTAAATTTAATAGTAGGATTATGTAATATTGTATTTGTATTATGCATTGTCATAATGTCAGTATAGGTTATGTATTTTCTAGTGTCATTTCAATTAAATTTGTAGAAAGGTTATTAGAGTGGGGAGAATTTAAAGTAGACCCCAAACTACACCTCCCTAGAGCTCTATTGAGGGATAGTAAGTAGTATTTAATTTTTGTGAAGGGAAATAAGCCCTTTTTGACCGTTTTATTTGGATCCTTATTTTTTTTTTTAAAATGAATACAGTATCGTTATTTTTTTAAATAAACTCAAAGTTTTAATCATTCGATTGATTTTAAGTCTGATTTTGTTTAGACGAAGTTTTTCTGTTAAAATATGTTGTAGATTTATGTCATTCCATTTGGCGAATTGAGGATTCCATTGCACTGCTGGCCTAAAAAAAAAAGAAAACATTTATTTATTTTCCTAATACATACAACCCTACAAGAAAGGGGAAAATATGTTGTGCCACAATAGTTTTATATTTAATTATTTTAATAATTGATAAGAAAAATTAATATGGTTTGGTAACTTTTAATTAAAGGAAGGGAAGAGAGGAGAGTAGTAATGCAACGTTGAAGATGATGTGGTGAGTAACAAAAGTGTAGATTGGTGTTTACTGCTTCTGGGGTCATTAAAAAGGTGGTGTTTCCGAATGACGATTGAACGTTAACGACTTCAAACGATAGTTATACAAGTCAACGTGTTACGGAGGTGCTCCATTTACGCGGTTTTGTCACGATCTGTTGTTTGTGCCGAATATGTTAAGATCGGAGAATCGCAGCAAACCGAAGTTAAACTACGGCAATTTAGTTATTAAATTGCACTTTGTTTTGTTTCAAAATTCCAAAAGAAAAAGACTGATCAATACTAAACACAAAGTAAATAACATCAGCTGTTCTACTCATACAAAAAGTGGTCGCAGAGTTGCATTCATCGTTGAATCTAATACATTTAAAAAAATAAAATATATATTTTTTCCAAACATAATTAAAAATATTGTGTGTGATCGCCTAAATAATAACGTATAAGTAAATATATTATGTCAACAAATAGAAATTTGCCCATATTACATGGTTCCCTGATGGAAAGTGCTGCAAAAACGCCCAGGTTATACGATTCTCCATTCCGTCTTCTTCAAAAAATTGACGAAAGGATGGATAAGCAAATTGATTATTTTGTGTTTCAAGTGGATATTTTTTCACAACTAGTGAACTAATTTGAAGATAAGTGATCGTTCTATTGGTGTGCTAATTTGTGATTCTACTTTTGTTACATTTTTAGTGTTTAAAAAAGTAATTTTTGGTTAAGAATTTGTTTCTTCACCAAACAACAACAATTACTGCTGCTCCATAACCATTATTTTTGTTATTGTGATTAACGTTTAACACTGAGTTTTGTTTTGTCTTTGTTTTAACATTCGTTCTTCGTTTGTCTATTCTGACAGTGTTGCCACTTAATCGATTTCTCAAATTTTTTAGTGATTTTTTTTTCACGCGCGTTTTTTTTTATTAGTATCATTACAGTAAAGGGTGGAATTATTTAATTATTTATTTATCTTATATTAATAATTTGTTTTTGTTTTAAAAAGATGTCTTGTTCGTCGGAAAAGTGTAAAATTGTCTCTGATATAGAGATCACGATAGAGTGTTGGCTTTGCACTGGTCAGTGGCATGCTAAGTGTGCCGGAATTAGTGCAAGGATTGTGGATGCTCTATACGGAGACAACAATGGTCTTAGGTGGTGCTGCACTAAATGTAGGAAAATTAGTGTAAAATTTTATAACTTTTTTAAGGGCTCCATGACGGAGGTTACCGAGATGTCTAGGGATCTTTGGTCCATTTATACGCGCTTTCTAAATTCGGTGATATTTTTGACAAATATTCTGAATTAGATAAGTTTGAGAAATCACCGGTTGTTTCGGGACAGAAATGTAAAAGAACGGTGAAAAAATCATCAAGATCAGTGACGCCGAGGACTGAGCATTTGAATGTTGCTGAACCTGAGGCTCAAACTGTTGACGGGTTGGAATCGTCGAATGATAAAAATCCGACCTATGCTACAGTTGCTGGGCCACTGCTTTGTGATAGAACTGTCACAGATCCTCCACAGACCAGCATGGAAAGCGACAATCCCACTCGTCCTACGGCTGCAACAGGTATGAGTCCACAAACCAGTGTGGTAGGCGGGAATTTACTTCAGTCTATGCCTGTTGCAGACGTACGTTCACAGCAATCTAGTGGTACTTCTGGTGGATTGACCATGGCCCCGGAGATGAAAATGGTCTTCGTCTCTAGGTTCGCCCCAGATACCACAGTTGATGACTTGAATGGCTTTATTAGATCCAAGATTGAGGGTAATTTTTACCTTAAGTCTTTTAAATTGAAGTCGTCATTTTCTCAAAGTCGGGCTTCTTTTAAAATTATTACGACGAGGGAAATCTTTGACAGATTGATGATCCCTGACTTCTGGCCACCTAGGGCATTTGTTAAGGAATTTGTGGATAGGGTGGACAATTTGGCTCGTCTGCCTTTGAAGTCAGCTACTGTCCCAAAAAACTAATTGATTCTTTTTATATCGGGTATCAGAATGTAAGGGGTTTGAATACGAAATTGAATCAATTATTTGTTGATAGCTTTGATTTTGATTTCTCTGCTCTTGTATTTACTGAGACTTGGTTAAAAGAGTCAGTTTTAGATTCTGAGATTTTTGTAGTAGATATATTATCTTTAGAAATTATCGTTTAGGAAGGATTGGTGGCGGTGTACTTATTGCTGTTACTAATTCTTTCCCATCGGAACGTATTATCCTCCATGGGCTTGATGACATTGAATTTATTGCAGTTCTTATTAATTTAGGTAGCAATAAATTGTTCATTACTTGCTCTTATATTCCTCCATCATCTGAATTATGTGTCTACGAAAGTCACTTGGCCGCGATTGGTAGGATTGTTTCAATGTCAGGTGACTTAGACCGTACATTAATCTTAGGGGATTTTAATTTACCTTCCATATCTTGGCTTGCCTTGCCGGACACGGAGGCTTTAACCGCACTGCCATCATCGTTTGATACGGATGATTCTGCCTCGAATATAGTCAGGCTTTTTGCTGACCTTAATTTATTCCAGATTAATTACGTAAAGAATATAAGTGAAAGACAACTTGACCTAGTATTTGTTAATGATCCTCATTAATTTGAGATCAATAGGGTTCTCCCCATATCTCTCCCAGAGGACAATTACCATCCTACCTTAGGTTTATCGATTTTGTACTCCAATGAATATCATTCTTCTACCTCTCAGGATGATCTCATCGTTTACTGTTACAGAAAGACAAATTTTATACTGCTTAACTCTCTTCTCCGTGACGTTGATTGGAATTCCGTCTGTAGTTGTAGCCACTATGCAGATATTGACGCTGTTGTGGATAAATTTTATCAAATTCTTAGGGACTTCCTGTCACAATCTGTACCGAAAATTCGAGTTGGGCAATCTGAAAGACTACCTTGGTCTTCTCATAAATTGTCCAGAATGAAAAATTCGAGAAGTAGGCTTTTTAAGAAGTTTAAGAAATCTGGATTGAATTCCGATTATGTAAGATACTCTATTGCTAGGTCGAGATATAACGTCGAATCTCAGAGATGTTATAGACTATATTTGGAAAAGGTGAAGAATGATTTTTCGAAATAACCCTAGAGCTTTTTACGATTTTGTTAATTTGAAACGTAAATCCACATCTAAACCAACTAGGATTAGAATGGATGGCTTGGAATATTGTGAGGACCAGGATATTGCTGATTGTTTTGCGAATTTTTTTGCGACCACATATTCAAATAGATCTTATCGATCCGACAGCACTTACCCCTATGATATTCCTGCTTTGAATCAATTAGAAATACCAAATATTGATTTGCCCTTGGTCTTGTCAGGTTTGAATGATCTAGAATCAACAAATAGTGTCGGCCCCGATGGGGTGCCAAGTATAATTTTAAAATTCTGTGCTAGTGGTTTGGCTATTCCTCTGACGTTATTGTTTAATACTTCGTTGAGATTTGGATATTTCCCTTCGGCTTGGAGGCAGTCGTTCATTTGATCCCCTACATAAATCTGGCAGTCTAATTGACGTTTCGAATTATAGAGGGATAGCTAAATTAAGTGCTATCCCTAAGCTTTTTGAGAAACTGGTGACTAATGTTGTTTCTCACAGCGTTTCTTCTATTTTGAGTCCCAGCCAACATGGGTTTCGTAAAGGCTTATCGACCACGACGAATTTGACTCAGTTTACCTCACACGTTATTGATGGGTTTGTTCTGGGTAATCAAACTGACGTCATTTACACGGATTTTAGCAAGGCGTTTGATAAAGTCAATCACGAGCTTTTGTTATATAAATTAGATAGAATTGGTTTTAGCTGTAATTTTTTGAAATGGATATCTTCTTATCTGAATAATCGTTCGCAGATTGTCAAATTCGGAAATTCTTGTTCTAGGCCAATTCTGGTTTCATCGGGAGTTCCCCAAGGTAGTCATCTTGGGCCTATACTATTTTTATTATTCATAAATGATCTCCCGGAGTCTATTATAAACTCTAGGATTTTGATGTATGCGGATGATGTGAAAATATTTTTGTCTTATAAACAGCTAGAATATTCTCATTATTTGCGGGACGACTTGGATAATTTTGGATGTTGGTGTGACATAAACTGCATGGAACTTAATTTACGGAAATGCAAGCATATGCGTTTCTTTAGATCGAATCCGAAATTTGTCAGATATGATCTTATTGGAGCTGAGTTAGAGACAGTTGATTCTTTTGTAGATCTTGGTATTCTGATGGATTCGAAACTTGATTTCAACAATCATATTATGGCCATGGTTAACAGGGCGTATGGTGTTCTTGGCTTTATTAAACGTTGGGCTAAAGAATTCTCTGATCCCTATGTGACGAAACAGTTATTTACTTCGCTCGTTAGGCCTATTTTGGAATATGGTTCTGTAGTGTGGGACCCTCAGTATGGCGTCTATATTGACAGAATTGAGTCAGTTCAGAAGCAATTTTTATTGTTTTCATTGAGACACTTACATTGGAATAGTGATTTTGTTCTTCCCCCTTATTCTAGTAGATTGAAGTTGATTGACTTGTCCTCCTTAAAAAGTAGACGAATTATGCTGAACACCGTGATGGTATTTAAGGTTATAAATGGTGATGTCTCATCTGAATATCTTATTTCTAGGATTAAGTTTAACGTGCCATCCCTATCAGTTTCTTCATATTGATATTCAGCGTACGAATTATGCTTCTGCGCAGCCCATTCGTAGAATGTGTATTGATTTTAATTCATTGTACCACATCATAGATTTTGGTGTCGGAATCGATACAATAAAGTCAAGGATTCTCTCGTACTTGAATGTTTAGTATTCTGTTTTAGTATTATTAAATGTAATGTATTGCTTCTATGTCAAATGTTAGCATTAACCTTTAGTGTAGTTTGTCTTTGTTTTGTTTTTGCCGGCTGAAGATATTTAATCTGTAGCCGGTATTCCACCCTCTACTGCTTGCCCACCACAGTTCGGACTGTGGTGTGTACGTTGTCCCTACGTTATGGGGACGAGGCCCTCTCGGTCGGAAGGGGCGGGAGTGAGAGGCGTTGGGACCGTTCGAAAACGAGTGTTTGCGCAATCAGTTAAAGGAGTTATTAAAGGAGAGTGAATCACGTCTATTATCTGAATTGGATAAAAGAATAATGGTGATGAGGTCGGAGTTAAACAATGTATGTGAAAGTGTCGAACTTGAAAAAGTAACAACTGATATAACAAGTATTAAGTTAGCTGAAGTTAAAAAGACCTTACCATCATGAAAGAAAAAACAACCAAAGTGGAAGAAATTGTAAAAGACAATTCCGAACTGAAAGAACAAATTGAAACATTACAATCTAAAATCATGCAACAAGAAAATGCTGCTGTTTCATCGGAATTACGCATAAATGGTGTTCCTTTCTACCCCCGTGAAAACCTATATGACATGTTTGATTATCTGTGTTCTAGGCTTGAAATTTCAACTCCTGACATTAAGTCGATATACCGTCTTGAAAACAATAATAAATCATTAAATCCGACAATATTGGTTAAATTGGCATCTGTGTATGACAAAAATTTTATATTGAAGACAGTGTCAATATACCACCGCAGACATAAAGATTCATTACGTTTAAATATTCTAAACTATGAAATGAACAACCCATTTTACATAAATGAAAATCTGTCGCAAAGTAATTATAAGATTTTTATGGAGGCAATCAAATAAAAAAGGCGAATCGCTACACTCTGTTTTTACTCTACGAGGTGTAGTACAAGTTAAAAAATGTGAAGATAGTCAACCATGTCCAATATACAATATCAACCAACTTGGACATTTTTTTCGTGATGTTGAAAATGAAGTTCTCATGAAACAAAATTAATAAACAATCAAACTTACCTTCGTCTGTTTACAAAAATGTTTTTCTAGTTTTCTCGTTACTTTTTTTTAAACATTTCAACTCCGTTTTATATAATCTTATTTCTAGTTTATTATGTTAGTTCATTTATTCAATTTATATATTTTTATGTTACTTTTTATTGCGAATGCATTGCTGAAAGTCATCCATTACATATATATATTCTATTATGAATACTTTTTCAAATAGTAATCATTTATCCAGAGATGTATTAGGTGATATGGTAAGAATTCTAGCAAGGGTTTCCATGTGTGCCATATTAACGCACAAAATTTGAACAATAAAATTGGTGAGTTCAGGTTGATATTTGAAAACTCTGGAGTAGATGCCATATGTGTTTCTGAAACCTGGTTCAGTGACACAACCCCAGATAGTCTCATATCCATAAGAGGTTACAAAGTCTTTCGAGCAAATAGAAGAAGTTTTGCAGGAGGTTTGGCAATATATATCAGATACGGAATTAAGGCCAAACAGCTGACAAAGAGTTTAGTTACTGATAAGTTTTTGCTATTAGAAATCGTTATGAATGACGAAAAATTGCTCGTAGGGTGTGTATACCGACCATGTAATAATACACCTTATGATACTCTTATTGTAAACATAGAAATTTTTACTGTTGCCTATACCAATGTGATCATTGCAGGGGATTTTAACTCGAATTTATTCATCCAATCGCATTTGATGGACAATATGTTGTCTCTTGGCCTCTCACTTACAAATATTAAAGCTCCAACACATTTTGCTACAACCACAAACACATTGCTAGATGTGTTTTTGTCAGCAATACATCGAAAATTTGTTTATACGATCAACTTTCTGCTCCTTGTTTTTCAAAACTTGATCTTATATTTTTATCTTACGAATTTCAGACTGTTTCTGAAAATATGACATACTCATACCGCGATTTTAAAAATATTAATCACCGTGCAGTAATTGAACATCTAAATCTGACCAATTGGAGTTATATATTCGGCATGACATCTTTGGATGAACAACTTTTATTTCTAGAAACCAATATTGTCAATCTTTATGACCTTCATGTACCCCTAAGGACCAAAGCAAGGAATGTCAAAAAATACCCTGGTTTAACCCAGAAATTAAATCATTAATTCAGCTCAGAGATACAGCTTACTATCAATGGAAGATATACAAAACTTCATCTCTGAAAATTTAATACAGAAATGCAAGAAGAGCAGTGAATAGCAAAATAAAACAGGCAAAATTTGAATATTATGCTAATCGTTTCAGTTCTTCTATTGATACAAAGAAAACTTGGCGGACTTGAAGAATTGGCAGATGTACCGAACCTCTGGAAATATTAGTTGATGCTAATGAGCTAAACAAATCTTTCGTTAACATACCAATGGTTACACCAAATCCAGATTTTTACGACGTCTTTCTTTCAAATACTAGTAGTAGTCTTTTATATCCTTTGAATTTTCTTGTATAACATATGCAGAGGTGCTATCAAGTTGTACTGCAATAAATCCTAACGCTACTGGATCTGACAATATAAATCGAAAATTCTTTAAAATAATCTTACCGTATATGCTCCCCTACATTACCCATTTCTTCAACACAATCATTATGACAAGTAATTATCCTACCAAATGGAAACGCAAAAATTATCCCATTTTCTAAGAATAGAACTGAGTATCGGCCAATAGCAATTTTACCATTTTTGTCCAAGGTTTTAGAAAAAATCTTACATTCATAAATAAATAATTTTGTTACCAGCTTTGACTTACTGCCAAGTAGACAATCTGGTTTTAGACCCAAACACAGTTGTACCTCTGCTTTAATTGATGTAACTGAGGAGTTACGTAAGAACATAGATGATGGTGATCTTAGCATATTGGTACTGCTGGATCATTCTAAAGCATTCGATTCAGTCGACCACGACATTCTAGCCTTAATGCTGAAACGGTTTTTTGATTTTTCAGACTCGTCCGTCCTATTGAAGTCGTATCTATGTAACAGGAGTCAGTCTTCGCAAATAATTCAATGTCTAATCCAGTTTTTATATCTAAAGGTGTTCCCCAGGGTCCACTTTTGTTCTCTTTATATGCGAATGACCTTCCACGACACTTGACTTACTGTGGAATTCACATGTATGCGGATGATGTACAATTGTACCTGGGCTCAAAACATAACTGCGTGGATAATACTAAAACAAACATATATTATGATCTTAAAGCAATAAATCAATGGGCTTCCGCAAATGGTCTTTGCCTAAATCCACTAAAGTCGAAATGTCTAGTTGTATATAGAAGATCGTTATCGTATACTCCAAATGTGGAAATAATACTTAATCGGTTCGAAATTTGCGAGTTATTTTCAACAACACTCTGACCTGGTCAACTAATATTAATGGCATTGTCGGCAGAGCGTATAACAAGCTACCCAATCTTTCACACCTCAAATAATAAGGATACTACTCGCCAAAACATACATCATGCTAATATTTTTTATGCATGTGAGCTCTATTCTAGTTGTGACTCTACAAGCAAGAAAAGATTAAATGTGCTGTTTAACAATATTTGTAGATACGCGTATGGTGTAATATGATCACATATCACCGTATACTACCAACCTATATGGAGTATATTTAGAAGCTTTTTTGAAAATCAAGGCTATTTTATTCTTGCATAAATTAGTCATTTTGAAACTGCCTTATATAATCGGTTAATTTTTGCAAGATCTAATAGAGGAAATATATTAACTCCTTTTAGATTTCGGACGCTTATATCAGAATGGCAATTCTTCATATATGCCCTGCGTCTCTGGAATTCCTTACCACATAGTATTAAGACTATCAGCAATGCTTCGCAGTTTAAAAAATGTCTTTTTAATCACTTCTAACACATAAATAACACTACTCAACAAAATGAAAAAAATTTCATGTACTCCGGATGCGATAATTTTTTCTGTGTAGATAACCTTGACATGAGCTCGAAAAACGCAATAAAAAAATTTTTTTTCGTTTGGTTTTTGTTTTATTTTTTTTTTAAATTTTAAAAAATTTTTTTTGGTTAATTTGTTTCGTCCGGCATAACTCGGGAACCACTAGCCCGATTTAATTGAATTAAATTTAAAAAAAAATTAAAATTACAATTCCCTTAATCTGTTCATATATTGTTTTCCTATACAAGCAACAGTTTCCAAGTTAAAAATGAATATATAAAGGAAAAAACTTATTTTTTGCCTAAAGATTTAATTTTTTTTTTTTAAATCCATAAAAAATCCAAAATGAAAAAAAATGTCAAATCTTATTACTTTTACGTAAAGTCACATAACCTATGAGCAAAATGAGACAAAGATCATGAAAATCGATGCACGCGTTTCGCTTTTATTCGCAATTGAGTAAAGGTATGAATTTCAAAAATTTGCTCGACATATGTACAACTTTGTCTATGGTAAGGTTTTTTCTTTTTTTTTTTGATTCTCAGAATTAACAAAACGGAATAAACAAAGGGTTATTTAATTTTTATGATTGCGTAAGCAAAGTAATAAACGCTAATAAATGTGCGTGAACAATTAAAAGGAAAAAAGGAAAGGGGACTTTTTTAATTATTTGGGTTTTCCGTTGGCTACCTGTATGAATTTTTTACAGAAATGCAACCCACATTTAAGGGTGGTCATTATTCGGAAAATTTAAGACTCACACATGGTGAAACAGGTATGTAGCCACCGTAAAAAAATATACACCCATTTATAAGTACCTGTCAGTAAAATACTAAACAATACACAGTATAAATAGGTCTTCATTGATCGATTTTACTCATTCAACAAGTGTCGACGAACGCGATAGTTAAAATGAGCAAACGTTCGCGAGGATTTGAATGCAATACCAATCCAAGTAATTTTTGTTACATGTGCGGAGAATACGTTTCTGAAAAAAATCAAGCGTTGTTTTTCACCTAAATTGAGAGATTCATTTGAAGAGAGCTTCAATTTAAAGGTCTCAAACATAGATGAGCGGTGGACACCAAGTGCTCTATGTCCAAGGTGCTACGTACAGCTAGCAGACTCAAGGTAAGTGTAGATTACGAAATTCAAGAACATATATAACTTATTATTGAAATTCTTTCAGACGACAGCCGAGAATCATCATGCCAATGCTTTGGAGAGCTCCGCTTTGCCATGTAACAGATTGCTACTTCTGTCTTAGCAAAAAAACAGGCGTGGGAAAAAATATACGATGGACTTACGCTGCTGTTTCAACAGTGAATTTTCCAGTGCCATTTTCCGAAGAACCAGTGGACCCGCAACCGTCCGTTTCAAGATGGGCATCTAATAATGAGGCGATACATCCAACATCAGATCCGGAGACAGTAGAAACCACATCAGAATGCGAGTCAACATATACATTGCATGGAGGTCAACGCTTATGTTCCCAAGCAGAACTGAACGATTGGGTTAGAGAATTGAAACTCTCCAAGGAAGATGCAGAGTTGCATGCATCGCGCATGCAACAGTTCGGTTTCTTGGCTCCTGGTGTGGTGACAACAATCTACAGGAAGCGTCATGAACCATACGCAAGGTACTACACAAAAAAAGACAACATCTGTTTTTGTAAGGACATTCCCGGATTATTTGGTGAACTCGGGTACTCTTACGATCCAGGAGAGTGGCGTCTTTTCATCGACAGCAACAAGCAGAGCCTTAAAGCAATTTTACTGCACAACGGCAACAAGAAACCTTCGATTCCAATTGCTCATGCCGTTGACACCAAGGAAACATACGAAGTCATGGACAATCTACTAAAGTGCCTTAACTATGAGAGGCACGATTGGAAAGTTTTTTTTTTTTTTTTTTTTTTTTTTTTTCACTGAACCAACACTCAGGGGATGTCCCCTATAAATGCATCGCACTGTGTTGGCGGGAGGAAGGTACGGTATTGGAAGGAGGAAAGAGGGAGTAGTGTTTGTTGACCATTGTTTTAAACTTCTGGATATCATAATTAGCTGGGAAGATATCTGCCGGAAGTCGATTCCACATACGGATAGTGCGGGCGAAGAACGAATTCATTCTGTAATGTGTGGTACGGTCGGTTGTCCAATTGATAACAAATGGGTGAGAATTCCTGGAAAATCGCGTATCTCTACCAAACGTTCTCACGGGCGGTATAAGATCACGAATATCCGAAGAACAAACACCGTGAAAGTAACGATAGAACAAGGACACACAACCCACATTACGACGATGTTCAAGGGAAACAATAGAATTGGATATCCTACCGTCACCTATCAACACCATCGCCCTCCTCTGGACACGGTCAAGTAGCTCCAGTGATGAAGCTGGAGCACCCGACCATATATGGGAGTTGAATTCCATCTTTGGTCTGATGTAAGTAGTGTAGATATTGAGAAGATCAGTGGAAGTGAAGCATTTCTTACACCGGTTTAAGAAGCCTAGACACTTGAATGCTTCTTTCGACACTTCAAATACATGTTTTGTCCAACGAACATCGCATTGTATTTTCATGCCTAGAACATCAAGAGTATCTGATTGCTCAATATCTACACCGTTCATTAAAATCGACGACACCGTTGGATCAGCGAATCTCTTGTGAGACAACAAGGAGCACTGGGTCTTACGTGCATTAAAATCTACTCTATTAACTTGACCCCATTCAGAAATGGCCAGTAAATCCTGGCTGAGTGACTCATCCATCAATCTTCTTTTGTCCTCAATTTCTTGACGACTTGGTCTATGATCGAATGAGTATGAATGACAGAGGTTGCTGTCATCCGCGAATGAGTATATTGGATTCAAAGTCCGATCCAAGAGCCCTGTGGTACTCCTGCGGTTAACCTATGCTCATCGGATGAGAACCCATCTACAACAACACGTATAGTGCGATCTCTGAGGAAGCTCGATATAAATCGAGAGAAGTCACTACCAACACCAAAAGCGATAAGCTTTGATATGAGTGCGCCGTGCCAAACTCTATCAAAGGCCTTGGAGATATCTAGAGCAACGACCTTACTCTCACCAAGCTTGTGAATAGATCGATTCCACTTTTCGGATAGCAGTGTCATCAGGTCTCCCGTAGATCGATTCCTACGGAAGCCATACTGTCGATCATTAAGTAAGTCATTAGTTTCTAAATACCTCACAAGATGGTGGTTAACCATACTCTCCATAACCTTCGAGAGCGCTGAGCAAATCGCGATCGGTCGATAGTTAGCAGGGTTATTAGCCTCACCTTTTTTAGGGATGGGCTGGATGTTCGCAATCTTCCAACGCGCTGGGAAAACCCCTGCACGGTATGCAAGGTTGAAAAGATTACGAAGGGGACGTGCAAGCGTCGAAGAGCACTTACATAGGACAAGTGCTGAAATGCCATCCGGGCCCGGGGATTTGTTTACGTCAAGATTTGCAAGAACCCTTTTAACTCCACGTGTTCGAAAAAATATCTGAGGCATGGAACTAGATACATTTTCGATCACGGGGAGTGGTTGATTGCTTTCCGGCAAGGATGAATTCCTTGCAAACATTTCAGCCAATAGGTTAGCTTTGGCAACCGGGTTAGTGAATATCTGGTCATCTTTAACAAGAGTTGGGATAGATGAGGAGTTATCCTTTACTCTTTTTACAAATGACCAAAAGCTCTTACTTCCCCTGGGAGAAGAAAGAACTTTGGCACGAAGACGTTGTTCGTACAGAAACTTTTCACGTCTAAGTACCCTGGCACACATGGTTCTTGTCTGTTTGCGTAGCAGATCAGTGGTGGCATTTTTATTTAAACACCATTTCTTCCTCTTTTCGCTTCCTCTTTGGATCTGACAGCAGTCTTGCATGTCTGGTTAAACCAACTTTTATTAGATGGTTTATCCGAAATAACTTTAGTTGGAATAAATGACTTCATTCCAATTAAGATAATATTTTCTATCATTTCAGCCGCAGCATCTATATCGCTATTTAGAAAGCAAAGCTTCCAATTGAAATGCTGGAAAAAGTTGTTGAGCTCGGCCCAACGTGCCTTTTCGTAAACAAAAATTGTCCGCTTTGGGGCTGGGGTCGAAGCGACACGAAGAGCGGAATACGAAAAAGCTGCTGAAACAATACAATGATCCGAATTACCAAGAGGTGCTAAAACATCAACTTCATACTTTTCAGGGTGTGAGGTTAGAAAAAGATCAAGAATATTTAGGTTTTGCCTTGGGACAGCCGCGATCGTCAACATCATTACACCAGGAGGAGTTGGACAGAAAGAGTTAACTTCATCCCCGGCAGCGACAACGTGAAATATACACCACTCATAAAAAAGGAAAATGTTTTTCTCCCACCTCTTTACATAAAGCTCGGACTCATAAAAAACTTCGTGAAAGCTATCAACAAAGATGGCGAAGCGTTCGCCTATTTAAAAACCATTTTTCCTCACCTTTCATCGGCAAAGATTAAGGAAGGCGTTTTCGACGGTCCGCAAATTAAAAAAGTTGTTGCAAGACCAACAGTTTGAGCACATTTTATCACCAAATGAAGCTGCAGCTTGGAACTCATTTCGGCAAATTGTTTCCGGATTTCTTGGAAACAACAAAAGCTCAAATTACAGAGAGATCGTCGAACAACTACTCCAAAATTATAAAAAAATTAGAGCAAATATGTCGCTTAAGATACATTTTCTACACTCGCACTTGGACTTCTTTCCGGACAACCTGGGCGATGTGAGTGACGAGCATGGCGCACATGTAACAAAAATTACTTGGATTGGTATTGCATTCAAATCCTCGCGAACGTTTGCTCATTTTAACTATCGCGTTCGTCGACACTTGTTGAATGAGTAAAATCGATCAATGAAGACCTATTTATACTGTGTATTGTTTAGTATTTTACTGACAGGTACTTATAAATGGGTGTATATTTTTTTACGGTGGCTACATACCTGTTTCACCATGTGTGAGTCTTAAATTTTCCGAATAATGACCACCCTTAAATGTGGGTTGCATTTCTGTAAAAAAATCATACAGGTAGCCAACGGAAAACCCAAATAATTAAAAAAGTCCCCTTTCCTTTTTTCCTTTTAATTGTTCACGCACATTTATTAGCGTTTATTACTTTGCTTACGCAATCATAAAAATTAAATAACCCTTTGTTTATTCCGTTTTGTTAATTCTGAGAATAAAAAAAAAAAGAAAAAACCTTACCATAGACAAAGTTGTGCATATGTCGAGCAAATTTTTGAAATTCATACCTTTACTTAATTGCGAATAAAAGCGAAACGCGTGCATCGATTTTCATGATCTTTGTCTCATTTTGCTCATAGGTTATGTGACTTTACGTAAAAGTAATAAGATTTGACATTTTTTTCATTTTGGATTTTTATGGATTTTTAAAAAAAAAATTTTAAATCTATAGGCAAAAAATAAGTTTTTTCCTTTATATATTCATTTTTAACTTGGAAACTGTTGCTTGTATAGGAAAACAATATATGAACAGATTAAGGGAATTGTAATTTTAAATTTTTTAAAATTTAATTCAATTAAATCGGGCTAGTGGTTCCCGAGTTATGCCGGACGAAACAAATTAACCAAAAAAAAAATTAAAAAAAAAAATAAAACAAAAACCAAACGAAAAAAAAAAATTTTATTGCGTTTTTCGAGCTCATGTCAAGGCTATCTACACAGAAAAAATTATCGCATCCCGAGTACATTTTGACTGTTGATTATAATCAAATCCTGTAATTATTTTTTTTAATTTATCTGTTATTAAATGTAATATGATCTGTTTTAGGCTTTGTTTTATGATCCACAATAATCGTTATTATAAGTAGTTGTTTCTTATTATTATAATAGTTAATAGTACAACCTGTAAAAGTTTTGTGCTTCGTTTCTAATTGAATAAATAATAGTTATTTTGCATCCGTTGATATTTTAGTGCATCAGATTCATTACTAATCCACAGATAAGTACTTTTGTAATTTAGCTTACTTGTGGTATTGTGTCACGCGACTCGCGTGAAGTGTGTGAATCATGCGTGATTGTGAGCAAAATTTAATTTACTCACGTGAGCTTGCGTGAATTCTTTTAATTCTTATTAATTCTTTTATTTTCATTTTATTTCGTTTAAAAATTTAAAGTTTTCCATTCAATATATATATATATATATATATATATATATATATATATATATATTTTTTTTTTTTTTTTTTCAAAGTGCTTCAATGCAGATATAATTTCCATTTTTCTATTATTTAACCCTCCGTCATGCACATGTATCTGGCCAGATATTTTACGAATTTAAGTGTGATTTAAATATATTTCTAATTTATCTAAGGGTTTGAGTCTCCAGGTACCCTCTACAAATATTGTTAGGTACCGCTTTATGAAAAAACAACAAACAAAATTTATGTGGATTTTTCATCTATACATCGTATACGTAGCGCATGTATCTGGCCAGATACACACACATTTTGTATGAAGAATGGGAAGTGAATCAAGATGAAAATGTTTTGATACAACTTGCAAAGCCGTACAATTGTAGCTGACAACTTTTTTACTACTTTAGAAGGAGTAAATCGTCTGGCCAGAATTGGTCTGGCATTTGTTGGTACCATTCGCTCCAATAAAAGATGTATTCCTAACGAAATGAGAAAGGATCGTTCTCGTCTTGTTTTGTCGTCGTTATTTGGATTCCACGAAAATTTTGTATCAACTTGCAGCTACGTGCCAAAAACAAATAAATGTGTGAACCTACTTTCGACCGTTCATTATACGAAACATTATGAAGGGGAAGCAATGAAAACCGAAGCAATTTTCTTTTACAATAAAAATAAAGCTGACGTAGATTGTATGGACCAAATGGTTACACATTTTACTACAAAGCGGTCAACAAGACGATGAACTTTTGCGTTTTTCTGCAACATGTTGGAAACCATGGCACTGACAGCATTTTGTGTTTGCAAAGAAGTTGATGGTCTCAATAAAAATAGTGTCAGAAGAAATTTTCTCACTATGTTAGCTGATACATTGGTTCTTCCACATATTGAAAACCGAATGAACAACATTCACATCATTAAACAGTTCAACGCTCGTTTGGCCATGGAATCGTATTTTGGAAGACCACTAAATGTAAGTTTGGTTGATTCATTACATCTCATTTTCCTCGTTTTCTTTTTTCATTTTAGATTCCAGTAGTAGTTCCTGGCTCAAGTGGTGCTGATACTCTACAAAACAGGAAAAGTTGTCAGCTTTGTGTGAAATGAAAAAATTCGCCGACTAACTCGTTTTTTGTTCCAAGTGCTCGAATCCGGTATGCCTACAACATTCGAAATAGAGTATACATGTTTTAGTTGCTTACCTGAAGCTGTGTAAGACTTTTTAATTGAGAATTAATTAAAACTTACTTTATAACAACTATTTTTTTGAAATTAAACACAAAAATAAAATTTTTCTTGTTTTATTTCTCATTAAAATTTTTTTGCACGGGTAGGTCGTTTAGCATGTACTAAGAACAAAAAATATATATCTGACTGGCGTGATAACAATGTAATATTATCACTAAAATAGCATATTTTTCATATATATGTACTGAAATACATAGTACATTCTGGCCAGATACATGCGCTACGTACGTGACTATCGGAACATGTGCATGACGGAGGGTTAATCAAGCACCAACACTAGGCACTGCATTTATATAAGAAACACCCTTAGTTCAATAAAAAACAATAAAAATAACTGATATTGAGGTATATTCTTTGATTTCTACTTGGATTTTATGACAGTGTCCGATTTTTAACTTATTTTGCGTTAAACTATACGATATATCACACTGAAATTTTGTATACTACTTTTAACATATGAATTTAAGACAAACATCGCAAACGTAGTGATTTTAATGATAAAATTTTCCGATTTGCGCGGCGGTTCTCATTTCGATTTAGAATGTATATATTATTTTCTTTGTGGAAATTGTGAACAGAATTTATTTTACTCATGTGAGCGTGCGTGAATGTGAGTAACGAAACAATTTTCGTGCGTGATTCAATTTTTTTTCTTCGTGGCCGTGCGTGAAGTGAGCCAATAATCACTCACGCGCGCATCTCTAGTATTGTGTGTTTTATTTTTGATAAAAAATCTGGTTTTTGGCTAAGAAATGTTTCTTGACCAAACAGCAACAACTATTTGTGATTTCACTGTGTACTTTTTTGTTATTGTTTATAACGTCATTCTTTGACGTGCTTTGTCCATTTCGTTTATTTGTTATCTGACTGAACAGTGTTGCCATCTAGCGTTTTTTTTATTTTTTTAGTGCTTTTTAATTACGCGATTTTGCTTTTTTTAATTTATTTATTTTACAGTAAAGGGTGGAATTTTTAGACATGTCGTGTTCATTTGTTAACTGTAAAATTGTATCGGGCAGGGAGCGTACAATTGAATGCTGGCTATGTACTAGTCAATGGCATGCTAAATGTGCCGGTGTTGGTGCGAGGGTCGTGGACGCATTGTATGAGGAGAACAATAGTCTACGTTGGTGCTGCACCAAATGTAGGAAGATACTTATCTTCTTGATTTCTATAATTTTTTCAGAACGTCTATGTCCGAGGTTTCTGAGATGGGTAAAGATCTCTGGGCGATCTATACCCGATTTAACAATTGCACATCCAATCTCGATAAATACCCAGCATTGGATGATTTTTCTAAGTCGCCGAACGACATCTTCTAAGTCCTCAGCTATGAAATCCGGGATTTCAAGCACGATTGGTTCGGATGGTGTCGCTTCTGTGGCTGGAGTCGATTCGGTGGCTCCGGCTGTTATAGTCGAGGGGTTGGTCACAATAAACGGTGATAATCCGACGCATGCTTCGGTTGCTGGGCCGACGCCTGATGCTGCCGATCAGCCGCGGCATAATCAAGCCCCGGTTTTGGCGGACCCTTCTCCTGCCCGTGTGGACGCGACTGGTCTGCCGGACAAAGTGAATGTTACTAGTGGTGGCCGCCCTCACCGTTCTAGTGGCAATTCTGGAGGATTGTCCATGGCTCCGGAAATGAAGATGGTATTCATTTCCCGTTTCGCGCCGGACACCTCCGTAGATGATTTGAATTTGTACATTAGGTCAAAATTGAAGGTGACTTCTATTTGAAATCTTATAAATTGAAGTCATCATTTGCCCAAAGTCGGGCTTCATTTAAAATTATAGTTTCAAGGGAAATTTTCGAGAAATTAATTGTCCCTTCGTTCTGGCCATCTAGGGCTTTTGTCAAGGAGTTTGTGGATAGGGTTGACAATCTGGCGCGTTTACCAGTAAAGTCAGCTACGATTCCAAAAAACTGAATAGTTCTTTTTGCGTTATATTTGTTAAAGTCTATTTGTTGATAGTTTCGATTTTGACTTCTCGGCTCTAGCTTTTTCTGAGACCTGGTTGAAAGATTCAATTTTGGACTACGAGGTTTTATGTGGAAAGTATGTTGTCTTCAGGAAGGATCGAGTAGGGAGAATTGGTGGTGGCGTTCTTATCGCAGTTACTAATGCATTCTCATCTGAACGCTTTATTTTGGAAGGGTTTGATGACATTGAATTTATTGCAGTCCTTATTATCATGGGACGGAGTAAGTTGTTTGTTGTTTGCTCTTACATTCCTCCATCATCCGAGTTATGTGTTGACGAGAGTCATTTAACTGCAATTGGTATGGTTGTCTCGAGGGCGAGTGATTTAGACCATACTATGATTTTAGGAGATTTTAATTTACCCTCTGTATCTTGGCTTACCTTGCCAGATGCCGAGGCTTTAACACCGTTGACGTCAACTTTTGATAGGGATAATTGGCCCTCGCATATTGTTAGACTTTTTACTGATCTTAACTTGTCTCAGATAAATTATGTGGGAAATGTAAATGGTAGGCAACTAGACTTAGTATTTGTTGATGATCCCCATTACTTTGAAATCAGTAGAGTTACTCCCATATCTCTCCCGGAGGACAACTATCATCCTACCTTGAATATATCGATGTTGTACTCTGATGAATCTTCTACTTCGCAATATAATCGAACCTCTTTTTGTTTCAAGAGAACCAATTTCGAAAAGCTTAATTCACTTATTCAGGATGTTGAATGGAATTCTGTTTGTAGCTGTCGTCACTATACTGATCTTGACATTGTCGTAGATAGATTTTATCAAATTTTGAATGAGTTTTTGTCACAATCAGTACCGAATTATTACCGAGATTATGTCAAATATTCTTACTAGGTCGAAATATAGCATTGAGTCTCAGAGATGTTATAGGATCTACTTGGAAAAACTAAAGAATGATTTTAGGAAGAACCCTAGATCTTTTTATGACTTTGTGAATTTGAAACGTAGATCCTCAACTAAGCCGAAAAGGATTATAATGGATGGCTTAGAGTTTGGTGATGATCAGGCGATTGCTGATTGTTTTGCAAAATATTTTGCGACGACATACTCAGAGCGATTTTATGGGTAGAGTGACGCCTATCCTTATAATATTTCTGCATTGAGTCAATTAGAAATCCCTGTTATTGATTTACCCTTAGTTTTTTTGAGTTTGACTAATCTCAAATCCACAAATAGTGTTGGCCCTGATGGGGTGCCAAGTATAATTTTGAAATTCTGTGCTAGTAGTTTGGCTATTCCGCTAACATTATTGTTTAATACTTCATTGAGTTTTGGATATTTCCCTTTGGCTTGGAGGAGTTCATTCATTGATCCCCTCCATAAGTATGGCAGTCTAATTGATGTGTCATACTATAGAGGGATAGCTAAGTTGAGTGCTATTCCGAAGCTATTTGAGAAATTGGTTACTGAGGTTGTATCTCATAGAGTTTTTTCTATATTGAGTCCATATCGACATGGATTTCGTAAGGGCTTTTCTACTGTTACAAATTTAATTCAGTTTACTTCACGTTATTGATGAATTTGTTCAGGGTAATCAGACTGATGTCACCATTTATGAAGCCAATCCTTAATGGAACGGAGCTCAACCTCTCTCAGGAGGCCAAATACCTTGGTGTCATCCTAGACCGGAAGTTGAATTGGAATAGGAACACTGAGGAAAGGTATAAAAAAGGTCTAAATGCACTCTACATGTGCAGGAACTCCATAGGCAAGAGCTGGGGTCTGAAACCAAAAGTTGTAGACTGTATCTACCGATCGGTTGTTAGACCCATTACATTACTATACTACTATGTCTGGTATGGTGGGGCGCAATGAGAGTGAGTAAACTCCGGGCAAAATTAATGAAAACGCAAAGGCTAGCAGGACTGCATTACGGGAGCCATAAAAAGCACTCCACAAGCAGCAATGGATGTAATTCTGCATCACCCATCTCTGGACCACTTTACAGAGATGATTGCTGCCAGGAGTGCTATAAGACTCAAAGAATCAGGATGCTGGAAAAATAGACCATATGGTCACGCAAGAATAGTTCAAGGAGGAATACTGGGTGTTCACGAATCGGTCATCAATGGAGGTACATACTACATGGTGCCGGTTCTGGACTTCTCACCCTTACCACAGATGATTATACCAAAGAAATCAGACTGGGACAATGGTGAGCCCTTCAAAGGGCTTTCGGTCTACACTGATGGCTCAAAGATGGAACAAGGCACAGGTGCGGGATTCTATATTGAATCACTACAGATACGCAAGTCTCTCCGACTTGACGACAACTGTAGTGTTTTCCAAGCAGAATTTCTGGCAATTGAAAGGGCAGCAAGATTTCTATCAAGTGAGAACATTCCGGTGACCACGGATATAAACTTCTACGTAGATAGTCAGGCAGCAATGGAATCAATCATGTCACACACTGTCAAATCCAGGTTTGTGCTGAGTTGTAAACGCTCACTAGATAACCTCAACGACCATGTCGTCCGTCTCTGCTGGGTTCCCGGACATAGCAATGTCAAAGGAAACGAGATAGCAGATGAACTGTCTAGAAATGGTTCGTCCTTGGAAATCGATAGAGCTGACAACTTAGTAAAACCACCGATTGGCACGTTTTATAGACTGACTGAATCTAGAAAATGGTCACAGATGAACGTAGCATGGAATAGCTTGTCAACCTGTAGGATCGCCAGGGCCACATGGCCAAAGGTCGATAGGGACAAAACCAGAACTCTATTAGAGCTAAACAAGACAGAAATTCGAACTTTGATAGGTATCTACACAGGGCATTACTGCACTAGGAGTAGGATCTCAAGATGGCAGTTGGACATTGAGGATCACTGTCGATTATGTGAGGATGAGGAGGAGATAGAATCTATTGAACACATAATCTGCAGATGTCCAGCGCTTTGTGTATGTAGAAATAAATACCTAGGAAGTTATTTAATCAGTAACATAGAGGATATTGCAACCCGCACCATTTACGACCTTTTGGGATTCTCAAAAGGACTAAATCGGATCAGGGGTGGCTATTATGGAACATGGCTGTAACCGCATAGACAGTTGACGACTAACAAAGAAAGAGAGCCATAAAGGCATACCTCCATCGGTATACCGGATGACTTTCGACAAATTTTCTTACCTAGTCGTCAACCATTGGAAAACACCCACAAACAAACTAAAACACAACTTCATATTCTCCTACCCCCATATCCCTTTCCAATATCCTCTTACTTCCCTCACGTCTCATCTATCACCAATCACTCCTTCCTAAATCCCATCACTCCCTATCCCTCTCCTATAACTTACAACCTTATACTTTCAGGAAACAGAAGGATTTGCACAATGGACCCAACTGGGTCTCCGAGTGTTCAGAATGCAGGACCATTCTGGTCCTTTAAAGCAAACCAAACCATAGATAGTTTTAGAAGCTGGTGTAACATGAATTGTATGGAGCTCAACCTAAGGAAATGCAGACACATGCGTTTCTTTAGATCGAATCCAAGATTTGTCAGATATAATATTAGAGGAACTGAGTTAGAGTTAGTTGATTCTTTTGTAGACCTTGGTATTCTAATGGATTCCAAACTGAATTTCAACAATCATATTATTACTATTGTTAACAAAGCATTCATTAAGCGATGGGCTAAGGAGTTCTCCGATCCTTACGTATTTACATCACTTGTCAGACCTCTTCTGGAATATGGTTCCGTAGTGTGAAATCCTCAGTATGGTATCTATATTGACAGAATTGAGTCAGTTCAGAAACAATTTTTAATATTTTCATTAAGACACTTACATTGGAATAGTGATTTTATTCTTCCCCCTTATACTAGTAGATTGAATTTGATCGACTTGCCTTCCTTGAAAAGCAGACGCGTTATGTTGAACACCGTGATGGTTTATAAGGTTATAAATGGTGATTTCTCTTCTGACTATTTAATTTCTAGGATTAAGATTAACGTGCCATTTAGACCTTCTAGATACTATCAATTCATCCATATTGACTTTCAGCGTACGAATTATGCTTCCGCAGAGCCCATTCGCAGATTGTGTATTGATTTCAGTTCATTGTGTCACATCATAGATTTCGGATTAATAAAGTCGAGGATTTTCTCCTGCTTGGATGTTTAGTTTGTTGTGACATGTTTACTTTAATATATTTAGTTACTAACTTTACGAATAACTTTTATTTGCATGTGATACTAATATTTTGTTTAATATTTTTGTTATGCCGGCTGTTGATATTTGATCATTATTCCCATCGGAATAAACGTGCTAACGAATGTTAACTGATTGTTTAAAAAAAATAAATTCTCTATTTAAAAACATACATTTCAACCATTTGTTCTAATTTCTCATCGTACACGAATGGGTTTTTCTAATCGTCCAGATTTGACATTTGTGACGATTGTTTTCGTGTTCGGGAAACCCAAAAATACAGAAAAGCAAACGAAAGCTTTTGAGTTTTACTCATAAATTGACATTCGTTATACAGAAACGCAAATCAACTTTCGTTCGTCGTTTTGACGAGTTCAATGAGTGTTTCGTCATCCAGAAACAGGCCCTTAATACTTGTTTTTGTTAATTGCTATTATTTACCTCCCAAAGCTGCAGTAACGATCACATTAGAAATCTGAATGTTTGTTCGTGAAAAATTTTATAATATGAACGAATGATACCCTGACTCATAAATTGCGTCTTTGTAACACATTTAAAAGCTTTCGTGTTATTATTTTTTTTTCACTGAACCAACACTCAGGGGATGTCCCCTATAAATGCAGTGCATAGCGTTAGTAGAAGGAAGATAAGGTATTGGAAGGAGGAAAGAGGGAGTAGTGTCTGTTGACATCTGTTTTGAATCTCTGAATGTCGTAATTGGGGGGAAAGATATTTGCCGGAAGTCGATTCCACATACGGATAGTACGGGCGAAGAACGAATTTATTCTGTAATGTGTAGTGCGGTCGGTTGTCCAATCGACAACAAATGGGTGAGCGTTCCTGGAGAGTCGCGTATCTCTACCGAACGTTCTCACGGGCGGTATAAGATCACGAATTTCCGAAGAACAAACACCATGAAAGTATCGATAGAACAATGACACACAACCAACATTACGACGGTGTTCAAGGGAGACAATAGAATTGGATATCCTACCATCACCTATCAACACCATCGCCCTCCTCTGGACACGGTCAAGTAGCTCCAGTGATGAAGCTGGAGCACCCGACCATATATGGGAGTTGTATTCCATCTTTGGTCTGATGTAGGTAGTGTAGATATTGAGAAGATCAGAGGGTGTGAAATATTTCTTACATCTTTTTAAAAAGCCTAAACATTTGAAGGCATCTTTCGACACATCAAATACATGTTTTGTCCAACGAACATCACATTGTATTTTTATGCCAAGAACAACTAGATCATCTGATTGCTCAATATCTACACCGTTCATTAAAATCGACGACACCGTTGGATCAGTGAATCGCTTGTGGGACAACAAGGAGCACTGGGTCTTACGTGCATTAAAATCTACTCTATTTTCTCGACCCCAATCAGAAATGGCTATCAAATCCTGGCTAAGTGACTCATCCATCAATCGCCTTTTATCCTCAATTTCTTGACGACTTGGTCTATGATCGAATGAGTATGAATGACAGAGGTTGCTGTCATCCGCGAATGAGTATATTGAATTCACAGTCCGATCCAAGAGGTCGTCGATGAAAATAAGAAAAAGGGAGAGGGAAAGGACAGAGCCCTGTGGTACTCCTGCGGTTAACCTATGCTCGTCGGATGAGAACCCATCTACAACAACACGTATAGTGCGATCTCTGAGGAAGCTCGATATAAATCGAGAGAAGTCACTACCAACACCAAAAGCGATAAGCTTTGATATGAGTGCGCCGTGCCAAACTCTATCAAAGGCCTTGGAGATATCTAGAGCAACGACCTTACTCTCACCAAGCTTGTGAATAGATCGATTCCATTTTTCGGATAGCAGTGTCATCAGGTCTCCCGTAGATCGATTCCTACGGAAGCCATACTGTCGATCATTAAGTAAGTCATTAGTTTCTAAATACCTCACAAGATGGTGGTTAACCATACTCTCCATAACCTTCGAGAGCGCTGAGCAAATCGCGATCGGTCGATAGTTAGCAGGATTGTTAGCCTCACCTTTTTTAGGGATGGCCTGGATGTTCGCAATCTTCCAACGCGCTGGGAAAACCCCTGCACGGTATGCAAGGTTGAAAAGATTACGAAGGGGACGGGCAAGCGTCGAAGAGCACTTACATAGGACAAGTGCTGAAATGCCATCCGGGCCTGGAGATTTATTTACGTCGAGATTTGCGAGAACCCTTTTAACTCCACGTGTTCGAAAAAATATCTGAGGCATGGAACTAGATACATTTTCGATCACGGGGAGTGGTTGATTGCTTTCCGGCTAGGATGAATTCCTTGCAAACATTTCAGCCAATAGGTTAGCTTTGTCAACCGGGTTAGTGAATATCTGGTCATCTTTAACAAGAGTTGGGATAGATGAGGAGTTATCCTTTACTCTTCTCACAAATGACCAAAAGCTCTTACTTCCCCTGGGAGAAGCAAGAACTTTGGCACGAAGACGTTGTTCGTACAGAAACTTTTCACGTCTAAGTACCCTGGCACACATGGTTCTTGTCTGCTTGCGTAGCAGATCAGTTGTGGCATTTTTATTTAAACACCATATCCTGAATGCTTCCTCTTTGGATCTGACAGCAGCCTTGCATGTCTGGTTAAACCAACTTTTATTAGATGGTTTATCCGAAATAACTTTAATTAGAATAAATGACTTCATTCCAATCAAGATAATATTTTCAATCATTTCAGCCGCAGCATCTATATCGCCATTTAGAAAACAAAGTTTCCAATTGAAATGCTAGAAAAAGCTGTTGAGCTCGGCCCAACGTACCTTTTCGTATATATATTGTCCGCTTTGGGGCATCGGTCGAAGCGACACGAAGAGCGGAATACGAAAAGGATGCTGAAACAATGCAGTGATCCGAATTACCAAGAGGTGCTAGAACGTTAACTTCATACTTTTCAGGGTGTGATGTTAAGAAAGATCAAGAATATTAGAGTGTTGCCCTTGGACACACGGAATGTGTGTCGGTTCATTCACTAGTTGCGTCAAATCATTATGCGCGGCAAAAAGCTCGGCGTAATGACCCTCCTGTGTTGAGTGACTCGAATGGGCAAGCCAAGAGGAATTATGGACATTGAAATCGCCAGCAACCACAATTTCACTGTCAGGATAGTCCTCTAAAATTTTTGTAATTGAATCGGAAAGGGCGTCAAAGCCATTTAGGGATACCTCCCTTTCCGCGTTTGGACTTCTATACACAAATCCGAACACTATATCATTACGTACGTATACCAAAAGACCTCTGTGGGGGATAAAGAGGGATAGGGTGTGATACCCAGGAATGTGAAAATCCTGTGGATCAGAATCCTCACACACCTGGGTCTCACAAAGAGCAAAAGCATCAGGCCGATGGAATTGTACATGAGCGTACACGGCAAAAAATTCGCTCTCAGCCCTCGTACATTGGCAAATTGTACTTTAAACTTACCCACCATTAGAACAGACAAACAAGAAAAAAATAAAACAGAGTCAGTATGCAGCTACAGTTGCCAAACTCCTCTCCCTGCCGTTGCTGTATTCCCCCAATGCTCAGTGTTATGCCTTGAGCATTGGGCGAACAACGACAGAAAGAAAAGAGTGTCAACTGCACTGCACGAATGGGAAGGGGGGGGGGGGAAGGGAAGGAGACAACGCACACACTACGGAGCGGACATAAAATGTGTGGTCAGTGATGTGCGGCTGTTGTGGATGTTGCTGCGATGTTTTGTTGTTTTTTGTTGTTCACGCTGATGTTATTGTTGTTGGTTGTTTTTAATTTTTTTTTTCATTTGATCTATTTTGTTGTTTATGGTTTCAGTATTTTGTTTCAATTTTTTTCTTTTTTTATTTTAACACAAAACTGAACGGCACACAACACGGACGACAGAGAAACACAAGAGCATCGGACGACGGACTGACAAACAAATCGGAAAGGGCGTCAAAGCCATTTAGGGATACCTCCCTTTCCGCGTTTGGACTTCTATACACAAATCCGAAATGTAGTACGTGTGTTCCAATCTTGAATTTAACCCAAAGGGAGTTAAATTCTGGATTTTATGAGTTTGTATATCAATGTTTTATTTTCATTATTTCCGTCGAAATAAACGTGCTAACACCTGTTAGCTGATTATTTAAAAAAGAAAATAAATTTTCTATTTAAAAACATACATATTTACATATTTGAACCATTCTTTTCATTTTTGAACGTACACGAATGCGAATGCTTAAAGGCAAATGAAAGCTTTTGTGTTGTTTGATTAGTATCGGTTGATTAATTTTCTATGAGTTTTTAATTTAAGTAAATTCTTCTCACGAAGGAAATTGTTTTGGTAATGGAAAGGAGGAGAACCACACTCAACCATACACACATTTGACCATATACGTATTTCATTGTCATGTAGAGGGACAAATCATCAGTGATCCTTCCGTATGGAGTGCTTGCGTTAACATGATCTCATCAGTTGTATATATATACATTTTATGAAAATTACATATGCGTAATATATATATACACCCGAAAACCTCACCGCAAAGCGTTTTGAAGAGCGTTGTGTTTTATTCAAAAATTTACATTCGTTATACAGAAACAAAATCATCTTTCGTTAGCCATTTTGACGTATACAATGAGTGATTCGTTATCCGGAAACCCCCGTAAATTTAGGGAGCAACCAAAATCAGACAGTTTAGAAATAGTACCGAGTCATTAGGGGTAGATGATGACGTGGTGGGCATCGACCAGCCCAAAGAAGGTTAGATTACAATCAGTTTGGTGGTATCAAATATAATTAGAGGGAATGATCCACAGGGTCAAATCGACCTCAACAAAACAATCTAGTACCAGTAAGAAGACGTTCGAGGGTAAGGGGGTTCGAAGAATGGACTGGATTTTAATTGAAACACAACAAATATTTGATTGGCAAGATCCTAAGAGCGCTTTTAGGAATAGATCTAATCTATGCGATTACGAGTTTATCCGTTACTTAGAGGAAATGAAACAATACGCTAACTAATGTTAAATGGTTTAAGCAAGTCGACTCTGGAATGGCATTTAATAGAACTATTAGAAGGAACCCAACCGGTCAAAGAGAAATGCTATTCTATTTCACCAGTAGTCCAAGAACTCAATACACCGAAGTTGACGAAATGTTGCGACTCTGCGTGATAAAGGAGTGTCAAAGTCCCTGGAGCAGTAGGTCCACCCTAGTTAGGATGCCGGTTAACAATAGGTTATGTCTGGATGCGTGGGAACTCAATGAAAGAACTATAAAGGATGCTTAACCCGGTTGGAAGACATGCTATATAATCAGCGTAGATCTGGCATATAGAGCTAGAAGAGAGTTCTCGAGCCTACACAGTTTTTACCCTTCCTTGTTGCCCCCTTCAATAATATGTCGTCATGCCATTCGTTTTGCAATGCGGCGCAAAAGCTGTGTAGGTCATGGACAAGGTCGTTCCGGAGGAGTTGAAGTCAATCGTATTCGTTTAGTTAGACGACCTGCTAGTAATATCCGCAGACTTCGAGATTCATATTTGTTAGGGAATATGTTCGAGTGTTTAAGGATAAGTGCCTTAAAATTTCATTACCGGAAAGCGTGAGAGAGGTGAGGAGCTTGGTGGTTGGTATTGGCTATTTATTAGTAATTCGGCTATTACTACCCCATTAACGAATTTAATCAAGAAAGACAAAAAGTTTGAAATCACAGAAGAGGCGATCACTGGCATGAATGATGTGAAGTATGCGTTTACTCATGCCCCATGCCCAGATTTCAAGAAACACTTGTTCATCCAATACGGGAGTCGAAGCTGTACTATTTTAAAGATACATTGAGGGATATCATTTTTACCCAAAAACTTAAGAGTGCTCGGGTTAATTAGAGTGTGAGAGAGAAAGAGTGTTTGGCAAAAAGCGTAAATATATGTTAACTTGCAGAAAGGCGAGCTATGCCACCGAACAGTAATAACATTTGCTTCTGCAAAGTACAATTGTATGTCGTTATTTTTATAAGTTTTTGCTATGAAATTCAAATATATTTCAAACATTTAGCAATCAACCACATATATACATTTCATTTTCGTGTGTATTTGTGTGTGTATCCATTGTTTTTCATATATTAATATTTTGTTGCAAAAAGCTAACATGGCTTTAACAGCAACATTCGCTGTTATTGCCCAACGGTGCGCCGGTAATAACTGTCAAAGAGTGAGATTTCTTGTTTTGTATATAGAAAGTAGTAGTTTTATTGGTGAAACGATTTAGACCATATGTGGAGCTTTTGCCCTTCACTATAATAACTGAAGTGGCTAATACCTCTTAAATGGAATATTACCGCTACAAGCATATTATTTCCAAATTCAACATAAAAAGGGATCCGAAAATGCGTAGAGTTCTATTTTAATCATCATCCATTTGACTCTTTCGTTAACAATAAGTTTTGGTCTTTAGTGGCACTTGTGTTCCAATTGACTCGGGGTCTCCAATGTAGTGATTCTCAAAAAATTTCTTGTTTACAATTTTTTAAAATCTATTTTATTCAATCGATTTAAAAAAAAGACTAGAAATTCAGTTTTATGTATATATGTACTTGGTCGAGAAACAATCTGTGAGCTAAACGCTACTGAAAACACCTCCAAAAAATCATGTTTTGCGTGTATTTTTTTACGTTGCATTTTTGTCCAAATTTTTTTCTGAATTAATAGACCCTCGGAAGGAAGAAGGGATCTGACATTTGTAAATCGACCTTATGTCATTTCTGCTAGATTTTGCATGCAGTGTGGCAAGACTTCTAAGCTAATTTGAACGAAAAATATCGCATGAAAACTTTCGAGTAATATAAACTAAAAACTAACTGACCTTTATGGAAAACTTAAAAGTAGGTACGAAGTGGAGATATACAATAAAAATTCGAAAAATAGTACAATGTTCCGAAATTGTTTCATTTTTTATGGAACACTCAAAAAAAGTTTAAAAATGCATTATATTTGGAATATGAAAACTTTTGTTCTTAACTTCGGCAAGCGAGTGAATTTCGTACAAATATTAAGCTAGTATGCCCAATCGAACAGGCCTATTGATTAGAAAAACATCAACATCTTGGAAAAGAAAGTATAAGCTACTTTCTTGCACCACCTAACTCGGTAACTAATAGTCTTGTCACACTGCATGCGAAATCTAGCTCAAATGACATAATGCCGATTTACAAATGTCAGATCCCATACAAATTTGACATTTGGAAATGTCATTTCAACTAGATTTCGCTGCAGTGTGACAAGGCTATTAGTTACCGAGTTAGGTGGTGCCAGATTTTTATCTCTGATTTGCTTAAATAAAACCAACTGATAAAAATGTTGCCACCTTATTAAGTCGCTTAATTTTAAACTAATAAGCCCGATCGAGCAGCTCTAAAGAGAATAGAAAATACATGTCAATAAACATACAAGAAGATAGAGGCCGCACAAAACTTCAGTGCCACATTGTTATTTTTATACCCTCCATTCCAGGATGGGGGTATACTAACTTTGTCATTCCGTTTGTCATAAAATTCTAAGACGATCTAGCTATGTCCGTCCGTCCGTCTGTTGAAAGCACGCTAGCATCTAAACGAAAGGAGCTAGGACGTCCGAATTTTGCATAAATGCGTCTTATAGTCGTAGATCGGTTGGGAAATCGGTCCAAAGGGAAAAAAATTCCTTAAACAAGGACTAAAAAAACCCATAAAACCACCTATTATTTTGTGCACAATGAAACGATTTTTAGCCGTAGGGGGTAAAATGGGGCAAAAAGTATAAAAAAGTAAAAAAATTTTTTCCAAATTCGTACTTTTAAGGGATAAAATGGGAATAGAGGGATAAAAATGGTATCAACCAAACGGCTGCACCTAGAATAATGAAATTCGGTGTATACATTCCTCTGATTGCGTTGACACATAAAATAAACGGGGTTTTTCGAAATTCGTACTTTTTGAGGTTCAAATGGAAAAAGGGGGTAAAAATAGTATCTACAAAATGACCGCAACTAGAGTCATGAAATTCGGAGTATACATTCCTCTGACTGCGTAGACAGGAAAAATAAAACGTTTTTTTCCAAATTTGTACTTTCAAGGGATGCAATGGGTACAGGGGATAAAAATATTACCAACTGCACGAATACAGCTAGAATGAAGAAATTCGGTGTGTACATCCCTCTAATTGCGTAGATACGTAAAATAAAGAGATTTTAGATAGTCGTACCTTTGAGGGGGTAAAATTGGAAAAAGGGGAGAAAAATGGTGCCAACAAAATGACCGCAGCTAGAATCATGGAATTCGGTATATACATTCCTCTGACTGCATAGACACGCAAAATAAAAAGATTTTTCCAAACTCATGCATTTACGGCAAAAATTAGTTAGTTAGGTACGTGAAATAATAGATTTTAAAATGTGTACTTTTGGAATTAAAATATAATGGAAATACAACTAACTGTAGCACCCACTACTATCAAACATTTTCATGATGTTGAAAAGTCGCTGCGAAGTCACTTGAAAAGACTTTTGACATGGTCGAAATCATGATCGTGGTAGTCTGCAGCCAAGTAATAAATGTCACCATGCCATTTGAAAATAAATTTGCATTCTATTAAATATAGAAGCAAAATGGCCTTGAGCCAGGACAATATCCCAGTTCAAATCAAATATTGATTACAGACCAAAAAAATGCAAACGAAAAAACTAAAACAAATGAGCGTTGGCACGGCAGAAGTATTGCTGGGTAACTATACCTGCATATACACATACTTACATATGCAACTCAATGAGATGCTTGTAAGATGGCATGTGTGGTTTATTACTTGGTGCGATTTTTTAAACGCAAATTCGGCAAGTGAGTTGTGATTCTCGTTCGTTTGTGAGAATCATCTCCTTATAGAGGCCGGGTTTGATGTTGAAAAGTCGCTGCGAAGCCACTTGAAATTGAATTTGCATTCTATTAAATATAGAAGCAA
The DNA here is from genome assembly GCA_947397865.1 of Polietes domitor. Taxonomy (NCBI): domain Eukaryota; kingdom Metazoa; phylum Arthropoda; class Insecta; order Diptera; family Muscidae; genus Polietes; species Polietes domitor. The sequence continues at coordinate 117,207,341 of OX377621.1, forward strand.
AATGGTCTTGAGCCAGGACAATATCCCAGTTCAAATCAAATATTGATTACAGAATATAAAAAGGAAACGAAAAAACTAAAATATTTATTTTTTTAATTGAATTGAAGCCTTGGCTTATAAACGTGGCTTGAAATAATAAAAATATTATATTTAATTATAAAATTACTTTTTCAATATTTGTATTTATTTTGGTTTGGATATATTAAAAAAATATATAGTTTTCATACGCCGTTTTTACTTGTTTAAGTTTACTTCTGTGATTTTAGTTGTAGTTTCCACTGAGATATTTTTGTGATTATTTAATTATCTCTTCACGGCACAGATAATTTTAATAGAAATAATAAAAAAATCTGTTAAAGTAGTCGCTTAATAATATAGAAGCTCATTAGTTTTTCCTTTTTTTCTAATGTATTTATAATTAAATAGTTATACACTCTAAATTATGAGGAAGTTTTCCTCGTTGTGCTATGACTGTAACAATAATTAATTAAATAAATAAATAAGTAATAATGAATGCAATTTAAAACTAATTATAAGTGGAAAGCATCACAAATATGTATAAAATAACTTTATGTAATTAAAAATCCATTTGTTAGGATTTTCAATACAATTAATTAGAATAAAAAGACTGCTATTAACAGCAGACATTGTTTGCTGACCATCAACAGGCACTTTTTCTGCTATTACAGCAATTTGTCTGCTATAACAGCAAATTTTGCACCAGCAGCCACACTGCTTAAAAGTTTTTCTGGCTGCTGAAAATTGTTGCTGTTAATTAAAATTAAAAAAATGGGGATTAAATGGCGCCGGGCCGGGGAAGTCCGAGACAAATGCTAATGAAAAGCATTAGATTTTTTAAAAAGCATGGTTCACATTGGGTTGATGAATCCGTTTAATATTTATTCACTAAATTATATTAAGTCGATAGGTTAGAAAACATGGACTATAGTATGATAGACTACATCTTCGAAATTTCCGATAGTCCTCAAAATTTTTTTCTCCGAGTCCTTTACAATGACAAAATAATCTGAATTTTGCGGTAACGAATGGTTTTAGCTGTCAGTTAGTGTCACTAATTTAGCTATACATATATCCATTAGGCACACCTACATTTTACAGTCTGAAACTCCAGCACAAACAATGATATGTTCGCTGATATAAATAATATAAATGCATTGATATATACGCAAAATAAAATTAGCATGCCCTTAAAGTAATTTGTAATTTTGGAGGGAAAATCTCTAGCAGAAAAGTAGTTGTAGTAGTCTTCTTGAAAATTATCCAAAATCGACGAAAAATCATGTGGAAATGCATATAAAATATATATCACTCAATAGTGAGATCAAAAAGCTATTTACGGAATTAGAAAGAGCACGTTTAGGACATAAATCAACTCCATTCGCGTAAAAATGGTTGGCAGACTCAAAAAATTCTAAGCCAATAAATTATTGTTTTTAAAATTAAACTTTTTGTTGCAATGGTAATGGAGCACGTACAATTTATGAAAGGTGTTCTAAAGATGTTTAAACATTTTAAACACACAGAATATTTGCGCAAAACGTAGCGTTGCGCATAATTTTGCATTTGTGGTTCTTCACTAGAGTATATAAAACACATTATCTCGCATTTTGCGCAATACGTTTTTGCACAAATGTCTAAACCCCTTATAAACATATCTAGTTGTCGATTACAGAATTAGAAAGTTAATTTTTAACCATAAATCAAAAATTCCAAACACCTTTAAAATGATATAACATAGCTATCGACGTCATCAACGTACACGTCGAGAACACCAGCCGCTCGTCGCCCGACGCTATGAAACAGTGAAACCACCTAAAACCAAGAAAAAAAACAGAATAGAACAGAAAAAATAATAAAGCGAGTGGATAAGAAAAAAAACGCATAAAGTTACTACCAAAAGAAACGAAAGCTTTCCATGGAATTACAAGGTAAGTATTTGTATGTGTTAGACAATGTTGTTCATTGAATTTGTTGTAAATATTTATTTTACTGAAGCAAACAATTTTACCTATGTGAAGCAAAAGACCGCAAATAAAATTCGAAAAAAATATCAAAAGGGACATTTCATTGAACAAATTACATGTATCTAATCAAATGTTTCCATTTATTGCAGATAGTTTCACAGCTGGAACTAAAATATTTACCAATTTGCTGAACTAATTGTGGAGTCCGGTCAAAAAATCAATCTGTACGATCAGGCGTTGTTAATCAACCTTCTAGTGCAGATACAAAAAGTAATACATACAGCGGATAATAAAAACGAGTAAAATTAAAATTAAAAAATTATGGTGTATGAACGAATCTGGATAAACCTTTTTCAAAACGGTGACTTAACGATTCCGTGAGAGCAACCAGTGTTTATACAATCAAGTTTTATTTTGTTATAAGGGCCGTTAACAACAAACTGAAGTTAGTTCTATTCAACTGTAAGTTTAGTACTAACTTGACGTTACTTTTTGTATTTAGGGGAGGAAGAAGGTATGCACAATTTAATTAATGTCAAATAATTATAATTTATACTATAATAAAAACTAATTGAAAATAAAATTTGGTTATGTGTTTATTTGTGAAAAAGGAGATAGGCTGCGTAATTCGTAAAAAATGTTTTATTCGCTGTTTTTGGAAATAATTTGATTCTATTCAATAGCAGAAACATGTGCTAAAAACAGCAAACATCCACCTGCTATTTCAGCAGCAAGTCTGCTTTCTCTTTTTCAGCAGACAAAGTCAAGTAAAGATTAAATAAATTAGGCTTATTTTCATTATTATTTCTGACCAAAAAGCCTGAAAAAGTAAAAATATAATAGCAATGTTTGATTTGAACTGGGATATTGTCCTGGCTCTAGACCATTTTACATCTATATTTAATAGAATGCAAATTTATTTACAAATACCAATATCATGATTTCTGTCCTATCAAATGTTTCCTCAGGTGGCTTCGCAGCGACTTTTCATTTTGAACGATTTTTTTCGAGAACTCTAAATTGATACATTTAAAGCCGCAGTTTCGGACTTTCCCTTTACATTACATTTTTCCTAATATTTATACAGCCTTATTCATAAAAACTTAAAACATTGAATTTTGTGTTAAAAATTTGGACTTAGTCTGACAGTAGGCCTGTTCGATTGGGATTACTAGCTTAATTTTTGTATGGAATTCACTCGCTTAACAATGTGAACAAATATTTTTTTATTTTGAGCAAAAAAAATAAATTTTTAAATTTTTGTTATGTTTACCCTATGCTGTAGGTTTTTGATACCAGTCAATTTGTAGGCCGGCTTTGTTGTCAATATGTCCATACTGGTGTCAAGTAGCTTCTCCATCACTATATCAGCAACAATTGGAGAAGCCGGTGAACCCATTGGTAGGCATCTTTTTTGTTTATATATTTTATATTCGTATTTAAAATATCTATATATTATCTTTAATGCAAAATTTAAGAATACGTAAAAATAGGCACTTGGTCATATTTGTATATTCTTTTATTTCTTCCCATCTGTCCTCTATTATATTTAAAGCTAGGTCCACCGGTATGTTCGGAAAAAGCGACACTACATCAAAAGATACCATCCTCTCGTCATTTTTTATCGTCAAGTGTTTAAGCTTATCCCTAAATTGCACTGAGTCCCTCACGTTTATTTATAGTAAGATTTTTCAATATCTTCACCACGTACATACAGAATTCACTGGATGGGGAATCTATCGACGAGCATATTGGCCTTAAGGGATATCCTTCCTTATGAATTTTAGGTAATCCACAAAATTCTCGTTGCTCTGACCACGTCAGATTTTAGTCGTTTTCTCTCAATCGCTGTGATTTTGTCATTATACCCTACACCACTTCGTGGACTAGGGCATTATAAGTTAGTTTCGCGCCAAATGTTTGTAACACCAAGAAATAATCGAGCTAGACCACCTTTAAGTATACCGATCGGCTTAGAATCACCAGCTGGATCGATTAACGATGTCTGTCTGTCCGTCCTTCCGTCTGCTGTCCATCTAAGCTCTACAAGTCGCAATTGTGGTCCATGATAATCGGATAATTTGGCAGAAGTTACTTTTTTGGCCAAGGACGATTGGTATTGAATTTGGAGAAAATCGGTTCAGATTTAGATATAGCCCCCATACAAATGTCGCTCCCGATTTGACTTTTTCCGCCCTATAAAGCACATATAGTACCCGATTTTCTTCAAATTTTGCATAACACCTTATAATTTAACTAGAAATACCTGTGACGAAAGAGGGTTAGATCGGTTCAGATTTAGATATAGTCTCCATACAAATGTCGCTCCCGATTTTCTTTAAAATTGGCTTAACATCTTATAATCCAACTAAAAACACCTATGGTGAAAGTGGGTAAGATCGGTTCAGATTTAGATATAGCCCCAGAACAAATGTTGCTCCCGAATCTTTGACCAATTTTGGCCAAGCTTTACATATTATATTTCACCAATAAACAACATCACATCGTTCCAGGTTTCAAAATACCCCATACAAATGTCATTTCCGATTAAACATTTTTTGCCAAACAATGTATTACAGGATTCAAAAATCCTTCCCGATTTCACTTTTTTACCGAATTGAATTGTAGTGAGATAGAAAGTGGAGTGTATCATATAGTCGGCTCCGTCCGTCTTTAGTCTTTCCTTACTTGTTTGGGAGATGCCAATATTTCCATATTTTGGTATAACCCAAATGGGGCCCCATTCTGCGCTATTGCAGCTCTAGAAACTACATCTTATATCGGATCTTCATCAAATTTTGCAGAATAAGAAATATATAGGCGCATGTTTTGGCACAGGTCTCAAGTATTGTTATAGGCCCCCTCCAATTGCCCGTCCGATTCATCCTATTACCGCTGTATAATCTGTATTTATCATTGAATCTTGATAAATTTTTCCAGGTCAACATCATCTATTTACTTTACTCGGAATATCTGCTGGAAAATTGATCAATTACTTTATTATTTACCATACTCATTTAATTTGACTAAAGATGAATTTATAGTAATCGTATAATTTATATGAACTACATAAAATTGCTCCCATGAAATACCTGGGCTTAGTAATCAAGCAGGGAGTGGTGTAGGGTATTATTTATATAGTCGGCCCGCCCGACTTTAGCCTTCCCTTACTTGGTTTTATACAATTCTTCTACCAACTCGTTGTTTTTTCCTTTGGTCTTTAGTTAGTCTTTGGTATGTCATCATATCTCCCACAATGTTTAGCTTTCTGTCTTTATATTCATTTATGTCCATTGCAACTGTGACATTCCCCTTGTCTACATTAACAATTAAAATATCCTTGATTTTCTTTAGAAATTGTTTGCTTTGTTCCACTGTTCTTAAAAGGAATCTGTCTCTACCACTCTCTTGCATTTTGTTCGTGTGGTTCTCAATTATTGCTGTTAGTTTTGCGCGTGCAAGATGCGTTCTTCGTTCGTGTGTATTAACTGCCTGGCCCACGATGTCGAACGTTAACGTTCGCATGCCTCTCATGCGACAAACAACTGATTTGGGACCCACTAACAGGCACCAGAACGACAAAAAAACGTGCAAAATCGGGGCCCACTAACTTTTTGTTCTGTCATCTGTGCGAATGGAAATGTCAAAACTACTCACTTGTGTTTTGTCTGTCGTTACAATAAACAAATAGAGAAAAACATCAATAAATGCAATGGAAGATAAAAGGTAAGTAAATAAAATTATGAATAATTGTCCTTATTTTATTGAAAAATGTATGTTTGTTACAGACCACCGATTAATGCATCCAGTCTTTGCTTGACACACCGCCAAGAGAAAATAAAGCCATAGCAGTGATCACACCAACTACATCAATATAGCCTACAATCTCATCAACAGCAAGAGCAAGACAAGACCCTAAGAGAAGAGAAACACCGGCCAACAACTCCAACAGAGCAGCCAATATCAAAGATTATCACAACAACAGCCCCAAAAACAGACGCCATTGAAGCAAGAACAATATAATAGAATATTTTCTTATATTAAAATCAATAAAGAAAACACAAAACAATATTCTTTTATCTTATTACAATCATATTTTTAGTAAAATTGATATTATTCTACAACATAAAACAATTTTGTTTGTTTACATTTTTTTCTGTCTGTAATAGTGGTGTCTACCTGCTTTTTATATGGTGCAATTTGCACATTTTGGGTTTTTTCTTGGCATATTTGTGATTTTTTGTCGCTTTTATGATCTGGAAACATTTTCATTCACTCACAACACGTAAGGCTATGCGAACGAAGAGTCAGAAGATAGTGGGTCGCTTTTTGATGCGAAAGTGAGTGACTGGCTTTCGTTCGCATAGATTTTCTTTCGACATCGTGGGTCTGGCAGTAAGTCTTCTCCGTCAATTATACATTTAAGTAGAGGGAAATTATGTTTTGTTGTCGACAATCCGTGTTTTTGTCCAAGTGAAAGAAGCCATTTGACGTCATCAGGTAAGGTTTTGTTCGTCTTGTTGACAAACCAATTGTCGTTGAATATTATGTCTGTTTTTCATTTAATCGGTCAAATTTTTGTTTGTGAATGTTTTTTGTTTGCATTTTATCTTTTCCGTCATGTTCTTTTCTCGCTCGGATATAATAGAATATTTTCTTATATTAAAATCAATAAAGAAAACACAAAACAATATTCTTTTATCTTATTACAATCATATTTTTGGTAAAATTGATATTATTCTACACCATAAAACAAAATTGTTTTTTCTGTCTGTAATAGTGGTGTCTACCTGCTTTTTATATGGTGCAATTTGCACATTTTGCGTTTTTTTTTCTTGGCATATTTGTGATTTTTTGTCGATTTTATGATCTGGCAACATTTTCATTCACTCACAACACGTAAGCCTATGCGAACGAAGAGTCAGAAGATAGTGGGTCGCTTTTTGATGCGAAAGTGAGTGACTGGCTTTCGTTCGCATAGATTTTCTTTCGACATCGTGGGTCTGGCAGTAAGTCTTCTCCGTCAATTAAACATTTAAGTAGAGGGAAATTATGTTTTGTTGTCGACAATCCGTGTTTTTGTCCAAGTGAAAGAAGCCATTTGACGTCACCAGGTAAGAGTTTGTTCGTCTTGTTGACAAACCAATTGTCGTTGAATATTATGTATAATTCTTGTATCTTTTTTTCATTTAATCGGTCAAATTTTTGTTTGTGAATGTTTTTTGTTTGCATTTTATATTTTCCGTCATGTTCTTTTCTCGCTCGGATATTTCTTTTTTGGAAAGATGATTATTTATACATTTTTCTATTGTTCGTTTCTTCTCTATTGTCTTTTAGTAGATTATGTTTATGCCGTATGTTGAGTATTTTTCGTTGAAATTGTTCTATGTATGTGCCCAATCTCTTGTATAACCCGTGTTTTGTTGATCCTCCATTATCAAACATTTTATGTATATTTATCATCGAATTCTTTATGAAATCTTGAGTCATACCTGAGTTTCGGCAAAGAACAAGGAAGGTTATTGAAGAATAAATCTTTATTTTTTTTTCACTTTGAAATTCTTGCGTTTGTTGATGCTATATTTGATGACGTTGTTCTTCTGCTTTTATCTGTTGTATATCATTGTGCTTGTTGTTGTTTTCGGCGTGCTCTCCGTATTTATCTCATTAACTTATTTATTTATTCGACTTTCTGATTTTGACTATTAAATAATAATTGTTCAAGCTCGTGGTCTGTTTTTTATATTTACTATTTTTCGCAATTTCATGAATTGCATGTTTAGGGTATTACTCACAATAAATAAACAGATATAGATTACATTAATATCACAGAGACGCTTTGACAATGTACGAGTGTTACAGAGCAAACGATATACATTAGAGATGCTCCACATTATTAATGTACCAACAACAAAACAAATGAATTTTAAAAGAGACGTAGAAAAGTGTGCAAAAATTGGTGAACAAACTATTAGTGATGACTATACTCCAATATGGCAAGTCTGTATTATTATATGATTTAGTTACGTGACAAGGATAATGTTTAAGAAGCATGGATTAGATTATTGTGTAAGAGCTATTCGTGATATAAAAGTGTACAAAAATACTTCAATAACCTGTTAATTTGGAAAAGGAATGGCATGGTGGAAGCAACAATTCAAAAATTCAAACCAAATGTTGCAACCGAGAAGTATAAGCAACCTGATAACAACAAAATAGCTACGTTTTTATGCGTTAGATCGATGTGTTCGCCGAAGAAAAAAAAGACAATGAGAATGTTGCCGCAGACAAGGAGAAAGAGAATAAAGAAAAGGTTATGTTGTCTGACATATGCGAAGCATTTGGTAAACATTGCGTTCCACGTAAAAACATCGCCATGGAGGCATTCAAGTTTAATTTAATTTGTCAGCAAGATGACCAACCTTTCGAGGAGTTTGAGACGGCTTTACGATCCCAAGTACAATACTGTGATTTTCATTGTTCTGGGTGCAACGTGTCTTACGCTGACCGCATGTTGAGAGATCGCATTATTATAGGAATCAATAACAAAGATCTCCAACTTAAATTATTAGATCGAAAACAAGGTTCGTTAACAGATGTTATTGACATGTGTAAAGTTTTCGAAGCCGCAGAAGGAGATAAGCGAATTCTAGAAATTGGAGATCGTGTAAATTTAGTGTTAAAGCCACCTGGCGAGGTTATGAATGCAAACCATACACGATCGCCATCGAGCAAATTGCCCAACGACTAACATAATCTGTCACGTGTGTGGAAAGAGAGGCCACTTTAAGATGTTTTGTCGGTCATCGCCAAGAGGGCTAGTGAGTTCGTTGAAAGTTCCGATTTCTCTTGCGGAGAAATTTAACATAATTGACTATAGTTCGAATCCAATTGAAATTCACGGACGGATTGAGCTGGTGTGTGTCGATCCAGAGAACAATGCGAGACATACTGCATGCTTTGTTGTTGTTGGTGATGATTTGGAGCTACTTTTGGGACTGATGTCGTGTATTTCATTCGGTCTGATAAAACGCGTCAATGAGACACAAGCTGTCTACCGTTTTCCGAATGGCGAGTCTGAATTTATCAATGGTTATAGTGATTTATTTGATGGTGTGGGTAAATGTCCTGTGACTTGTTCTATTGTAGTGAGAGAGGGTTCTATACCAGTTTTACATTACAAGAAGCGTATTCCACATATCCAACATGATCGTTTAAAGAGTGAATTGGAATTACTTGTTGACCAGGGTATAACAAGTTCAGTCGACTATCCTATAAATTGTGTAAACAACATTCTAATAGTGGAAAAGTCGAATGGGTCTTTGCGAATATGTTGGAATAGGCTGCCTTTCGGGATAAATAGCGCTCCCGAACTTTTCCAAAAGCGTATGGTTATGATCTTTGGTGACATTCCTGGCGTAGAGGTTTACTTTGATGATATAGCTATAACTGGAAGTAATTATGATGATCATGATAGGGCACTTGCAATGGTTATTGAGCGCGCCCGTGAGAATAACGTCAGGTTCAACCCAAAAAAGATTCAATATAGAACGGAGGGATAAGTCCGGAACAATGTTATAATGATGCCATCCTAAAGATGCCCAAACCAAGGAATAAAAGCGACGTTTTACGTTTACTGGATTATTCAAATACATGGGAAAAATTATACCCAACTTATCGCAGAGAACTGCACTGATGCGTCAGTTAACAGAAAATCAATCTGATTGGTGTTGGACTGAAGAGTGTTCTAACGTTCTAACTTGAAAAAATATTTGTTATATTGCATCCATAGCTATTTTAGTGCATCAAATTCATTACTATACACAGATAAGTATTTTTGTGATTTAGTTTTACTTGTGATATTGTATTTGTGTGTTTATTTTTGATTACAAATCGTGTTTTTGGCTAAGAAATATTTCTTGACCAAACAACTACGATTGTTTTGTGATTTCTGTGCACTTTTTTGTTATTGCTTATAACGTTATTCTTGTTGTGCGTTCTGTCCATTTCGTTTATTTGTTTTTCTGACTGAACAGTGTTGCCATCTATCGTTTTTTTAAATTATTATAGTGATTTTTTTACGCGATTTTACTTTTTTATTTTAACACAGTAAAGGGTGGTATTTTAAAGGGTGATTTTTTAAGAGCTTGATAACTTTTTTTTAAAAAAAAACGCATAAAATTTGCAAAATCTCATCGGTTCTTTATTTGAAACGTTAGATTGGTCCATGACATTTACTTTTTGAAGATAATTTCATTTAAATGTTGACCGCGGCTGCGTCTTAGGTGGTCCATCCGCTTAGTCCAATTTTGGCATTTCCACGTTTTTGAGTAACAGAGACCCAATTGGTGCGAACGGCGACGAATCGAAAATTGGTGGTCATCATTAACACTGGCCGATACAGCTGCGATATTTTCTTCAGTTCGCACTCTACGTAAGCGTGTTGGTGGTTTAATGTCCAACAATGTAAATTTGGTGCGAAATTTAGTCACAATAGCCCGAATAGCCGCTTCAGTGGGTCGATTAAACTGACCATAAAATGGAAGCGCGCAATGAACTTTCTTAACAGAGCACGCATTTTGATAATAAAATTCAATAATTTGCAAGCGTTGTTCGTTTGTAAGACGATTCATGATGAAATGTCAAAGCATACTGAGCATCTTTCTCTTTGACACCATGTCTGAAATCCCACGTGATCTGTCAAATACTAATGCATGAAAATCCTAACCTCAAAAAAATCACTCTTTAGAAAGTTATGTCGTGCTCGTATGATAGTTGTAAAATTGTTTCGGACAGTGAGCGTTCCATTGAATGCTGGTTGTGTACCAGTCAATGGCATGATAAATGTACCGGTGCAAGGTGCAAGGGTCGTGGCCGCTTTGTACGGGGAGAACAATGGTTTACGTTGGTCTTGCACCAAATGTAGAAAAATTAGTATAGATTTTTATAACTTTTTCAAGACTTCTATGTCCGAGGTTACTGAAATGGGAAAGGACCTCTGGGCGATTAATTCCAGATTTAACAAGTATGCATACCCAGAATTGGATGAGTTTGCGCCAGTTGTAGCGGGTCCTTCTCTGGCCCGTGTGAATGCGACTGGTCTGTTGGACCCAGTTACTGTTGTCGGTGGTGTCCGTCCACATCGTTCTGATGGAAATTCCGGTGGATTGTCCATGGCTCCGGAAATGAAGATGGTTTTCGTTTCCCGTTTCGCTACGGATACGTCCGTGGACGATAAGAATTTTTAATTTTTTATTTTTGTGTTGGTATCAGAATGTTAGAGATTTGTATACAGAGTTAAATCGTCTGTTTGTTGATAGCTTTGACTTTGTCTTCTCGGCTCTCGCCTTTACGAGACCCTGGCTGAAAGTTTCGATTTTTGACTCTGAGATTTTATGTGGAGATATGTTGTATTTAGGAAGGATCGCGTAGGGAAAATTGGTGGCGCTGTTCTTATCGCTGTTGCTAATGAGTTCTCATCCGAACGCTTTATTCTACAAGGGTTTGATGACATTGAATATATTGCAGTCCTTATAAACATGGGACGTAGTAAGTTGTTTGTCACATGTTCTTATATTCCGCCATCGTCCGAGTTATGTGTATATGAGAAGTACTTGACTGCGATTAGTATGGTTGCTTCGAAAGCAGGTGATTTGGACCATATTATGATTTTAGGAGTGTTTAATTTACCCACAGTATCTTGGCTTACCTTGCCTGATGCGGAGGCTTTAACACCGTTGACGTCGACTTTTAATTCGGATGATTGGCCTTCGCATATAGTTAGACTCTTTACTGATTTAATTTTGTTTCAGATCAATTATGTGGGAAATGTAAATGCTAGGCAACTTGACCTGGTATTTGCCAATGATCCCCATTTCTTCAAGATCAGTAGGTTTCCTCTTATATCTATCCCTAAGGCGACTAGGATTAGAATGGATGGTTTAGAATTTTGTGAAGAACAGGCTGTTTGTTTTGCGAAGTTTTTTGCGACGACTTATTCTGAACGATGTTATTGATCGAATGACACTTATCCTTTTAATATCTCTGCATTGAGTCAACTGGAAATCCCTGTAATGGATTTACCCTTGGTTTTGTCCAATTTGAATAATCTCAGATCCACGAATAGTGTTGGCCCCGATGGGGCCAGTGGTGCTAGTGGTTTGGCATTCCGTTAACATTGTTATTTAATACTTCATTGAGATTTGGATATTTCCCTTTGGCTTGGAGGAATTCATTCATTGAGTGTTATTCCGAAGCTATTTGAGAAATTGGTTACTGAGGTGGTAAATAAATTAGATCGCATTGGTTTTAGCTCTGACTTCTTGAAGTGGATATCTTCGTATCTTTCGAATCGCTCACAGATTATTAAATTTGGAAATTATTATTCTAAACGAATTCTGATTCCATCGGGAGTCCCTCAGGGTCTGTTTTATTCATATTATGATTTTCTTATGATTGGCCAGAATTTTCTCATCCATTCAATAATGACTTGGATAGTTTTAGACGCTGGTGTGACATAAATTGCATGGAACTGGCTCTAAGGAAATGCAAACATATGCGTTTCTTTAGATCGAACCCGAGATTTGTCAGGTATAATATTGGAGTAGCTGAGTTAGAGGTAATTGAGTCTTTTGTAGACTTTGGTATTCTAATGGATTCCAAACTGAATTTCAACAATCATATTATTACTATAGTTTACAAAGCATATGGTGTTCTTGGTTTCATTAGGCGATGGGCTAAGGAGTTCTTTGATCCTTACGTGACGAAGCAGCTATTTACATCGCTTGTCAGGCCTATTCTGGAATATGGTTCCGTAGTGTGGGATCCTCAGTATTGATAGAATTGAGTCAGTTCAGAAACAATTTTCATTTCGACATTTACATTGGAATAGTGATTTTGTTCTTCCCCCTTATACTAGTAGATTGAAGTTGATTGACTTGCCATCCTTAAAAAGCAGACGTGATGGTTTATAAGGTTATAAATGGTGATTTCTCTTCTGACTATATTATTTCTATGATTAAGTTTAACGTGCCATTTAGACCTTCTAGATACTATCAATTCCTTCATATTGATTTTCAGCGTACGAATTATGCTTCTGCAAAGCCCATTCGTAGATTATGTATTGATTTCAATTCATTATGTCATATCATAGATTTCGGATTAGGAATCGATATAATAAAGTCGAGGATTTTCTCATGCTTGGATGTTTAGTTTGTTATGACACGTTTACTTTAATATATTTAGTTACTAACTTTAAGAATAACCATTTGTTGCATGTGATACTAATATTTTGTTTAATAATATTTTTTGATTTTTGATCTGTAGCCGGTGTCCACCCTCTACGTCCCTACGTTATACGTTAGAGGCGTTGGGACCGTTCGATTAAAATGTCTTTTGACTTCAGTGACGAATATGTCAGTTCTAGATCCCAACAAACAAGTTGTAGTTCAGACTGATAGTTCAAAGGATGGATTATGTTGTGTACTGTTACAGGACGATAAGCCAATAGGATTCTCGTCGAGAACGTTACCAAAGAACGAACAAAATTGGGCACAGATAGAGAAGGAGCTACTGGCGATCGTGTTTGCTTGCGATAGATTTCATTATTACCTGTATGGTCGAGATTTCATTGTGCATTCTGATCATAAACCCTTGTAGACGCTTGTGAAACTTGAGATAGATGATGTTACTCCGCGGCTTCAGAGGATGTTTATGTCTCTGTTGAAGAATCACGTATAGGCCCGGTAAACAAATGCTAAGTAGTAATTCATTCTGTAACGAGCCGTGTGATTATGTAACCTGAGAATCAGCAAGTATATATGAATGCGATAGATGATGGCCGTCATATCATCAGCTTGATGATTTGAGTCAGAGATTTTATAAGTATAGACATGAACTTCACTTCAAAATGGGCTATTGTTTAAAGATCACAAATTGGAAGTACCAACAAAGTTGCAGAAAGGTGTTTGCATTGGACTTCATGATCCCCACCTTGGAATTGAGAAGACATTAGCACGTGGCCGGATGCTTTATTTTTGGCCGGGGATGACGAATGACGTTACGGAAATGGTGAAAGGGTGCTTAATATGTGAAAAATGTAGTCGAAATAATGCGAAGGAGCCACTGATACAGGATTCAGTACCCTCATATCCGTTTTATAAGGTAGGTATTGACATATTTGAAAATGCAGTTCATGACTTCATTGCGATGATGGATTCTTATTCCGGTTACCTGCTCTCAGAGCAGTTAAAAGACAAGTCTAGTCGGTGTGTGATAGAGGTATTACGGAATATATTTTACCGTTTGGTTATCCATCGGAGATCAGATGTGACAATGTACCCTTTGGGTCGTAGTGGTTTCGCAAGTTCGTAAGTGAATCAAATATTTCGTTGTCGTTTTCAAGTCCTAGGTATCCACAGAGCAATGGTATGACAGAAAAGGTGTGGCTATAGTTAAGAACATTATGAAGCGGTGTTATAGTATAGGGGATATTGAAAAATTTCAGTATCGTCTGTTGGAGTACAATACGACTCCAGTGGCAACCACGGGTCCATCACAACTGTTCATTGGTCGCCAAGTCAAGACTTGTATGTCTTGTACGTCTTGGTCCCTAGAACGGGATAACGTAAGTGACAGCGTCATACAAGAGAAATTGGAACGGAAACGGAATACTTCGCCTGAATCCAGGCGAAACTATTATATTTAAGAAAAACAGCAAAGAATGGAATTATGGAGTGATAATAAGAAATGTAAATGGTCGTTCATACATCATAAGAGATAGGAATTATAATCACTTCCGTAGGAATAGAAGCTTTATAAACAAATCGAATAATACATGTAAGTCTGGTGGAAAGTGGTTCTCATGACATTCTCATAACAAATGAGCAGAACATAAAAAAGATCAAAAGGCTATAGCAGAAATTACGCTATTGCTTGAGCCGTCCAATTACACGTATGTTGAGTCAGCTAGAAATGCTAAAGAAGCGTGGGACAGCATTACGGCAGCGTTTGATGATACCGGTACCAGCCGAAAAGTAAAATTGTTACAACAATTGGTATCACTCAAACAAGAGAATTGTGGTTCAATGGAAACATACGTGAATAAAATGAATCAATTGTGGTCACAAGTTAAACGTGCTGGCTTTAATATTGACGATGAAGTGGCAGGTTCATTGATGTTGGTGGGTTTGCCATCCAAGTACGATTCCATGGTAATAGGCTTGGAAACCGCCAAAGAGAAAATAAGCTTTGACAAAGTCAAAAATATGCTGCTCCAAGGTTTTGTATTTGAAGATGAAGCCGATGAAGTAAGAGAAGCGGCATTAGCTGTGAAGTATAAAAACAAATACCAGAAGAAGCATCAACAACAGCAGCAGAAAAGTGATAAAGTTTGTTTTGGTTGTGGTTCTAGTGAACATTTTATTCGAAATTGCACTAAAGTAAATAAATATAAGAATAAAAACAAATTCAATAAACCAAAAGCGTTGTTTACTTCGTTTATTTAAGGAACCACCAAAAACACACGATTGGTTCGTCGATAGTGGTGCAACAGGAACAATGTCAAACAACATCTCATTAATAAACAATCAAAAGAAAATCGATCGAAAAGAAGTGACAGTCGCGAACAATGATAAAATGACAATTGATTGTGTCGGTGATATGAGTCAAAATATTGTGGTGAACGGTAAACAAAAAAAATAACTATTTCTAACGTTCATTATGTGCCAAATATTTGTGCAAATCTTTTATCGGTTAGTGAAATGGTAAAGAAAGACCACACAGTGATTTTTAACATTGACGGTTGTAAAATTTTCGATTCGGATTGGAATTTGCTTGCCACAGCAAGTTTAGTGAATGATTTGTTTAAATTAGATGTCGTACGTAATGAAAAGACATTGATCGTTGAAGAACAAAAAGATTCGGTCGTTACGGAAAAGCCAAAAGAAAATTCGATTTTATGGCATCGTCGGTTCGGACACACAAGCTTTGATTACATGAAATCTTTGAAAGAAGACATCAAAAGTTTGATAATACCAAAAAACAGTGTATGTGAAACGTGCGTAAAAGGCAAGCACAGTCGTAAGCCATTCAGTAAATTAGGACATCGTGCAAAACAATTCCTTGAACTTGTACACACGGATGTATGTGGTCCTTTATCGGTAAAATCGCACAGTGGCAATAAATACATTTTAACTTTTGTTGACGATTTTTCTCATAAACTGTTCGTGTATGTAATCAAAAGAAAAAGCCAAGTGTTCAAATGTTTTATTGATTTCAAAACAATGGTTGAAAATCAAAGTGAACACAAAATAAAGATTTTGCGTAGCGACAACGGCACCAAATATTTTAGTAATGCATTTCAACGATATTGCAAAGACAATGGAATTCAACAGCAGAAAACGGCAGTGTACACACCACAGCAAAACGGCGTAGCTGAAAGAATGAATCGTACTATTCTGGAAAAAGTGCGATGTATGTTGATTGATTCAGGTGTTGCGAAGGCTTTTTGGGCAGAAGCAGTGATGACAGCTGCTTATATCATCAATCGAGTGCCATGCAAAAGCAGTGGTGATAAATCACCTGAAGAAATCTGGTCCGGTAGAAAGCCGAATTTGTCATTGTTGAAAGTGTTTGGTTGTAAAGCATATGCACAAGTTCCAGCGGCAAAAAGGAAGAAATTGGACGATAAATCAACTGAATGTATTTTCATCGGATATTAAATCGATTCCAAAACGTATCGGCTTTACAACAAGCAAACAAAATCGATCTTAACGAGCAGAGATGTAATTTTCTTGGAATCGAGTGTATCAACTCAGGTAAATGATTCTGAAATTGGTAAAATTAATCAATTTTGTTTGCAATATTACAAAGATGAGGAGAACGAGCATAACAGTAGTGAATCAGAGGAGGAAGAGCCGCCAAATCAAGCTGATTTGTCATTGAATGATTCACTTACTGTACAACCGAATGGTTCATCGCGAAACTTAAATGATTCAATTGATCCAGCGGCATCATCAACACCAAATGCGAGCGATAATGATGATGATAGCGACGAAAACGACGAGGATGATGATACCATGTGTTGGTGCATCACTGTTGATGCCACAAAATGCAACTATGATTTCCTACGAGCGACAATACAACCATGTTGAAGAAAGAAGGACGAAGCAAAATGGAAAATGCTAGAATTTTAAAATAACAGTCGCCAAACGATACTCGCAGAGAAAACATCAAAGAAAACACGCATGTCGACACACATGCGTCATCAATTTAATACATCGCATCATTTATCTTTAACATTGAATTTCATTCTTTAAAATATCAAATTTATCTCGATAATTAATAATCGTTTATGTTTACATTGAATTAAATAAATGTCATTTGTTAAATTAAAGTTTTGCATTTTATAATCTTGATCTGTCACGGTCTTGACAAGTTCACATTGAACGCGAAGTTAAGTATTTCTGCCGTCCTTTACAAGTTTTTCTTTGCTTCTCTGCGGTATCGTCAAGTATTTGTACAACCGCCAATAATTCGTTTCCAAAAGTGAATCGGTAAAATCTGGAAGGAAGATAAAGATGTCACATGATTCTGGACCAATCACTAGATCCCAGAGAAAAGCTGGCGTTGTTGTAGAAGATGCCAACAACTCCTCGTCGGATAGTGAAAGTTTGGAAAACACAATGGTCGAATTTCCCAAACTTAATGCCGCCAACACTACCAAGGAGTTGTTAACTCCACCGCCTAACACGTCTTCATATCTGTCAACAACTATGCCACTATATTCTACGCCTGCAACAACTTCAGCTCTGAAGCCAGTCACATCATCATCAGTTCTGCCGCCGTCTCCTTTTGTTGCAGAAAGTGTTTTTTCATCACTAATGTCTACAATGACTTCTTTAAAGTCCGCCATAGATGACTTGCGACATGATACCGCCCGAAACAATAATGAAATTGTTAATCTCCGTTCCCAAATGGTGGAACAGACAAATGAATCGCTGCCGCGTCATAAAGCTTTGCAGTCGACGCCTTTTACTTATGAAGATATGCCGTCTTCGTCTTGTGGATATCAGGATCATCCTAAACATATGGTACAGTTTATGGCACCGAATATGCACCAATTGCAGCAGCCGACAACATTTAATTTGCCAACGCCGTCAGTTGCTATACCATCCAACATACAACAGACAACGACGACATCAGTGGCTGTGTTAAGTAATACTCGTCCACAACAGTCGCAATTTGATGTTATGTTATGCCATGCCGCAATGTTATGCCATCGACGTCGCAAAATTGGACTTCGACTTCGGGCTTTGTGCCATATAATAATAATACACAAACACCGATCACAACAAATCTGCCTGTGAGAAATAGTGAGTTTCTGACTAAATTGTATTATTTGCCGCAGTTTGATGGGAAGCCGGAGGATTGGCCATTGTTCCTGGCTACCTACAATGGAATATGGATATTCTAATAGGCATAATTTGATGAGATTGCAAAAGGCTTTACACGGTCCAGCCAGGGAATCTGTATTGTCAATGTTGATATACCCGGAGAACGTTCCGCAGATAATTGATGAATTGCAGTTTAATTTTGGTCGACCAGCACTTTTGATAAAGTCACAGATGGAGAAGATTAGATCATATCCTGCAATAACTGAGGGACGTCTTGATGGTGTTTTGGGATTGGCCACTTGTGCCAGGAACGTTGTCGCCTTTTTCAAATCTGCCAAATGTGAAAATCATTTGGTGAATCCGACGTTGCTGGAACAGCTGGTGTTGAAGTTGCCATTGTCGAAACAGTTCGAGTGGGCGAAGTTTTCTGTTTCTATTTTGCCATATCCTACTGTGGAAGATTTTGCTAATTGGGTTGGTGATGTTGCCCGTTTTTGTAGTTTGATGCCACATCGTAGCAACGTCGCCACAAACGATCGTCCACAATCGACACGTAGAATACTTCATACAACCGAAAACCAATCTGGCCGTGTTGATTGTCATCAGTGCAAGGGAAACCATGAGCTAATAGCGTGTCAACAATTTAAAGATCTTGCAACCAATACTAAGTGGGAGCAAGTCAAACGTTTCCGTGTATGTTTTGCATGTCTTCGCAAGGGGCACAATCTGACACAATGTAAGAAGAAGAAGATTTGTGCCACGAATGGATGTAGCCGTTATCATCACCCGATGCTACATCAGGATATATCTACAATATCTACAGCCAGCAACCCAGACCAACCTGGACATGTACTACAATGTCATCAGAATCAGAGTGCATGTCAGTTATTTAAAATCTTGCCTGTTAAGTTGTATGGTCCTAATGGTATTGTGACGATATACGCATTGTTGGATGAGGGGTCGTCCGTATCACTGCTGGAAGATAATGTTGCCACCTCTTTAGGTCTTAAGGGACAAAAGGCTCCAATTACGTTACAATGGTATGACAACATGCGTAAGACGGAAACTTCAATGAAGGTGAATGTTGAAATTTCTGCCATCAACAAGAACAGCCAGAAGTATGTCATTCGGAGTTTACATACTGTAAATCAATTAAGTCTACCGATTCAAAGTTTCAGCAAAGATAATTTTGAGTATTTAAAACACCTGCCTATAAAAGACTACACAGATAAAAAGCCATCTATGCTGATTGGTTTGGACAACTGTTTCCTAGGTTTAGCGGAACAAATCGTCGAGGCTAGTCCACATCTGCCAGTGGCATCTGCCTCTAAACTGGGATGGGTCATATATGGTCCGACACAGGGAGTAGTTGACAGTATTGCCAGGATTTGCCATATAAGGGATGATACCACACTCAAGGAGATACATAAATTGGTGGATGACTATTTTTCGATTGAGAATTTTGGGGTCAAAGCATCGGATATAGTTTTGGAATCCGACGATAATATTCGTGCCAGGAATATTTTACAAAATTCGACAAGAGAAATAGGAGGTCGTTACGAAACGGGTCTGCTTTGGAGAAGTGACAATACTATTCTGCCAGATAGTTTTGAGATGGCCAAGCAGCGATTAGTTAAAGTCGAGGGCAAAATATCAAAGGACGCACTTTATGCTGCCAGCTATAAAAGGGAAATCAATAAATATATCAACAAAGGTTATGCGAAATTATTGACACCGATTGAATCTGGGCCCTACGATAATGGTAGAGTATGGTATTTGCCACATTTTGGCGTGACAAATCCACACAAGCCGGAGAAGTTGCGCATAGTTTTTGATGCTGCTGCCACGTCGTCGAACGTGTCTTTAAATTCAACATTGCTAAAGGGTCCTGAACATGCTAAGCCCCTTCAGACCATACTTTTCCAATTTCGACAGGGACAAATAGCTATCGCAGGGGATATAGAGGAAATGTTTTCCCAGGTGTCAATAATTGGTGCTGACCAAGACTCTCAGCGTTTTCTGTGGCGAGATGGTGATACGAATTCTGAAATACGAACATATGTTATGAAGTCGATGATATTTGGAGCAATATGTTCACCCTGCTGTGCCGAATATGTCAAAAATTTTAATGCTGGACGTTTTGAGTCGACTATGCCCAGAGGGGCAACTGCCATAATTGACCACACATATGTAGATGACCTGGTTATTAGTTTCAACACTCAAAAGGAGGCCCTTGAAGTCGTAAATGAAGCCATACTCATTAATGCAGCTGCCGGGTTCAAATTGAGACATTTTCATCCAACTGCGCAGAATTGGAGACCAATTTGAACAATGGGGACAATGGTAAGTCGAGTACACTCAATATGGAAAGGCAAAGTCAGACGGATAAAATCCTTGGGTTGTATTGGAATAAAATTACTGACCGATTTGAGTTCCATGTAAAATTTCATAAAATAAGCGAAGATGTTTTGGATGGAAAACGATCACCAACGAAGAGGGAAATTTTAGGAATCGTCATGGCCATTTTTGATCCGTTCGGTTTTCTGGCCAATTTTACTATATTTTCGTAATTACTCCTGCAAAAAACATGGAAGTTGTGTCTTCAATGGGATGAAAAGCTACCTCAACATGTCTTGTCTCAATGGAATACCTGGTGGAAAGAATTTGAAAGGGTGAAACAATTCTCCATCCCACGTTGTTACACTGCGTTGCTGTCTTGTGCTGACGAAATCCAGTTGCACATTTTTGTGGATGCAAGTTCCAGCGCTTACGCGGCCGTCGCCTATTTACGTGTAAAATGCGGAGATGAAATACAAATTGCATTTGTTGTGGCCAAGTCTCGCTGTGCTCCACCAAAGGGAATGACTATCCCACGCCTAGAATTGCAAGCTGCAGTCCTGGGCTGTCGCCTGAAAACGTCCATAGAGAAAAGTCATGAGTTTGAAATTCATAGTACGATATTTTGGTCTGATTCGAAAACAGTCGTGCTTTGGATTCGATCTACCGAAAGAGAGTATAAACAATTTGTAGCTTGTCGAATTGCTGAGATTTTGTCAACATCACAATCAGACGAGTGGAGGTGGTTACCCACAGATTTAAACGTCGCTGACGATGCCACGAGGGCCAAATTGTCTGTAGCCTTCGACTTTAATTCAAGATGGTTGACAGGTCCGGAGTTTTTAAAACAAAATGAAGAATTTTGGCCGACTGAACAAAATTTTACTGGGACAAATCAGTGTCACGAAGAGGAAAAAGTCAATACAATATTAATTTTGAATTCAGCGGTAGGATCAATTCTGAATTTTGAACGATTCTCTAGCTTTTTAAAGATGAAACGACATGCTGCCTACGTTTTATCGACATATACATGAGAAAATCTAAAGTTATTTCTACAGAGTTGACCTCTTCTGAAATCGAAGCTGGAGAAATATTAATTTGTCGTCAAGTTCAAATATAAGTTTTTGGTGAGGAAAGGTCGTGTCTTATAAATGGTAAGATTTTGTTGAAGTCCAGCAATATTTATCAGCTGAAACCCTACATGGATGACAATGTGCTGCTTAGAGTTTACGGAAGAATCGACGACGCATATTGCCTACCTGTTACGGCCCGACGTCCCATAATAATGCCAACCAAACATGCTGTTACGACAATGATCGTTAATCATTATCATCGGAAGGGACATCATCAAAACGATCATGTGGTTATAAATGAGGTACGCCAGAAATTCTGGGTACCACATATACGATCGGTATTGAAATCAGTTAAGAAAAAATGCAATACATGTATACGTGATTCTGCCATGCCCATTCAACCTTTGATGGGTCAACTTCCTATTGACCGTTTGACTCCGTATGTCCGCCCATTTAGTTACGTTGGGTTAGATTACTGCGGACCGTTTTACGTTGCAATTGGTCGAAGCAAGGAAAAAAGGTGGATTGCGTTGTTCACGTGCCTGAGTACAAGAGCACTGCACCTGGAAATTTCTACTGATCTATCTACGGACTCATTTTTGATTTGCATGAGAAATTTCGTCAACCGAAGAGGAGTTCCCGTGAGAATCCGAAGTGATAACGGGACAAATTTTATTGGAGCCCAAAAGGAGATGATCGCCGAAAATCGTTTCTGGGATTTCGACGAAATCCAGCGAAATCTCTCAAAAGATAATATCGACTGGATATTCAATTGTCCGGCGAACCCTCACGCAGGTGGTTGTTGGGAGAGGTTGGTACGATGTGTAAAGCGCCTATTATACAAAGTTTTTAAGGAAGAAGCTCCTCGTCTCGAAACATTTCGAAGTGCCATGATAGAGGCTGAATGTATTATTAACAACAGGCCATTAACTGAATTGCCAATTGATCCAGATTCGGAGGAGCCTTTGACGCCAAACCACTTTCTAATTGGTGGTATAAACTCGACCCAAACTCCTGGTCCTGATGATGAAAAAGTGTGTCTACGAAAACAATGGCGAATTGCCCAGAACTTGAAGGACAGACTATGGAAGAGATGGATTGTGGAATATTTGCCTCAATTGCTAATGCGTCCGAAGTGGAGAGATGAAGTTCCTGCTCTCCAACCAGAGGATGTGGTTTTAATTTTGGAAAACAACCAAACCAGAAGCCAATGGAAGACGGGAAGAATAACAAAAGTTTTCACGGGAAAAGATGGACACGTGCGTTCAGCAGAAGTTAGAACATCATGTGGCTTGATTCGTCGGCCTGCTGTGAGACTAGCTGTATTGAATCTTAGCGAATCCTCTGCATAGAAAGGATTCACGGTGGGGGGAATGTTGGTGCATCACTGTTGATGCCACAAAATGCAACTATGATTTCCTACGAGCGACAATACAACCATGTTGAAGAAAGAAGGACGAAGCAAAATGGAAAATGCTAGAATTTTAAAATAACAGTCGCCAAACGATACTCGCAGAGAAAACATCAAAGAAAACACGCATGTCGACACACATGCGTCATCAATTTAATACATCGCATCATTTATCTTTAACATTGAATTTCATTCTTTAAAATATCAAATTTATCTCGATAATTAATAATCGTTTATGTTTACATTGAATTAAATAAATGTCATTTGTTAAATTAAAGTTTTGCATTTTATAATCTTGATCTGTCACGGTCTTGACAAGTTCACATTGAACGCGAAGTTAAGTATTTCTGCCGTCCTTTACACCATGCATACAGTAGTAACAACCGATCGATCGTCAAAAGAACTATCAGATGATGGTTGTGCTAGTGAATGGGAGCCAGAAGATGAATTTGAAAGGCGAGTGATGAATAGGAATGCTGATGAGACGCCAATAGTTAGACAATCAGCAAGAAATGCAAACAAATCGAAACCAAACTATGCTACGTTTGCTTATGCATTTATGTCAAGTGACCCATCCACATTTAAACAAGCAGTATCGAGTGATAGCGTCGTTTTGTGGAAGGATGCAATGAAGGAAGAGTTTGATTCTTTGCAAGCGAATCAGACATGGAAATTAGTTGAACTACCGCCTGGTAAAACGCCAATCAAATGTAAATGGGTGTACAAAACTAAGCGAGACACTCATGGAAATGTCGTACGTCACAAAGCGAGATTAGTTGCAAAGGGCTACACGCAAATCGAAGGCATTGATTATCACGAAACGTTTTCACCGGTAGTTCGATTCACAACAATTCGATATTTGATGGCAGTTGCAGCAAAGTTTAATTTGAACATACGTCAATTGGATGTTGTGACAGCTTTTCTTATGGTACACTAGATGAAGAAATTTACATGACACAGCCAGAGGGATTTAGCGATGGATCGAAACGTGCATGTAAGCTCACCAAATCAATTTATGGTCTCAAACAATCAAGTCGAGTGTGGAACACAACGTTGAACAAGGTGTTATGGGATTTTGGACT
Organism: Polietes domitor; assembly: GCA_947397865.1. NCBI lineage: Eukaryota > Metazoa > Arthropoda > Insecta > Diptera > Muscidae > Polietes > Polietes domitor. The sequence continues at coordinate 117,231,623 of OX377621.1, forward strand.
GAAGCGATCATCGACCGACCAATGCGTATACTACTTCGTTGAGGGAAATCGCATTTTCATTGTGGCAATTTATGTAGATGACATCATCATATTTTCCAACAACAACGAAATGGAAAAGAAGCTAACCAAGGTGCTGTTCGATGAATTCAAAATGAAAGACATGGGAGAGATATCATCGGTGCTTGGTATTCGTGTAACTCGTGACAGAAAATCAGGTACAATTTCTCTTGATCAAGCTAATTACATTAAAGATCTTTTGTCTCGTTTCAACATGAGTAACTGTAATGCGTTGGCCACACCAATGGAAGTAAATCAAAAGTTAACGAAAAATATGTGTCCAAGCAACGAAGAGGAGGCAAAAGAGATGATGAATGCGCCATACCGTCAATTAGTTGGTGCATTGCAATTTTGTGTTCAAGTATCCAGGCCGGATATTTGCTTCGCTGTGAATGTGCTAAGTCGATACAATCAAAACCCAGGTAAAGCACATTGGTCAGCAGCTAAACGAGTTCTACGTTATTTAAAAGGTACAATCGAAAAGAAGATTACGTATACGAAGCAACCGACTGAAATTCAAGGGTATTGCGATGCTGATTGGGCTGGTGATGAAGACGAACACAAATCAACGACCGGCTACGTATTCACACTGCAAAATGGTGCCATTTCGTGGTGCTCAAAACGACAACCGACCGTCGCCATATCAACAACTGAGGCTGAATTCATGTCAATGACCGCAGCAGTACAAGAATGCATTTGGTTAAAGAAAATAGAAAATGAGATTTTTGTTAATTCTATTCGTACGATTAAATTGTATTGTGATAATATTGGTGCGATTAATTTTGCTATTAATAATACATATTCAGCCAGAACCAAACACATTGATATAAAAGAAAAATTTGTTAATCAAAAGGTTCGAGAAAAGGTTGTTGATCTAATCCATTTAGCTACAAATGAAATGCCAGCTGATATGCTTACATGCCAGCTGATATGCTTACAAATTCTAGTTATTTAAATTTGATTGAATGAATTGAACATTATTGTAAATAAAGAGAAAAGAAATATTCAATTCAGGGAGAGTATTAGAATGTAAATAGTTAGCACTTGGTAACTCTAAAAGCACATAATACACATTGTAAATGTCAAATCATCTAAGGAAACTTTATGTCATTAAAATGAGAGTTGTTCTCTCTCTTCACTTCAACATTCAACGGAAATGGTTGTGTTTTCTTTCATCGTAGTTTTGGCTGCTTAACAATTCCACCGCAAAAGATCATTAAATCAATTAATAATCTAATAATAACACTGTACTCTTGTTCAGTTTTCAGTGCACTGAAAACGGTTTTAAGTTGTTTGTGTAAATAATAGAAAATAATTTTTTGAAAATTTGTTTTGATACAAATATTTCTATTGTAATTGGCGACAATGTGAAAAAATATTTTTTTATTTTGAGCGAACAATTAAGTTTTCATTAACTTTTTGATTTGAACTGGGATATTGTCCTGGCTCAAGACCATTTTGCATCTATATTTAATAGAATGCAAATTTATTTACAAATTATTAACTTTTTTATTGTCGCTGCTTGTTATCCCGGCTTAAAGCCCTAATATAACACTGTACTCCTGTTCTGTTCAGTGCGCTAAAAACGTTTTTAAGTTGTTTAAACACTACAATTAAAGAAATCACTACCATTAACGAATGTTCCTACAACGATTTGAAACATTAGAGGTGTTTACATATGAATATGTTTTGTATTTATTTATTCACATACATCTAGATTGACAATTTAAGTTTTTATAAAATTTTGGCAAATAAACAAAAATTCAATTTGAATACTCATAATTTTTCTTTTTGTAAAAAATAAGTGTTTAAAAAATACGATTTTTGTGTGACGCAGACAAATGGTACAAATTATATTATACTAATTTATTTAATTATTAATTTATTTTTATCTGAGGGGCTAAAATTTGTCTGCGGGTGGCTTAGCCCCCCAGGATCCAACGTCCTGCGCCTGTGGCGCTTTTTACTACCAATTTCATTCAAAATAATAAAAAGTGAAAAATTATTTCGAAAAATTATCCAAAATACAGAATTTATATAAAAAGAAAAAAGGAACTATTAAAAAGAAAAACATCACTAATTATATATCAAATGTTTCGAGGACTCTTAACTGGGGAAATAAAAATAATATTAAAAATATTAATATTATTATTAAGTTAAATATATTATATCCAAGAAACCCGATTTTATCCGAATAGGACATTAAACAGAGATATCACTAAATATGTAATTTTGGAACTATGAGACTCCACAAAAAAAATTATTTTATTTTTTACTTAAGATTGTATTTTTCACTCACTCAAAAAAATCCAAAAATTGGGTCAATGTCCGTATTCTAGATTTAGTGGCTAAAATTGTCTTTTTCATAAATAAATCGATTTTTTATTTTGTTGTTTTTTTTATGAAAATCGATAATTCGAGATCTTTTACTTTATAAAAAGAAAAAAGGAACTATTAAAAAGAAAAACATCACTAATTATATATCAAATGTTTCGAGGACTCTTAACTGGGGAAATAAAAATAATATTAAAAATATTAATATTATTATTAAGTTAAATATATTATATCCAAGAAAACCGATTTTATCCGAATAGGACATTAAACAGAGATATCACTAAATATGTAATTTTGGAACTATGAGACTCCACAAAAAAAATTATTTTATTTTTTACTTAAGATTGTATTTTTCACTCACTCAAAAAAATCCAAAAATTGGGTCAATGTCCGTATTCTAGATTTAGTGGCTAAAATTGTCTTTTTCATAAATAAATCGATTTTTTGTTTTGTTGTTTTTTTATGAAAATCGATAATTCGAGATCTTTTACTTTATCTCTGAAAAATACAACGCTTTTGAAAGTACCTTAACGTATTATATGTTATGCTCATATACCTAACTCCATAGTAATACACACTAATGAAGCAAAAGTAATTAATAAAAAGCTTCTCCTCAATAATTTTGAGCTTGGCGATTACGTCTTTTTGGAAAATAGAGCTCGAAATCTTAAAATGTAAACACCCCTATTAACACTCGGAACGCATTTTTAATAGGTTGCACTGTAATGATTTCATTACGCTTTTGTTTAGAGGACCGCAGTGTTTAATATTGTTTCATTCTACTTCGTTTCACTATCAACCGGTAATATTTATAGTTCGTTCCCATCTACGTGTCAATCGGACGTGACAAAAGAAAAACAGGATTAAAATGCATACCGTGTTAACTCGGGGAAATGCCACTGTGGCTTACACTTTATCTGTTTTAGCATGTCTAACGTTTTGCTGTTTTATATCGACAGTGTTTCTCGATTATAGAGTTTCATCTAACATTAATACAGCAAAGGTTTTGGTGTAAGTATTCCGCCTGGGGTCCATCCTATTCGCAAAAATGTAAATCCAATAATGTAATATTCATTGAATAGCAAGAATGTGCCAGATTACGGAGCATCAAGAGAGAAACATGATTTAGGATTCATTACGTTTGATTTGGAGTCCAATCTTACTAGTTTATTTAATTGGAATGTGAAACAACTTTTCCTATTCCTCACCGCCGAATATAAAACATCTGATAATGTGATCAATCAAGTTGTTCTGTGGGACAAAATCATACGTCGTGGAGAAAATTCTGCATTGGATTTTAAGAACATTAATACGAAGTACTATTTCTGGGACGATGGCAATGGCTTAAGGTAATACGTTATCATTAACTAAATTGCATTAATTATATATATTTATGTATATTTTAGGAGCAACCAAAACGTAACGCTTTATCTTTCATGGAATATTATACCTAATGCGGGTCTTCTTCCCACTATAATGTCATTGAATTCGCATACGTTTAAATTTCCATCCGAGTATGCATCCGCATTGATTTGAATCATTCATTATAATTGGTTTAAAATAGTAAATATGAAATAAGTATATATCACTGATGATTCAGTAATAGTTCGGAAGCACAAGATTATTGATATTTACATATAATAAAACAAATTATTGGAAATGTTTTGTACGAGTTCACATTCAGGCCGGTCTTCAGAAGACCAATTCGTCCGAGACGACCAAGAACAAATTCGTCATAAACTGGGGGAAAATCACGGTATTCGTTGTCGACAAAGACCTAAAAGCATAAAGACTGAGCATGACGTGAGGAAAAATCAAATGTAGATGGCACAAAACAAACCAATGGCAAATGTTCACCAACTTTGTGAGCTGAATTCAAATTTTCCAATAATACTATGAGGGCATCTATTGTATATGTTTTTTATTTTCCCATATGCTCAGTCTATGGTTTTAGGTCTTTGTCGTCGACACAAAATGTCGCCATCTTGCGTCGACAATTGTAAATTGGTATTCCCGTTGTCAGTATTGAAATTTATCGACAAACGTCGATGTATATTTTGTAGTCGCCGTTTTTTGGTTACGACTTGAACATTTTTAATTTTTTAAGTGTTCAAAAAAGTTTAAAAAAATCTGGAAGAATTAGTAAAACATAAAATACAAAACGCGAACAAATTTAATTAAATTATTTATTTTGATACCAATTTTGAAAAACTTCGAGTTGCATGCAAGAATTCAAATAGGCAGCGGTCTCAGTAATTTTCAAAAGCAGTGGGATGGAATAACAAAAAAAATGTAAAGAAAGAAAACCAGGAACTTATGTAGTGAATGAAATAACACACAATTTATATATATATACCTCTTAGGAGCTATAATCAAGTAAAATCTAAAATGATCGTAAATTTCGACCACGCATTTTTAACCATTCCGATTGAAAAAACACGTATGTTATTTACATTGGGCCTAACAGCTACTAAAACTAAATTGGTATGGCTGGTTTATGAAAACGTAAACGACGGACAAGCTCGTTTAGTATCCTGTCATTTAAGAAATATCATCGCGACGGAGTTAAATAATGACGTGGAGGTTTTAATGAAGTCTTACTATGGAATGGAGACGTTTGAAATTCGTCAATGTGAACCGTTACTATCAACAGACGACTAGAGAGCGTTGGATATATTAAACGAGGCATCTAAAAGAAAAGGGTGATAGATTTGAGTCAGGGATGTTAGGGCACAGTGATTTTAAATAATTTCCGTATGTGTCTAAAAAGATTGGAGAAAGAAGAATTGGAGAGGAAAGAAGTACTGTACAACAAATCAAGAATACGTATAAAAAATTATGCACGGATACTTTCTAAGGACGAAGCTTCAAAATATTCAAACAAAACATTTTTTGGCGCACTTTGGGGTAAAAAATTCCAACAAAAAGAAACTCCGCTTTGTGTTTCATGCTGCTGTGAAGGTCGAATATATGTCATTTAATAAAGCTTTTAACAGTTTTATTTAAATTTAGACAAGAACCTATAGCCGTTTATGGAGATCTTAAAGAGATGTTTCATCATGTCGGTTTCTATAGAGAAATGACGATTCTTCTCAGTCACCAAAACAATATGTTCTGCGGATAATGATTTTCGGAGCAACTTGTAATAAAAATTAAAATTAATTCAATCTGTAATACAAATTCATGGTACTGGAGGTTTCAAAATTCACAATTTGCTAACGAACTCTCATCAAAAAAACTTGGCATTTCAAATGACGTTAAATAATCTTGCAAACTATAATATTGAACGTATTTTGGGTATGCATTGGCGTTTTATACTGATTTGCTTGCTTTTATTTTGAAATTCCATAAGTACGGAGGTATATGATGAAAAAAATGGTACGCCTGCAAAACGGCAGTTATTAAGTATCGTCATGTCCGTTTTCGGTTCATTCGGATTCGTGGCATATTTTATGATAATTGGTAAAATTTTGATGCAGGATTTTTGAAAAGCGGCATTGGCTGGGAATCGAAATTGCCGAAAGAGATTAATACAAAGTTTAAACTGTGGTTGGATGAATTGCCGTAGATACCACAATTAAAGGTTCTAAGATTTTATTTTGATGGATGTGGCATTTTGGAAATTCAACTCCATTTGTTTTGTGATGAGCAAGGCGTATTTATACAGGTGATAGCAAGGCGTATTTATAAAGGTGATAGCAGGAGCCCAGCTGACTGAAATTTTTTTCATTCAAAAGTAACCGAAAGTGTCAAATCCCATATATTTTGCTTTGACAGTATTGCTTACCATTCAAAAAATTACTTGTATTTTGTTGTTGTTCTAGTGCTATCACCTGTATAAATACGCCTTGGGTGATAGCAGCAGAGCAAAAACAAATTCGGCAACAACAGAATACAAGTAATTTTTTGAATGGTGAGCCATACTGTCAAAGCAAAATTTGACAGTTTCGGTTACTTTTGAATGAAAAATGATGAGCACCTGTCAGCGACATAACACCATTCATCGTTTTCCCTCAGCCATAAAACAAAATTAACGCAAAGATAACAATCTGGACATACCATAACACTGTAAACGTCAGAAGAAGCTAAGTATAAAGTATCGCCCTGAAACTAGTAAATAATAAGGCAGATATATTTTTCCAGTAAAAACGATGCGTCACGAATCGCACACGTCAAGAAAGCCGGACGCTCGTCGCACGACACTATTAATAAGTGAAACCTCAAAACCCAGAAAAAAAACAGAAAAAATAAAAAAGGCGAAATACAAAATTAATAAGAAATAAATGAAGTTCCTGCCAAAAGAAACGAAAGCTTCATATGGATTTACAATGTAAGTATTTGACAATGTTGTTCACTGAATTTGTTGTTAATATTTATTTTACTACCGCAAACAATTTTGCTTATTGTGAACCAAAAGACCTCGAATAAAATACGAAAAATATCAAATGGTACATTTACATCCAGGCGTTGTTAATCAACTTTCTGGAGGAGAGGTATATGAAGTTAGTGCACATACAAAAAGCAATACATAAGCGGATATTAAAAATTAGTAAAAATTGTGGTGTGTGACGAATCTGGACAAATCCTTTTAAAGTAGAGCTTATTCAATTCAAAGCGGTGCCAAAAGGCACTACTTGACACTCCCGTGAGAGCAGAGAGAGTTTATTCAATCAATGGTGTCGTTAACAACAAAATGAAGTTAGTTCTATCCGTCTGTAAGTTTAGCATTAACTTGACGTTACTTTTTCTATTTAACAGAGCAAGTAGGTATGAACAATTTAATTAATGTCAAATAATAAAAATGTATACTATAATAAAAACTAATCGAAAATAAAATTTGGATATTTGTTTATTTGTAAAAAAGGGTAGTGTAATTGGCTAAAATATATTGTTACAATTTGCTGTTTTTGGCAAAAAAAAATATGCCTCTATTCAATAGCAGAAACATGCTGCTGAAACAGCTACATTTGTCTGCAGCAGGAAAAAATACTTCTAAAATCAGCAAACATCCTCCTGCTATTAGAACAGCATGTCTGCTTTATCTTTTCAGCAGAAAAGTCTGCTGTCGCCAACTACAACACAGTAGAAAAGACTGCTCTACTGTGTTTGATTGTATTTGGCGACAACGTGAAAAAATATTTTTTATTCTGAGCAAAAATTTAAATTTTTATTAACTTTTGTATTATCGCAGCTTGTAATCCCGTCTTAAATAAGCATAAATATAAGCAAAAATAATTTAGTTGGCAAAGACTGCTTGGGCGGACAAGGTACTGTCGTTCATACGTTATATTCATAAATGTAATTATTGTCATAAAATATTTTTTACGGGTTTTTGTATATTTAATATTAAAAATATTCGTTTTTATAGTGACACCCCTGAAGATGATTGACGAAGTCAATCGAAATATTGGGAATTTTTAAATAAAAATTAGTAAAAACACAACATCGTTATTTTTTAAATTACATGACCTCAAGCCGGACAAAAACACCTAGACACAATTTATTAAAAGGTCAACAATCAAAAATCTATAATATGGGGAAATATTTTCATTATAGAGTAATTCCAAAAGTTTTTGATCCAGTGTGAATTTTGTTTATTCTACTCGCTCTTGCGGATAGGAGTGTGTAAAATCAGCAGAAAAGACTGCTGTAACAGCAGATTTTTCCTGATGAAAGTGAGAAAGAGAGAAAGTGTTTTTAGCAGTCTTTTTTCCTGCTGTTACAGCATACAATTGTAGCTGTTTCAGCAGCATGTTCATGTTATTGAATAGAAGCATATTATTTGCCAAAAACAGCAAATATATTGCTACAACAAACATTTGTTAGCGAATTACGCAACCTAACACCTTTTTTACAAATAAACACATATCATAAATTTTATTTTCAATTGGTTTTTATTATAGTATAAATTATTTGACATTATTTAAATTGTACATTTATAATAATAGTATTGCAGTTTTCTCTGCAAAAATATAATTTGAAGAATTTTGATTCTGCACTGCAGTTTCCTTTTTTTTTTCTATAATAAAAAATAATTCTACAAATAGTGGTTGTTTATTGGTATTTATTTAAGTCATCTTTTGTTAATGGCATGAACACACATTATAATAAACAATAGATACAAATCAAATTTTATCAATTAAAGACGGGCATTGGAATACTTCAGCATGTTCACATCTGCTCCAATAGGTTGAAATGATGTCCAATTTGCGTGTTGGTCTTCTCTGAACTGACCATCGGCAGATCATTGCAGCGCCATGCAATTTTGTCCTTTTCCACTTCGCCGTCATCCAAGGGTTTCGGCAATTTCTCGACGACATCCTTGGGGCTGTCATCTAAACTGCTTAAGAAACCCGTTTACTTTGATAAAATGCCATAAAATATTTGGCCTGCACTTTGGACTAGGTGACCACAAATTTGTCTTCTTCGATCAGACATATTGAGCCAATGGTCAAACTACCAACCAATATGACGTCCAACGAAGGATTGTCACTTGATGTTATCACCTGTCCTGTTTTTGGACTGGTGCGTGTAATTTGTTTGTGGACGTTTCGCTTGCGAAAACTGGACATTTCTCCCGGATGCAATTGTGAGCGATTCGGGTAAATTTATGGTTGTGTGTCTAAACTATAGGAGATCAAGAAGAAAAATTTTACATTTATTTCTAATTTTTCAGGCAATTCAAAAATGGAACAAGAAAAGTAATAAATGTGAAATATTTAAAGGTGTTTGTTAAATTTAATTTAATTATATTTTCAGAAAAACGACATTAAGGTTTTTTTCTTTAAGCCGGGATAACAAGCTGTGATAACAAAAACGTTAATAAAAATTTATTTTTTGCTCAAAATAAAAAAAATATGTTTTCACATTGTCGCCAACTAAAATATAAATATTTGTATCAAAACAAATTTTCAAGAAAATTATTTTGTGTTGACTTTTTTGGACTTAGCGTCGATAACCATAAATTTGACTTATACTGGATAATTATCCAGGCTAAGTTCAATATTTTTAATATAAAATATTTTTTTCAAAAATTGTTTTCATACACACATTTATATTGCTGTTGACGATAATTTAAAAATAAATAAGTTTTTATTTTGAGTGAAATTTTAACTTTTTATTTAGGTTTTTCTTATCGCAGCTTAGTTATCCAGTCTTAAAGAAAAACAGCCTTATTATAAGCTAAAACAAAATGGATCAGGAATGTGTATTATGACAACACTGTGTAGTCCCTACCTCTATGAATGCCTTCATACAAGTGCTCCATGGTTTACGTAGTCGCTCTCACGGGCGCCACAGCTTCGAGTCGAGGATCAAGCTCTATACTATAAGTTGTAAATAATTGTATTAATATGATTCACAACTAGTATTTGAGTGTATGTACAATTGGAATCATTGTTGTTTCCAGATGGAAGAACAAAAAGCTTAAAATGTAGTCATCATCGTTTTAATTTGGGAGAGAAACATGGTAAAAAGGTTCAATTGTTTAGGTTTTTTATTGTGTCATTGGATTACTTATGTTCTATCAATTTATATAGTACACTGTTAACAGCAGACATTGTTTGCTGTCTATAAGCAGGCACTTTTTCTGCCATAACAGCAAATTATCTTCAGTTTTGTTTCAGCAGTCACACTGTTTAAAATGACTGCTGAAAATTGTTGCTGTTAATAAAAATTAAAAAAGATCGGTGCCATTAATCTTATATTTTTATTAGTCCGAGACAAATTCTAATGAAATGCATTAGTATGATAGACTATATCTTCGAAATTTCTGATAGCCCTCAAAATATTTTACTCCGAGTCATTTACAATGACAAAATAATCTGAATTTAGCGGTAACAATCGATTTTAGCTATCAGTTAGTGTCACTAATTAAGCTATACATATATCCATTAGACATACATACATTATATATTCTGAAACTGCAGCAAAAATAATGATATAAATAATATAAATGCATTTATCTGTTTTGTTTTTTATTATTTGACCTTTTCTTTTCATAGTTTTTGTTGTAACTCTTACTCAGGTTAGAGATATTTTGTTTTCTTAAACTGAAAACAAAGTATTTTAAAAATAAGTGTGTGACATTTATTTGGTTCGGTTGCTAGCACTTAAACATGTTGTTGCTTGAACATAGCAACAACAAAACACTGTGTGCTTTTTTCGCGAATTGCGATTACACACGAGAAGAAGTGGAGTAAGCAGTCTCCTTAAAAAATATACAAAACTGACGAAAAACCATGTTGAAATTCATATAAAAAAATCACTCAATAGTGATATCAAAAAATAATAACGGAATTAAAAAGAGCATGTTTGGGACATAAATCAACCACATTTGCCCAAAAATGGTTAGCGGACTCAAACTATTCCAAGGCGATAAATGATTGTTTTTAGAATTAAACTTTTTGTTGCAATGGTAATGGATCACGTACAATTTATGAATTCAGTACAGATTGTCTAAAGACTATTTTAATTAAACACGCAGAATATTTACGCAAAACATCGCTTTGCACAAAATTTTGCGTTTTTGGTTTTACACGTAATTTTGCGCAATACGTTTTTGCCCATAAAAAATATATCTAGTAGTGAAACCTCAAAACAAAAAAAAAACAATGCAGAACAGAAAAAAAATATATATATATTTATATAAAATATAAATAAAAAATTAAAATAATTACCAAAAATATTAGCGGGTCGGAGTGTATTCACTGGATATTCACTAAACGTCACAGCGTCTTTAGCAAATGTCGTCGTTAAAGAATAAAAACTCCGGTCATGGTTGGTTAAAATGTAAATGAGAATTTATTCTCTATAAAATAGAAAACAATAAGTATAAAAATTAAATAAAATTAAGTAAAAATCAGTCTATAATTACTTGTTTGTTGGACGACAGTACTTCAAAGACGACTAAATTAAAAATGGCACAAAAATGGCTGATTTATATGATTTTACATCGTCTAACAATTAACAAACAAAAACGTAAATGTTGGCTGCATCTCAACGAAACGAAAGAAAACAAAACAAATTCGATTGCAGTTGCAACAAACAAATAAATTGATCGATTATTGAGCCACACTTAAACGTAACGATATAGGGTTGCCGCATCGATTATTTTATTATTTCCGACAGCAAATATTCCACATTTTTCAAAAAATCTGCAAAAACCGTACAACCAGGCGCTGTCAATCAAATTTATAGCGGAGAGGTGTACGGAGATAGTGCAGATACAAAAAGTAATACATATAGCGGATTATAAAAATTAGTAAAAAATGTGGCGTGTGAACGAATATGGACAAACCATTTTAAAGTAGTGCTTATTCAATTCAAAACGGTGCAATTTAAATAACTAAATGTACAATTTAAATAATGTCAAATAATTTATACTATAATAAAAACCAATTGAAAATAAAATTTATGATATGTGTTTATTTGTAAAAAAGGTGTTAGGTTGCGTAATTCGCTAACAAATGTTTGTTGTAACAATATATTTGCTGTTTTTGGCAAATAATATGCTTCTATTCAATAACATGAACATGCTGCTGAAACAGCTACAATTGTATGCTGTAACAGCAGGAAAAAAGACTGCTAAAAACACTTTCTCTCTTTCTCACTTTCATCAGGAAAAATCTGCTGTAACAGCAGATTTTTTAGCAGTCTTTTTTCCTGCTGTTACAGCATACAATTGTAGCTGTTTCAGCAGCATGTTCATGTTATTGAATAGAAGCATATTATTTGCCAAAAACAGCAAATATATTGTTACAACAAACATTTGTTAGCGAATTACGCAACCTAACACCTTTTTTACAAATAAACACATATCATAAATTTTATTTTCAATTGGTTTTTATTATAGTATAAATTATTTGACATTATTTAAATTGTACATTTAGTTATTTAAATTGCACCGTTTTGAATTGAATAAGCACTACTTTAAAATGGTTTGTCCATATTCGTTCACACGCCACATTTTTTACTAATTTTTATAATCCGCTATATGTATTACTTTTTGTATCTGCACTATCTCCGTACACCTCTCCGCTATAAATTTGATTGACAGCGCCTGGTTGTACGGTTTTTGCAGATTTTTTGAAAAATGTGGAATATTTGCTGTCGGAAATAATAAAATAATCGATGCGGCAACCCTATATCGTTACGTTTAAGTGTGGCTCAATAATCGATCAATTTATTTGTTTGTTGCAACTGCAATCGAATTTGTTTTGTTTTCTTTCGTTTCGTTGAGATGCAGCCAACATTTACGTTTTTGTTTGTTAATTGTTAGACGATGTAAAATCATATAAATCAGCCATTTTTGTGCCATTTTTAATTTAGTCGTCTTTGAAGTACTGTCGTCCAACAAACAAGTAATTATAGACTGATTTTTACTTAATTTTATTTAATTTTTATACTTATTGTTTTCTATTTTATAGAGAATAAATTCTCATTTACATTTTAACCAACCATGACCGGAGTTTTTATTCTTTAACGACGACATTTGCTAAAGACGCTGTGACGTTTAGTGAATATCCAGTGAATACACTCCGACCCGCTAATATTTTTGGTAATTATTTTAATTTTTTATTTATATTTTATATAAATATATATATATTTTTTTTCTGTTCTGCATTGTTTTTTTTTTGTTTTGAGGTTTCACTACTAGATATATTTTTTATGGGCAAAAACGTATTGCGCAAAATTACGTGTAAAACCAAAAACGCAAAATTTTGTGCAAAGCGATGTTTTGCGTAAATATTCTGCGTGTTTAATTAAAATAGTCTTTAGACAATCTGTACTGAATTCATAAATTGTACGTGATCCATTACCATTGCAACAAAAAGTTTAATTCTAAAAACAATCATTTATCGCCTTGGAATAGTTTGAGTCCGCTAACCATTTTTGGGCAAATGTGGTTGATTTATGTCCCAAACATGCTCTTTTTAATTCCGTTATTATTTTTTGATATCACTATTGAGTGATTTTTTTATATGAATTTCAACATGGTTTTTCGTCAGTTTTGTATATTTTTTAAGGAGACTGCTTACTCCACTTCTTCTCGTGTGTAATCGCAATTCGCGAAAAAAGCACACAGTGTTTTGTTGTTGCTATGTTCAAGCAACAACATGTTTAAGTGCTAGCAACCGAACCAAATAAATGTCACACACTTATTTTTAAAATACTTTGTTTTCAGTTTAAGAAAACAAAATATCTCTAACCTGAGTAAGAGTTACAACAAAAACTATGAAAAGAAAAGGTCAAATAATAAAAAACAAAACAGATAAATGCATTTATATTATTTATATCATTATTTTTGCTGCAGTTTCAGAATATATAATGTATGTATGTCTAATGGATATATGTATAGCTTAATTAGTGACACTAACTGATAGCTAAAATCGATTGTTACCGCTAAATTCAGATTATTTTGTCATTGTAAATGACTCGGAGTAAAATATTTTGAGGGCTATCAGAAATTTCGAAGATATAGTCTATCATACTAATGCATTTCATTAGAATTTGTCTCGGACTAATAAAAATATAAGATTAATGGCACCGATCTTTTTTAATTTTTATTAACAGCAACAATTTTCAGCAGTCATTTTAAACAGTGTGACTGCTGAAACAAAACTGAAGATAATTTGCTGTTATGGCAGAAAAAGTGCCTGCTTATAGACAGCAAACAATGTCTGCTGTTAACAGTGTACTATATAAATTGATAGAACATAAGTAATCCAATGACACAATAAAAAACCTAAACAATTGAACCTTTTTACCATGTTTCTCTCCCAAATTAAAACGATGATGACTACATTTTAAGCTTTTTGTTCTTCCATCTGGAAACAACAATGATTCCAATTGTACATACACTCAAATACTAGTTGTGAATCATATTAATACAATTATTTACAACTTATAGTATAGAGCTTGATCCTTGACTCGAAGCTGTGGCGCCCGTGAGAGCGACTACGTAAACCATGGAGCACTTGTATGAAGGCATTCATAGAGGTAGGGACTACACAGTGTTGTCATAATACACATTCCTGATCCATTTTGTTTTAGCTTATAATAAGGCTGTTTTTCTTTAAGACTGGATAACTAAGCTGCGATAAGAAAAACCTAAATAAAAAGTTAAAATTTCACTCAAAATAAAAACTTATTTATTTTTAAATTATCGTCAACAGCAATATAAATGTGTGTATGAAAACAATTTTTGAAAAAAATATTTTATATTAAAAATATTGAACTTAGCCTGGATAATTATCCAGTATAAGTCAAATTTATGGTTATCGACGCTAAGTCCAAAAAAGTCAACACAAAATAATTTTCTTGAAAATTTGTTTTGATACAAATATTTATATTTTAGTTGGCGACAATGTGAAAACATATTTTTTTTATTTTGAGCAAAAAATAAATTTTTATTAACGTTTTTGTTATCACAGCTTGTTATCCCGGCTTAAAGAAAAAAACCTTAATGTCGTTTTTCTGAAAATATAATTAAATTAAATTTAACAAACACCTTTAAATATTTCACATTTATTACTTTTCTTGTTCCATTTTTGAATTGCCTGAAAAATTAGAAATAAATGTAAAATTTTTCTTCTTGATCTCCTATAGTTTAGACACACAACCATAAATTTACCCGAATCGCTCACAATTGCATCCGGGAGAAATGTCCAGTTTTCGCAAGCGAAACGTCCACAAACAAATTACACGCACCAGTCCAAAAACAGGACAGGTGATAACATCAAGTGACAATCCTTCGTTGGACGTCATATTGGTTGGTAGTTTGACCATTGGCTCAATATGTCTGATCGAAGAAGACAAATTTGTGGTCACCTAGTCCAAAGTGCAGGCCAAATATTTTATGGCATTTTATCAAAGTAAACGGGTTTCTTAAGCAGTTTAGATGACAGCCCCAAGGATGTCGTCGAGAAATTGCCGAAACCCTTGGATGACGGCGAAGTGGAAAAGGACAAAATTGCATGGCGCTGCAATGATCTGCCGATGGTCAGTTCAGAGAAGACCAACACGCAAATTGGACATCATTTCAACCTATTGGAGCAGATGTGAACATGCTGAAGTATTCCAATGCCCGTCTTTAATTGATAAAATTTGATTTGTATCTATTGTTTATTATAATGTGTGTTCATGCCATTAACAAAAGATGACTTAAATAAATACCAATAAACAACCACTATTTGTAGAATTATTTTTTATTATAGAAAAAAAAAAGGAAACTGCAGTGCAGAATCAAAATTCTTCAAATTATATTTTTGCAGAGAAAACTGCAATACTATTATTATACAGTGGCCGACAAAAGTCAAAGTTGCGATTTAGCGAGTTCCAAAACATATTTGAAAAAAGTAATGATGCGGTTTTGTTTGAAATCGTGTTATATTCATATAACAATAACAAAATGCATTACTCCAATATAAACACAAAAGATATTAACAGAATACGCAGAAAAAACCTTGACAAAAGTCTACATACGGTTTGAGATGAGACATAAAAAATGCAATTTAACGTGACAAAATGATACTATTATATAATTTAATATTTTGTTGGTCCACCATGAGCATCTACAACAGCCAGCAATCGTCTGGGCATTGATGCAACTAAGTTTTCCAATTCCGCAGGTTATATTTGTCGCCATTCCTCTTCCAGCTTGTTTTTAGCGTTTGGGCGCTAGTTATGTGATGTTTTCGGATCCTGCGTTGCAGAATCTCCCACACAAGTTCAATAATATTCAGGTCGGGGCATTGTGGCGGCGATTAAAGTTGTCTTGGAGCATGGTAAATCAGCCAATCTTTAACAAATTGGGCTGTGTGCTTCGGATCATTATCTTGTTGGAAAATCCAGCGCTCTCCGAGGTTTAAATTATCGACCGATGCCTTCAGATTTTGTTCCAATATGGATTTATATTGATAGCGATCCATGTTACCCTCAATAAACGCAAGATTTCCAACTCCAGATGCCGCGACGGCACCCCAAACCATTACGTTGCCACCACCATGCTTTACCGTAGTAAGTAAATTCTTCGGATTCATTGCCGTATTCGCTTTTCTCCATACTTTGGCTCTCCCGTCATTTCCAAATATATTATACTTCGACTCGTCCGTAAATAAAACCCGCTTCCACTAGTCTAATCCCTTGTCCAAGTGTTCTTTTCACTTATAAGAGGTTTTTTGCGTGGCGTTCTGCTTCGGAAACCATTATTATTCAGACTTCTTTGAATTGTTTTTGGATGTACAATTGTATCCGACCTTTCTGCGAGTTGTTTGGACAACATTGTAGCATTCACTTTCGGGTTTTCATTAACTTCTTTTAAAATAAAGCTTTCATCTCGTCGACTAAGTTTTTTTGGACGACCACTTCTGGGCTTATTTTCAACAGTACCCGTATTTTCGAAGTTTTTGCATATAGTTTGGACAGTTGATTTACTTAAATTAACCATTTTCATTTCATTTCATTTATTTCTTTGTAATTCCAAGCCAAGTGGCCAATTATAATTGAATTACAATATTCTTCAAGAAATTACATTTATTAAATGTCTTAAACTATTTAAACAATTAACTACAAGTAATCATGATCCTAACTACAAACAAATAGTATTTAAAAAAATAATAAAAAATTAAATATGATTTTAAACTGAACATTTTCATAAATAAATTAAAATAAACAACTAAATAAAAATAAGTAATTAAACAAAAATAAATAATTAAATAAAAAATAAATAAATAATAAAAGAACATACAATGACAATTTCTAAGTTCCCAATGAATGGCCGGACAATAATAATAAAAATAAAAACAGACGAAGGTCTTTAAAGAAATGCTGCATCGGACATATTTCCAATATGTCGGACATATTTCCAATAGCAGAAATTGTTTTAAGAATGACTACTCAAATTTTATATTTTAAAATTTTAAAGTAAAAAGAGACAATATTCTTACAATATTTCTATTACTAACATAGGGATAATTATCTGGTTAGATCTAGTGGAGCGCGTTAGAGTAAATGCTCTAGCCAGAAAAATTGGACAACGATTTTTGTAAACCTTATAGAACATTATTAGAGAACGTAGACTAATAAATTTGTCAAAAGAACAACCCAAAAATTTTTCTACGAAAGGTGTCATGTGAGCAAGACGATTCGTATGATACAAGTATCGCATTGCACTATTTAAAGCCACACACACCTTATCAGTATTGCGCTTTAAAGTGTCAGCATAAACCTCTATACAATAAAGGATATTGGGCTAATCAAAGCATGGACTAAATTCTCTTTAATATGGCGAGGTAAGCTTAGGTCACAATAATACAGTCGACGTAGCGTTGAATTCACGCGAGCAATGACACCGTCAATATGCTGTTCAAAACACAATTTGTTATCAATAATTACACCCAAACATTTAATACTACAGACAAAATCAACGCACACGTTATTGTACTGCAGACATATATCAACAGGACGCGTTGAATACAATAGTGCTTTTGTTTTAGTTGCATTAATAGAAAATCTATTAGAAACAACCCAACTAGAAAGCAACTCTAGCACGTAATCAATATTAGCCTGCAAAACATCAGTAAACTGATGCTCCCCTTTAAATAAGATTTGTACATCATCAGCGAACGAATAAGGGACACACCAGGGACAAAGACTAACAAGAAGATCATTCAAAAATAACGTAAATAGAAGTGGATCAAGGACCGAACCTTGAGGGACTCCACTTCTCACGTACAACACACATGACATTAACCAATTGGCATGTACATACTGTTTTTTTTTTTTTTTTTTTTTTTTTTTTATCGAACGGTCCCAACGCCTCTCACACCCGCCCCTTCCGACCGAGAGGGCCACGTCCCCATAACGTAGGGACAGCGTACACACCATAGTCCGAACCATGGCGGCTAAGCAGTAGAGGGTGGACACCGGCTACAGATCAAATATCAACAGCCGGCATAACAAAAATATTAAACAAAATATTAGTATCACATGCAAATATAAGTTATTCCTAAAGTTAGTAACTAAATATATTAAAGTAAAGTAAACATGTCACAACAAAACTAAACATCCAAGCAGGAGAAAATCCTCGACTTTATTATATCGACTCCTAATCCGAAATCTATGATGTGACACAATGAATTGAAATCAATACACATTCTGCGAATGGGCTCTGCGGAAGCGTAATTCGTACGCTGAAAGTCAATATGGATGAATTGATAGTATCTAGAAGGTCTAAATGGCACGTTAAACTTAATCCTAGAAATAATATAGTCAGAAGAGAAATCACCATTTATAACCTTATAAACCATCACGGTGTTCAACATAACATGTCTGCTTTTCAAGGAAGGCAAGTCGATCAGCTTCAATCTACTAGTATAAGGGGGAAGAGTAAAATCACTATTCCAATGCAAATGTCTTAATGAAAAATATTAAAAATTGTTTCTGAACTGACTCAATTCTGTCAATATAGATACCATACTGAGGATCCCACACTACGGAACCATATTCCACAATAGGTCTGACAAGTGATGTAAATAGCTGCTTCGTTACGTAAGGATCGGAGAACTCCTTAGCCCATCGCTTAATGAAGCCAAGAACACCATATGCTTTGTTAACCATAGTAATAATATGATTGTTGAAATTCAGTTTGGAATCCATTAGAATACCAAGGTCTACAAAAGAATCAACTAACTCTAGCTCAGTTCCTCTAATATTATATCTGACAAATCTTGGATTCGATCTAAAGAAAAGCATGTGTTTGCATTTCCTTAGGTTGAGTTCCATACAATTCATGTCACACCAGCGTCCAAAACTATCTAAGTCATCCTGCAATGGATTCGAAAATTCTGGCCAATTATAAGAAAAAAATATTTTTACATCATCTGCATACATTAGAAGTCGAGAATTAATTATAGACCCCGGAAGGTCATTTATGAATAATAAGAAAAGAATCGGCCCTAGATGACTACCCTGAGGAACACCTGATGGAATCAGAATAGGTCTAGAATAAGAATTACCAAATTTTACAATCTGAGAGCGATTTGAAAGATACGAAGATATCCACTTCAAGAAGTTAGAGCTAAAACCTATACGATCTAATTTATACAACAATAGTTCGTGGTTCACTTTATCAAATGCTTTACTAAAATCTGTATAGATGACATCAGTCTGATTACCTTGAACAAATTCATCAATAACGTGAGAAGTAAACTGAATCAAGTTTGTCACAGTAGAAAAGCCCTTACGAAATCCATGTTGATATGGACTCAATATAGAAGAAACTCTATGAGATACAACCTCAGTAACCAATTTCTCAAATAGCTTCGGAATAGCACTCAACTTATCGATCCCTCTATAGTTTGAAACATCAATTAGACTGCCAGACTTATGGAGGGGATCAATGAATGAACTCCTCCAAGCCAAAGGGAAATATCCAAAACTCAATGAAGTATTAAATAATAATGTTAGCGGAATAGCCAAACCACTAGCACAGAATTTCAAAATTATACTTGGCACCCCATCTGGGCCAACACTATTTGTGGATTTGAGATTATTCAAACTCGACAAAACTAAGGGTAAATCAATAACAGGAATTTCTAATTGACTCAATGCAGAAATATTATAAGGGTAGGCGTCACTCGACCCATAAGATCGCTCTGAGAATGTCGTCGCAAAAAATTTTGCAAAACAATCAGCAATCGCCTGATCATCACCAAACTCTAAGCCATCCATTCTAATCCTTGTCGGCTTAGTTGAGGATCTACGTTTCAAATTCACAAAGTCATAAAAAGATCCAGGGTTCTTCCTAAAATCATTCTTTAGTTTTTCCAAGTAGATCCTATAACATCTCTGAGACTCAATGCTATATTTCGACCTAGCAACGGAATATTTGACATAATCTGAATTCAAACCGGTCCTCTTAAATTTCTTAAAAAGTCTATTTCTCGAATTCTTCATGCTAGACAACTCACGTGAAAGCTAAGGCAGTCTTCTAGAGTGCCCAACACGAGTTTTCGGTACTGATTGTGACAAAAAGTCATTCAAAATGTGATAAAATCTATCTACGACAATATCAAGATCAGTATAGTGACGACAGCTACAAACAGAATTCCAGTCAACATCCTGAATAAGTGAATTAAGCTTTTCGAAATTAGTACTCTTGAAACAGAAAGAGGTTCGATTATCTTGCGAACTAGAGGGAGAAGATTCACCAGAGTACAACATCGATATATTCAATGTAGGATGATAGTTGTCCTCCGGGAGTGATATGGGAGGAACTCTACTGATTTCGAAGTAATGGGGATCATCGACAAATACTAAGTCTAGTTGCCTAGCATTTACATTTCCCACATAATTTATCTGCGACAAGTTAAGATCAGAAAAATGTCTAACTATTTGCGAGGGCCAATCATCCCTATCAAAAGTTGACGTCAACGGTGTTAAGGCCTCAGCATCTGGCAAGGTAAGCCAAGATACAGAGGGTAAATTAAAATCTCCTAAAATCATAGTATGGTCAAAATCACTCGCCCTGGAGACAACCATACCAATTGCATTCAAATGACTCTCATAAACACATAACTCGGATGATGGCGGAATGTAAGAGCATGTAACAAACAACTTACTACGTCCCATGTTAATAAGGACTGCAATAAATTCAATGTCATCAAACCCTTGCAGAATAAAGCGTTCAGATGAGAATGCATTAGCAACCGCGATAAGAACACCGCCACCTATTCTCCCTACTCGATCCTTCCGGAAGACAACATATTTCCCACACAAAACCTCGGAGTCCAAAATTGAATCTTTCAGCCAGGTCTCAGAAAAAGCTAGAGCCGAGAAGTCAAAATCGAAACTATCTACAAATAGACGATTTAACTTTGTATTTAGGCCTCTAACATTCTGATACCCAACACTAAAAGAGCTGCTTAATTTTTTGGAATAGTGGCTGACATTGATGGGAGACGCGCCAGATTGTCAACCCTATCCACAAACTCTTTAACAAAAGCCCTAGATGGCCAGAATGAGGGGACAATTAGCTTGTCGAAAATTTCCCTCGAGACAACAATTTTAAACGATGCCCGACTTTGGGCAAAGGATGACTTCAATTTAAACGTCTTCATACGGAAGTCACCCTCAATTTTTGATTTAACGAAACAATTTAAATCTTCCACGGTCGTATCCGGAGCGAAACGGGAAACGAAAACCATTTTCATTTCCGGAGCCCTGGACAATCCACCGGAATTTCCTCCAGAACGATGCGGACGGACACCACCGGCAACAGCAACTGGGTCCGGCCGACCAGTCGCATTCACACGGGCCAGAGAAGGACCCGCTACAACTGGCGTCTGATTTTGCGATTGATCAGCCACATCAGACACCGGCCCAGCAACCGAAGCATAAGTCGGGGTATCACCGTCCACAGTGATTGACCCGCCGACTACAGCAGCCTTAGCCTCAGGAACAACCGAGGCCACCGAAACAACACCATCCGATCCAATGGTGTTAAGTGAACCAGACTTCACAGACGAGGGCTTAGCAGACCCCGTCCTCGCCGTTCTCTTACGTTTCTGGCCTGAAACCTCCGGAGACTTAGCAAGCTCATCCAATTGTGGGTATTTATCCAGATTGGACGCACACTTGCCAAATCTTGTATAAATCGCCCAGAGGTCCTTTCCCATTTCAGCAACCTCGGACATAGAAGGCCTGAAAAAATTGTTAAAATCAACACCAATTTTTCTACATTTGGTGCAACACCAACGTAGACCATTGTTCTCCCCGTACAATGCGTCCACGACCCTTGCACTTACACCGGCACATTTAGCATGCCATTGACTGGTACACAACCAGCATTCAATGGAACGCTCACTGTCCGAAACAATTTTACAATTATCGTACGAGCACGACATTTTTCTAAATTACCACCCTTTACTGTGTTAAAATAAAAAGTAAAATCGCGTAAAAAGAATCACTATAATAAGTTTAAAAAAAACGATAGATGGCAACACTGTTCAGTCAGAAAAAACAAAATAAACGAAATGGACAGAACGCACAACAAGAATAACGTTACAAGCAATAACAAAAAAAGTGCACAGATATCACAAAACAATTGTTGTTGTTTGGTCAAGAAATATTTCTTAGCCAAAGACACGATTTTTATCAAAAAATAAACACACAAATACAATATCAGAAGTAAAACTAAATCACAAAAATACTTATCTGTGTATTAGTAATGAATTTGATGCACTAAAATAGCTATGGATGCAATATAACAAATATTTATTCAAATTAGAACGGAGCACAAAACTTTCACACGTTGTAACAGAGCAGAGTTGCCATTTTGTTTCTGCAGGTAAGATATGAGAACATTAAACGACAAGCGCTGGCCTGCAGCCCATATAACCTAAATAATTTTTCCATGCTTTATATAAGGTTACTTTCTATATATGTTTGTGTGCCACAAAATTTGAAATCAATTTTTGAAAGCTTTTTTCTCAACCAATTTTGCTCAAATTTTGCACACTTAATCATTTTCGATGACAATACAAGGAAATGGAAAAATTTGACCAATTGGACAAAGGGGCGTGGCACCTCCCATACGAAGTTAAAACCTATTATTGAATATTGTACGTTCTATGACACCTAGAGTGCTGAAATTTTGTGTAAGTGCATCTAGCATCAATTCGCATAGTTGTGCCAAAAAGGGGCGGTATTGGAAAAGTGGGCGTGGCATCTCCCATACGAAGTTAAAACCTATTATTGAATATTGTCAGTTCTATGACACCTAGAGTGCTGAAATTTTGTGTAAGTGCATCTAGCATCAATTCGCATAGTTGTGCCAAAAAGGGGCGGTATTGGAAAAGTGGGCGTGGCACCTCCCATACGAAGTTAAAACCTATTATTGAATATTGTCAGTTCTATGACACCTAGAGTGCTGAAATTTTGTGTAAGTGCATCTAGCATCAATTCGCATAGTTGTGCCAAAAATGGGCGGTATTGGAAAAGTGGGCGTGGCACCTCCCATACGAAGTTAAAACCTATTATTGAATATAGTAAGTTCTATGACACCTAGAGTGCTGTAATTTTGTGTAAGTGCATCTAGCATCAATGTGCATAGTTGTGCCAAAAATGGGCGGTATTGGAAAAGTGGGCGTGGAACCTCCCATACGAAGTTAAAACCTATTATTGAATATTGTCAGTTCTATGACACCTAGAGTGCTGAAATTTTGTGTAAGTGCATCTAGCATCAATTCGCATAGTTGTGCCAAAAAGGGGCGGTATTGGAAAAGTGGGCGTGGCATCTCCCATACGAAGTTAAAACCTATTATTGAATATTGTCAGTTCTATGACACCTAGAGTGCTGAAATTTTGTGTAAGTGCATCTAGCATCAATTCGCATAGTTGTGCCAAAAAGGGGAGGTATTGGAAAAGTGGGCGTGGCACCTCCCATACGAAGTTAAAACCTATTATTGAATATAGTCAGTTCTATGACACCTAGAGTGCTGTAATTTTGTGTAAGTGCATCTAGCATCAATGTGCATAGTTGTGCCAAAAATGGGCGGTATTGGAAAAGTGGGCGTGGCACCTCCCATACGAAGTTAAAACCTATTATTGAATATTGTCAGTTCTATGACACCTAGAGTGCTGAAATTTTGTGTAAGTGCATCTACCATCAATGTGCGTAGTTCTGCCAAAAATGGGCGGACTATTCCAAAGTGGGCGTACCACCTCCCATACGAAGTTAAAACATATTATCGAATAGTGTCAGTTCTATGACACGTATAGTGCTCAAATTTTGTGTAAGTCCATCTAGCATCAATGTGCGTAGTTGCGCCTAAAATGGGCGGTAATGCAAAAGTGGGCGTGGCACCTCCCATATGAAGTTAAAACCAAAATTACACCTACTGTAATTTTGTGTAAGTGCATCTAGCATTAATGTGCGTAGTTGTGACAAAAATGGGCGGTAATGGAAATGTGGGCGTGGCACCTCCCATACGAAGTTAAAACCCATTTTCGAATATATGCCGTTCTATGGCAGATAAAAAACTGAAATTTTGCAGTAATTTTTCCTTCTACAAAAGATAACTAAAAAAGAATTTCTAGGCCCAATAGAATTCTGCTTGCATAAAGCATGGATTTGAAAAAATTTTTTTTTGATTTACTAGTTCTATTAATAATGCATGATCAACCCGATCAAATGCTTTCTCTAAATCTAGAGAAAGGAGCACACAGAGACGTTGATTATTTAAATTTTCCCTAATCGTGTCGGTAAGGCCAAGAAGAAGCATCGACGTACTTCTGTTGTCGCGTAAACCACACTGACAATCACTAAGTAGCGATCAACTCTCAATTTATGGTTATCGACGCTAAGTCCAAAAAAGTCAACACAAAATAATTTTCTTGAAAGTTTGTTTTGATACAAATATTTATATTTTAGTTGGCGACAATGTGAAAAAATATTTTTTTATTTTGAGCAAAAAAAATAAATTTTTATTAACGTTTTTGTTATCGCAGCTTGTTATCCCGGCTTAAAGAAAAAAACCTTAATGTCGTTTTTCTGAAAATATAATTAAATTAAATTTAACAAACACCTTTAAATATTTCACATTTATTACTTTTCTTGTTCCATTTTTGAATTGCCTGAAAAATTAGAAATAAATGTAAAATTTTTCTTCTTGATCTCCTATAGTTTAGACACACAACCATAAATTTACCCGAATCGCTCACAATTGCATCCGGGAGAAATGTCCAGTTTTCGCAAGCGAAACGTCCACAAACAAATTACACGCACCAGTCCAAAAACAGGACAGGTGATAACATCAAGTGACAATCCTTCGTTGGACGTTGTTGTTGTTGTTGTTGTAACAGCTATATATGTATGTTTGTGTTGTCCGTTTTTAATCTCCTTCACTATCAGGATCTGCGTCGTTCGTCTCCAGGTTCAGGAAGATGGCCACCTGCTTTGGGTGCGTCCATAGTGACCTGGGGACCAGCTGAGTTGGTTTTGCAGGGCAGTTGAATAGATGTAGCGTGTCGTGTGGCCCCTGGCTACAAGCGGGGCAGATGTTCTGCACGTTGCCGTCAATTCGTGCCCAGTACGAATTGAGGCGGCTACACCATCCAGATCTCAGCTGTGCCAAAACCGATCTAGTTTGTCGCGGCAGTAGTTTCTCTTCAGATGCGATTTCTGGCGGATGATCTCCGAGGACGATATTCATGGCGTTGTTGTTGATTGCTGCTGCGACTGCGTCTCTGTGAATATCGTTTAAACCTGCTTTGTATGCTCGCTGATCTAGAGGCTCTCTCTTATACCTTTGAACCTCTCTCTCTAGATCCTGGAGGTCTTTCCTTACCTGCCTGGGCGGAGGGGGCAGAGCCATAAGATGGTGGTTTGGATGGTCTCTGCGGTAACACCCAAGCAAGTACTGCGTAGACAACATAAAGTTGTGCCTACGTACGGAAATGACCTTAGACTCCTCATGTAGGTGATCTTGATGGGACATGAGGAGACAGCCTGTTGCTGTTCTCAGGGCGGCATTTTGGCAAGTTTGTATATTTCTCCACTGCGTATCACTCACATTTGCAGACCACACTGGCGCCGCATAGTTAGCCACGGACCGGCCTATTGCTTTGTAAGAGGTCAACAAGGTTTCTTTGTCGGTTCCCCAAGTGCTGCCGGCAAGCGACTTGAGGATCTTGTTCCTACTTCTCATTTTATCGCAAATAGCTGTGGCGTGTGCAGAGGATTTATATAGACTGTCGAATGTGACCCCAAGGATTTTGGGGTAGTTTACTGTCGGTATTGGCGTGTCGTCGACTTTCACATTCAATGTCCTTCTGACCTCTGCAGACCATGTGGTAAATAGTGTGGCTGACGATTTGGAGGCGGATATTTTCATATTCCTCGCTGCGAAGAAATTGGCAAGATCAACGAGATAGGTGTTCAGCCTTTCGCATATATCATCAGATTTGGGTCCCGACGCTAATATCGTGCAATCATCGGCGTATGTCACGATTTCCACGCCGTCAGGTGGTTGTGGAATACCAGAAAGGTAGAGATTAAACAGAGCCGGAGATATCACCCCACCTTGGGGAACTCCCTGTTTAACTCTACGGGGTTTTGACTTCCTATTTCTGAATTCCACAAATGACTGGCGTCCACACATATAATTCACGATCCAACGTTTCAGATTGTTCGGGAGGGACGTGTTGGCAATGTCCTCGAATAGAACGGCATGGTTGACCGTATCAAATGCCTTCGATAGGTCAAGGGCCACGAGGACCGTCCTGTCGCACGGTTTATCCTGGTTCAGACCGCGACCGATATGTGTGGTAATAGCGTGTAAAGCAGTTGTTGTGCTATGCTGCTTGCGGAATCCGTGTTGATGATCTGCAATCGGAAAATGTCCATTAAGGCTCGGGAGGAGAAGTGCCTCAAGCGTCTTCGCTACTGGAGAGAGAAGAGAGATCGGCCTGTACGATTCTCCCTTACTCGCATCTTTCCCTGGCTTCAGTAGCGGTATCACTCTGCCCATTTTCCAGGCCTCGGGAACTATCAGAGTGGCCATGGACAAGTTGAGGACCTTCGTCAGGTACTCGACTCCCGGTTCATCCAATTGCTTCAACATCAACATAGAGATTCCGTCTGGACCAAGCGCTTTGGATGACTTTGCGCTGTTGATGATTTGTGCAACTTCGCCTGTAGTAAATTGTGGTGGTACCTCCTCGGCTCGGAGACCATGTATATGACGCATGATACTCCTTTTCGCCTTGTCACTCTCGGGGTGCTCAATAAAAAGCCGGTTAAAATAACTCGCGCACCGCTTCGGATCATTTGTCGTCCTGTCACCAAAAGTAACAGCGATGTGATCGTCCCGCTTGGTGGGGTTCGAGAGCGACTTAACCGTTGCCCACAATTTACTAATTCCGGAACTTAAGTTGCACTGCTTCAAGTGCTCCAACCATTTATTCCGCTTGTATTCGTTGACTAACCTGTTAATCTCTAGGTTCAGTTCCCTGATTCTAGGATCTCCAGGATTAGCCCTACGAATGTCGTCACGCTCATCTGCGAGTCCCGCTGCCTCTGCTGGGAAGTTTGGTCTCATTTTGGGTATTCGACCAGCAGGGATGTGTCTAGCGGCTGCTGCGTTGACGATGACTCGGAAATTTTTCTCAGCTACCCTCACGTCGAAAGGAATGGGTAGTTCACTGAAGCGTCGATTGGTGAACTCTCTGAACCCGTTCCAGTCCGCTTTCCTCTGGTTGAGAAAAGTACGGCGTTCAGAGGTGATGAAATCAGATGGTCGGTCAATGGAGAGGATTATGGGGAGGTGGTCTGAGCCCAATGATATGACAGGTCGCCATGTACTGTCATTTATCAGACCAGCCGAAACGATGGTGATATCTGGCGAACTGTGGCAGTCACCCATAATCCTGGTGGGGGCATCCTCATTCACTGTGCAAAACGTGGAGTCGTCAATCTGTTCCGCCAACGCAATACCTCTCGGGTCATTACCTAGGATTGAATGCCAAAGCTCGTGGTGGGCATTAAAATCACCAAGTATAACCCTGTTATCCCCTTGCAGCAGCGAGCTGATGTTAGGATGATAACTTGAGGCAGTGCTGGCAACCGGCGGAATGTACACGTTGTACAGCTCTATCTCGGCAGCCCCAGACCTGACTGCTACCCCCATACATTCCATGTATGGGTCTCTAGAGTCAAGCTCAGGCGAGATAGACCTATACTGCACAGAATGGTGTATCAGGAACGCCAATCCCCCACCTCCACTTCTGGTGCGATCCTTACGTAGCACATTGTATCCGTCACAACTGTGCAAGCTGCAGGTGTCGGTCAGCTTAGTCTCCTGAATCGCACCGACCTTGATGTTGTTCCGACTCATAAAGTCCACTATCTCGTTGATTTTGCCTCGAAGACCGTTGCAATTAAATTGCAACATTAGTACATTGTCCGGTCTTGCTACAGCAATGTGTGGTGTTAGCTGCTGTACGAACTGCTGCGGGGGAGACTGCGGAGGTGTACCGTAGACCGATGACGAAGAAGACGACGATGTAGACGACGATGTAGACGACGATATCGACGACAGCGAGTCGCTGGACGGACTACGTTGCATATTGGTACAGCATGCGGCAACGTAGTTATCGCTGTACTCCCTTACGTGGCCGAGGCCAGAGCAAGACCGGAAATGCACCCACTCCAGGCATCTATTACACCTCACTGATGTTGCTCGGTGGTGTATTCGGTTTTGGCAAACCGAACAGATCCAAGGTCCGGGGTTTAGTTCTATCCCGGCACGGACCAGTAGTAATCGGAGCAAACACTCCGGGTAATGTTGCTCCCACGATGAAAAAACGGACAAACACATAACATATATTGCTGAGGTGGCAGCCCTTGGTCGAAGAATTCATCTTTGAGTCAATCCGGTACATAGAACCGGCTGCCGTGGGATTGGACGGTTGGACGTCATATTGGTTGGTAGTTTGACCATTGGCTCAATATGTCTGATCGAAGAAGACAAATTTGTGGTCACCTACTCCAAAGTGCAGGCCAAATATTTTATGGCATTTTATCAAAGTAAGCGGGTTTCTTAAGCAGTTTAGATGACAGCCCCAAGGATGTCGTCGAGAAATTGCCGAAACCCTTGGATGACGGCGAAGTGGAAAAGGACAAAATTGCATGGCGCTGCAATGATCTGCCGATGGTCAGTTCAGAGAAGACCAACACGCAAATTGGACATCATTTCAACCTATTGGAGCAGATGGATGTGAACATGCTGAAGTATTCCAATGCCCGTCCTTAATTGATAAAATTTGATTTGTATCTATTGTTTATTATAATGTGTGTTCATGCCATTAACAAAAGATGACTTAAATCAATACCAATAAACAACCACTATTTGTAGAATTATTTTTTATTATAGAAAAAAAAGGAAACTGCAGTGCAGAATCAAAATTCTTCAAATTATATTTTTGCAGAGAAAACTGCAATACTATTATTATACAGTGGCCGACAAAAGTCAAAGTTGCGATTTAGCGAGTTCCAAAACATATTTGAAAAAAGTAATGATGCGGTTTTGTTTGAAATCGTGTTATATTCATATAACAATAACAAAATGCATTACTCCAATATAAACACAAAAGATATTAACAGAATACGCAGAAAAAACCTTGACAAAAGTCTACATACGGTTTGAGATGAGACATAAAAAATGCAATTTAACGTGACAAAATGATACTATTATATAATTTAATATTTTGTTGGTCCACCATGAGCATCTACAACAGCCAGCAATCGTCTGGGCATTGATGCAACTAAGTTTTCCAATTCCGCAGGTGATATTTGTCGCCATTCCTCTTCCAGCTTGTTTTTAGCGTTTGGGCGCTAGTTATGTGATGTTTTCGGATCCTGCGTTGCAGAATCTCCCACACATGTTCAATAATATTCAGGTCGGGGCATTGTGGCGGCGATTAAAGTTGTCTTGGAGCATGGTAAATCAGCCAATCTTTAACAAATTGGGCTGTGTGCTGCGGATCGTTATCTTGTTGGAAAATCCAGCGCTCTCCGAGGTTTAAATTATCGACCGATGCCTTCAGATTTTGTTCCAATATGGATTTATATTGATAGCGATCCATGTTACCCTCAATAAACGCAAGATTTCCAACTCCAGACGCCGGGACGGCACCCCAAACCATTACGTTGCCACCACCATGATTTACCGTAGCAAGTAAATTCTTCGGATTCATTGCCGTATTCGCTTTTCTCCATACTCTGGCTCTCCCGTCATTTCCAAATATATTATACTTCGACTCGTCCGTAAATAAAACCCGCTTCCACAAGTCTAATCCCTTGTCCAAGTGTTGCTGGGCGAATTCAAGGCGAAGCTTACGATTCTTTTCACTTATAAGAGGTTTTTTGCGTGGCGTTCTGCTTCGGAAACCATTATTATTCAGACTTCTTTGAATTGTTTTTGGATGTACAATTGTATCCGACCTTTCTGTGAGTTGTTTGGACAACATTGTAGCATTCACTTTCGGGTTTTCATTAACTTCTTTTAAAATAAAGCTTTCATCTCGTCGACTAAGTTTTTTTGGACGCCCACTTCTGGGCTTATTTTCAACAGTACCCGTATTTTCGAAGTTTTTGCATATAGTTTGGACAGTTGATTTACTTAAATTAACCATTTTCATTTCATTTCATTTATTTCTTTGTAATTCCAAGCCAAGTGGCCAATTATAATTGAATTACAATATTCTTCAAGAAATTACATTTATTAAATGTCTTAAACTATTTAAACAATTAACTACAAGTAATCATGATCCTAACTACAAACAAATAGTATTTAAAAAAATAATAAAAAATTAAATATGATTTTAAACTGAACATTTTCATAAATAAATTAAAATAAACAACTAAATAAAAATAAGTAATTAAACAAAAATAAATAATTAAATAAAAAATAAATAAATAATAAAAGAACATACAATGACAATTTCTAAGTTCCCAATGAATGGCCGGACAATAATAATAAAAATAAAAACAGACGAAGGTCTTTAAAGAAATGCTGCATCGGACATATTTCCAATATGTCGGACATATTTCCAATAGAAGAAGTTGTTTTAAGAATGACTACTCAAATTTTATATTTTAAAATTTTAAAGTAAAAAGAGACAAAATATTGCACAAGCACCTGTATTAAGAATATTGTATATTACAATATTCTTACAATATTTCTATTACTAACATAGGGATAATTATCTGGTTAGATCTAGTGGAGCGCGTTAGAGTAAATGCTCTAGCCAGAAAAATTGGACAACGATTTTTGTAAACCTTATAGAACATTATTAGAGAACGTAGACTAATAAATTTGTCAAAAGAACAACCCAAAAATTTTTCTACGAAAGGTGTCATGTGAGCAAAACGATTCGTATGATACAAGTATCGCATTGCACTATTTAAAGCCACACACACCTTATCAGTATTGCGCTTTAAAGTGCCAGCATAAACCTCTATACAATAAAGGATATTGGGCATAATCAAAGCATGGACTAAATTCTCTTTAATATGGCGAGGTAAGCTTAGGTCACAATTATACAGTCGACATAGCGTTGAATTCACGCGAGCAATGACACCGTCAATATGCTGTTCAAAACACAATTTGTTATCAAGAATTACACCCAAACATTTAATACTACAGACAAAATCAACGCACACGTTATTGTACTGCAGACATATATCAACAGGATGCGTTGAATACAATAGTGCTTTTGTTTTAGTTGCATTAATAGAAAATCTATTAGAAACAACCCAACTAGAAAGCAACTGTAGCACGTAATCAATATTAGCCTGCAAAACATCAGTAAACTGATGCTCCCCTTTAAATAAGATTTGTACATCATCAGCGAACGAATAAGGGACACACCAGGGACCAAGACTAACAAGAAGATCATTCAAAAATAACGTAAATAGAAGTGGACCAAGGACCGAACCTTGAGGGACTCCACTTCTCACGTACAACACACATGACATTAACCCATTGGCATGTACATACTGCTTTCTGCAGGTAAGATATGAGAACATTAAACGACAAGCGCTGGTCGGCAGCCCATATAACCTAAATAATTTTTCTATTAATAATGCATGATCAACCCGATCAAATGCTTTCTCTAAATCTAGAGAAAGTAGCACACAGAGACGTTGATTATTTAAATTTTCCCTAATCGTGTCGGTAAGGCCAAGAAGAAGCATCGACGTACTTCTGTTGTCGCGAAAACCACACTGACAATCACTAAGTAGCGATCTACTCTCAATGTAAGTCAAAAGCTGAGCTTTCAAAATATGCTCAACTACTTTGGACAGAATAGGCAGAAGCGATATAGGTCTTAAGTTGTCCAGAGAAATTGAATTAGATTTTTTCTTAATAGGAATTATCTTAGAAATTTTCCATTGAAGTGGAAAAGTGGAAGTAGTGATGATGGAATTCACCAAAAACAAAAAAAAAACGACGAAATAAGAGGAGACACTACTTTAAAAAATTTTAACGGGAAGCCATCATCACCGGCAACATTAGAAGTAATACGATTAAATGCAATATATAACTCAGAAGGAGAAATGGCACGAAAAGAGAATTCCCCAACATCAGCATATTGTTGAAATATCCCATCAACATCATCAGGCAGAGGGAGCTGATTATCAATAAATTTTACATTCAGCTCATCCAGCCCGACATTAGAAAAAAACTCTGAAATCATCAGAATCATTATTAAGCAAACCGTTATTTCTAACGCGATTCCATATTGATTTGGGGGATTCTCCGTCAACAAATAAAGACCCATGGGCCTCCCTCTTCGCTTTTCTAACTATAGATTTAGCTCGATTTCGTGCTTTACAAAAAATCTTCCAATTGCCATCATTTTTATCATCAAGATAAGCCTTATACGCCAAATCTCTAAGCGAAAGATGATAGGCAATATGACTAGATTTAAACCAATCATTGCGGTCCGCTCGAACTTTTCTTCTTTTCAGAGGAAAAGCAGAATGGACATGATTTAAACCAGCCATAAGAATATTTAATTGTTCGTTCACATCAGACGAGAGAAACAAATTTGAAAAATCAAAACTACAAACCCTCTCATAGATTGCTTCCTGACTCAGAGCATTGTAATC
The DNA here is from genome assembly GCA_947397865.1 of Polietes domitor. NCBI lineage: Eukaryota > Metazoa > Arthropoda > Insecta > Diptera > Muscidae > Polietes > Polietes domitor. Next base: position 117,264,693 of record OX377621.1, read on the forward strand.
ATAGAATTCATAGAACTCTACGTTACGGCGCCGAACCGGGATTTCCAAGGAAGCAAAAATGAGAGCATGCTTTGAAATATTAGGACAACAAATTTGATCCGAGAGTACAACATATTCCGAATTTGAGACCAGAAAGAAATCAAGTAAGGAAGTTGACTGATGGACAGGATCAAAATGCGTCGGCTTCACATTATGATGTATTGAATTTAGCTATTTCGCCTAAAGATTTCCTTTCGTTTCTGCATTTTATTACTAAATTTCGAATATCAGTTGCAATTTCTTTACGAGAAGCCATTTTCGCGGACTAATGTTTCTTGAATTATATTTATTTAAAGAAGAGCAAGCACAAGACAAATGACAATACAAATTTCGTCAATTCTCCTATAAAGTACATTATAAAAAATGACGTAAAGCATGGGATGCTATGTCGTGTGTAGACTTGTGTCAAGGTGTTTTTTGTTTATTTTGCCAATATCTTTTAAGTTTATATTGAAGTAAAGCATTTTGTTATTGTTATATGAATAAAAAACGATTTCAAACAAAACCGCATCATTACTTTTTTCAAATATTTTTTGGAACTCGCTAAAACGCAAGGAACATATCTAGTTTAGCAAAAGAGGTCAACAATTTTTTTTTAAGTGGTAGAGGGCATATTTTAGATAAAAAAAAATAAAATAAAAAAATTGGCGGCGACCCATATTTTCCGAGTTACGGGGCCCCGAAATTTTGGAGATATATTCCCCGATATCTTTCATGTTTTTCATCGGATGGGGTCAATATGGGTATCATTAGAAAGCTTATCGCAATATCTTTGAAACGATATGCTTTTTCGATCCGATAACCCATTGCAAGTCAAATAAGTGTTTTCTATAGGGGTGTTTACACATGAGGATGTATTCTACCTCCTAAAAGTAGTTTATGTGTAAACACGCAGACAGAAACACGAAGTTTTTTTGCATAGCCGGCCTTCGGCCGGGGTTAAAGATTTTCTCCTCTGGCGTATGTCCAAAACCGGCTACGCAGACTAAAGTTTTTCTGTGTAGCCGGCCTTCGGCCGGGGTTAAAGATTTTCTCCTCTGGCGTATGTCCAAAACCGGCTACGCAGACTAAAGTTTTGCTTGCGGAGCCGGCCTTCGGCCGGGGTTAAAGATTTTCTCCTCTGGGGTATGTCCAAAACCGGCTACGCAGACAAAATTTTTTTTGCGTAGCCGGCCTTCGGCCGGGGTTTAAGATTTTCTCCTCTGGGGTATGTCCAAAACCGGCTACGCAGACTAAAGTTTTTTTGCGTAGCCGGCCTTCGGCCGGGGTTCAAGATTTTCTCCTCTGGGGTATGTCCAAAACCGGCTACGAAGACTAAAGTTTTTCTGTGTAGCCGGCCTTCGGCCGGGGTTAAAGATTTTCTCCTCTGGGTATGTCCAAAACCGGCTACGCAGACTAAAGTTTTTTTACGTAGCGATTTTTTTAAATTAGTTTTTCACTTTTTTTCATTTGTACCACTTTGTTTTCTAATATCTCCGGTTTTTAAAGGGTTAGCTAACCCTAAAAGGGCTCATATTTTTGCGCATGATCCTGTCTGCATGTGTGTGATGTAAAATACGTATCGCCATATCTGTAATATTTCCAGATAATAAGCTCTTTTGTAGAAAGTTCGACTAAAAAATCGTAAATATTGAATTTGGCTCGCAATGGGTTATCGGATCGAAAAAACATATATATATATATATATCGTTTTGAAGGTGTTGCGATAATGATATGATACCCATATTGACCCGATGATACCCATATTGACCCGATCCGATGAAAAATATGGAAGATATAGAGGAATATATCTACGAACTTTCAGGGCCCATAACACGGGAAGTATGGGCCGCCGCCAAAAATTTTTTTTGTTTTGACAAGAATAAAAAGTTGTACGCATGGTATGATTTTTGGACAAATTGGAGCTCTTGTGGTAAACTAGATATAAGCCTATTTCAGATGTGAAAATTACAAACCATTTTCAGCATTTCCTCTGCCATTATTTCAAATATGTGTCCATTTATACTGTCCTCCCATAGAGCTAACAGAACACATTCCTGGTCTGAAGTCCATTTTGTATTCTCCATATAATGTCGTTTTTCCTGAAAATTTAATTAAATTTAGCAAACACTTTTAAATATTTCACATTCATTACTTATCTTCCATTCCATTTTTGAATTGACAGAGAAATTAGAAATAAATGTTAAATTATTCTTGTTAGCTTATAGTTTAGACACATAACCATAACATTTTGAATGTTTTTCTTATTTTTGCGTGTCTAAATATTAGATTTCGAGGTCGATTTCTAAAAAATCGACCAGTTGATCGATTTTATATTTCATATGTAAAAAGTATTAGATTTGAGGTTGATTTGGTGACAAGGCTATTGTAGTCATTTGAGCTCGATTTCACATGCAGTGTGAAAAGTCAAAAATGCCATTTCAAGCTGAAACCGTTTAATTTCACATGTAGTCTGAAAAGTTATAAGATTTCATGAGAATAATCCCATTAACTTTAGATGCCAATTAGTACTCTATATTCGAAGCGAAGATTCACACGAGTTCAATGTGCTGTGTGGTGTACCTCTTGTTAACTCTAGTTTACTTGTTTCATTTTTGATGGAACATCTTGAACATGAAAAAATCCGAATTTTCAAGTTTGTTTGAAAAACAAACTTGATAGTCGACTGTGCGACTGTGTAGTCGCAATATTTTCGGCGCAATGTTGAAACTCGATTTAACTCCTAATGTAATTAGATTATTGTGTTTTGAAAGTATCACATATTTTTATTTTTACACTTCTACTGTTCCGCTGTTGTCAACAGATATTCACCAATAAACTTCATTGTCAGAAGATTCAAAACAGGTTCTATGTGAAATCGTTCATGTTTCATGTGTCAAAGCTGTCTGCAGCGCCAGTCCGTGTTCTTTTAGGTTGGACCCGAACACCTCAAAACCATAATACTTGCAATAATACGCTTTCATGCCGTGAGGAAAGTTCAAAAATTTAACTTTTTGTGCGTATTTAGGGCGTATATACTTTCAATAAATACGCATTCATGCCGTGAGGAAAGTTCAAAAATATAATTTTTTGTGCGTATTTAGGGCGTACGGCCGTAACCAGCAATTTGGTGTACGGACGTGTCATACGGACGTATGTAAAGTATCCCCTCAGGCACACGCTCCTAATTAGGATGTACATCAATTAAAATCACCGTCTACCAATCGGTAATTATAAAATTTGGCAACCATTCTAATACAGCTGTTTATATTTATTATTCATTGTGAATTAGACAAACTGATCAATACTTGATACTATTTCAAGAAATAAAACATGATTCCATTAGTACTTGTTAATTCCTATGGCCAGGAAAAAAGCGGTGATATTATAAAAGGTACGTTGTGTGCCTTATATGCTAATAAATATAAGTAAGCCTGTCCCTTCATTTTTCCATCAAACTCACTTTTATGCTATTCGCTTTTTAAGGATACAATCGAAGATACTTCCATTAGTTTCTGATGAAAATTAGTACTTTATATTCGAAGCGAAGATTCACACGAGTTTAATGCGCTATGTGGTGTATCTCTTGTCAACTCTAGTTTACTTATTTCATTTTTGATGGAACATCTTGAACATGAAAAAATCTGAATTTTATGAAAGATCCACCTGACACATACATATCGCCACCATAATGCAAAAGGGACGAACAACACAAAAGTCCAACTATGAGTTTTGATTGATAATAGTGAATTACACCAAACTACACAGCCTTCTTTTGCCAAAAATTGTGTCTATGAGGGAAATTCAAAAAATCCGAAAATCAAGTTTGTTTGAAAAACAATTTTTTTACTGTGTAGTCGCAATATTTTCGGCGCAATGATGAAACACGATTTAGCTTCTAATTTAATTATATTTTTGTGTGTTTGAAAGTAACAGGTTGCACCGTTATTCTAGGTGAAATCGTTCATGTTTGCTGGCTCGTCCAACAAAAGCCTATTGTTGTGTCCGGGTAAAATTCATGTTAAAAATCATAGTAAATTATATAATATTACAGTACACATCTAATTACAAGATAATCCTCGGTTGAAATCGATGCACGTTTTACAAAATTCGGGCATAATTCATACGCTGGTAATCGTATGAAGAAACTGATATTTGTCGCGTTTTATTGGTAACTCTCTTAATTGGTTTAAGTCCAACCTAGATTTTTCCCGGACTTTTTTTCAAAAGGTTTATATCTCGACGACTTAATGATTCTGTAGACAAGTTTATTGGTTTCAAACAACTTAATTTTTATTAAATATTAGAATTACCTAAATCAGTATCGATTAAACCTTTGGTAACAATAATATTTTTTTAAAATCAATCATTGGTACTGTCGAAATCCAATTCCTCTACGATGTACCGTTTCTTTAAAAAAATTAATATTCCATGTGTGTTCTAATACTTCATCACTAATAATTATATAATAATTATATTCGTAATAATCTTCACAATCATCATAGTTGACTCTGAATCAGAATATAGTAATGTATATTTTGTCTTTTTGTTAAAGACATTTATCTACTACTACCAGGCAAACGGCGCGCAGTGGTTGAAAATCATTTTTCATTGGCCGAAATTCTGTAACTTTTGAACCGATAAAAATATTTAAGTAATTATTTTTTAATGGATAGATATTTAGTTGCTTGACCCAGTTTTAATTACATTAAAATTGATTGAGGACTTTTTAAGGAATTCTAGGTCAAAGTTGAACTTTCGATTTTTTTAACTTTTAGGGTGAAATATGAGTTTATTATTTTTGTATTTATTTAAAAAAATAATATTTGGATTTTAATAATAATTATAAATATTTTTTGTAATAATGGAATATTTTAATGTTGCACTCAAACAAATTTTTACACAAAAAAATAGTAAAATCAACTGGAGATTTTGCTATTACAGAAAAATTAAAAATTTTTTGCGTTCAAATTTGCAAATTTGTTTACACTCAACGAATATTTACACTTAAAAAACGTTAATAATATTATCTACAAATCTTGCTATTACTACAGAAAAATGTATTATTTTTTGCTTTGATAATTTTAAAAACCATTTTAAAAATAAAATCTGCAATAGATTTTAATAGCATTTGTAACAATGGTAGGTTCTGTTTATTATTATTTTTTTACTAATACTATGTTTTTCGTACTTAAATAACAATGAAAGACAATTATAATTATAATTCATTTGATAGTCTCTTTAATAGTTTTTTTGGCTTCTTCATCTAAATCCCGATGTTCCACTTTCCATTGATTTCGAATGCTGGAGATGAACGGATCAGACGTTGCCAACAATATATTAAATAGATCCTCATTTGTGGAATTTCGTGAAATTTTTCTAGTATTGTGCTCTCTATAAAATCTGTAATACTTGTTCCTTTTTTCCTGAGCCTTCTCTGATAGATTGCCAAGTGGCACCAAATGATATTTAATGACATCTTCTCCATGATAAAGGATTTTGTGAACTGTTGCAGACATATTTCTCCATGGAGTTGGTTGTATATATTTTTGCAGTTTCTTTAGCATAATATCCAAATTTTCTAGAGTCAATTTCTTCATTGCACGCAAGTACTTCTAGGATTTTTTTAAATATGAAAATAAAGATTAAACACATTCCTGTTATTTCAGATGCTGTTTCTGGATCTGAAAAGAATCTTCTTGCGGTATTGCCATCATTTGTATTACCTGTCCCTTGTTTTGGCTTATCTATAATCAATCCAAATTTGCGATATTCATCTTGAACATGTTTCTTTTTTGAGCTTCTTAACTCTCTGTTTGTTTCGTTGTTTCTTATTGTTCGTGAAGACCCGAAATCCAAATCATAACTGATTTTTAGTATCAGTTCCATAAGTCGTATTCTTGCATGCAGTGGTGATAATCCAAATTTAAAGCCTAACCTACTTTTCCATCTATCATTGGCAGTTTACTAATTGGTAGCTTATTTCAATTTGCTTCCCATTTAACTGTAATTGTAATAGCTGTAGTGTTGCAATTTGGGCCAATTTTTGAATTCAAATTTAATTGACCTGCAGTATTACGTAGAAGATGGTGCCTCATTTTCGAAGGCTCTGAATCTTCCAAAATCTTTTTTAATCGCAATTGTACAAATGATACCATGAACATATCTGAGTCCGAAATATTGTATTGTTTTTGTTCCGAACAACCATCACATCCCTATTTACAAAAAAGTAGAGATTGTAGTTGTACCTCTGCCGAAATTGGTGTGATTGTAATAGTGTCCTTTATGGCAAACGGTCCATTTTAGCAGCGGTTATGTGATGATATGCTGGATACATATTTGAGCCTTTTTCAATCGCACGCAATCTGAGCTAAATATATTGCTGTTTTGTTAGTTTCAAATAAAAAATAATGCTAAAGCCTCCCTATTTGTGAACTGTTTTGCATCGCTCGGAGTTGATATACTTTTAAGAATCCGTTTTGTTCTCACTGGACTAGCTTTAACAACTTTTTCAATTATGTCCACTTTTGTTAATTGGTTATCTGATTCTTTTTTATATTTGTATCGTTAACATCTTTAAGTTTCCGCCTCTTAGATCTATCGCTGCAGTTGTCCAATGATTTGCGTGGTCTTCCAGCCTTACCTTGCTTTGCTGTTTCTGCGACAGTAAGTTGGCTTTTGCACTTTTTATATAAAGTTTAATTTTATTTTAACGTAACTAAGAACATCTTCCTGGTTTTTCTTTCTAAAATACTCTTCGGCCAGTTCTTTATAACTAAAACCATATTTTTATTTGCGTCTGTTATGTTTCATCACTTGCGAATATACGTCCATAAGCTTAAAGGATTAACTTATTACTGAGTAATCCCTTATCGAATCCGTAATTTTATAGATTTTTAGATACATATTATTCACACATTGATCTTTAATTTCTTAGCAGGTAGTACTTAAATTGAACAAAACTGCACTTGTTATCCAGACCTTAATATCAGGTAAAACTAATTAGTATCTTGCCAATATGTATTTGTTTTTATCTTTATATATATATAAAATTGTTTATGACTTTGGTTGACCCTAAAATTTGATAACAGGTAAATTTAGAAAGAGATCATATATTTACTCTAGAACCTATTGTGATAATTTTATGACTTAATTTTTGTTAATAAAAAAAATACATAAAACCCTTTTGCAGGTATTATATTTAATTATTTTAGTTTTACGTAGTCTAAAGTAAAAACATTAACTTATAGGCAAAATTGGAGAAATAACAAAAGTTTAGGTGAAATATATAGACGGTTGGAATTGAAACTTGTTATGAGTCAACAATAGATTGCGGCCCGAAGTTAAAAAATATAAAATTATTTATGAATCTGTCACTGATGTCACATCATCATGTCAAGATATACGACTATCAAATTTGAGAAAGGTAGTGTATATTTTGAGTTTTATGGGGATTCAAGTGAAAATTCTGGCGCACCCTTCTATGGGGACTTGGTCCAAACATGGACCGCACATTAGTAATTATTTAATTATTTTTTAATGGATATATATTTAGTTGCTTGACCCAGTTTTAATTACATTAAAATTGATTGAGGACTTTTTAAGGAATTCTAGGTCAAAGTTGAACTTTCGATTTTTTTAACTTTTAGGGTGAAATATGAGTTTATTATTTTTGTATTTATTTAAAAAAATAATATTTGAAAATTCTGGCGCACCCTTCTATGGGGACTTGGTCCAAACATGGACCGCACATTAGCACACACATTCAGAAAACGTTTATAAACTAAATTTGAGGGAAGTAGTGTATATTTTGCGAGTTTTACTGGAGTTTAAGAGCAAAATTTTGGGGCACCCTTCTATGGGGACTTTGTCCAAACATGGACGGATTTCGTTCAAACATAGCGCACACATTTATGCGTTCAGAAAAGGTTTATAAACCAAATTCTAGACATATATTGTGTATTTTGTGAGTTTTATGAGGATTTAATTAAAAATTGTGTGGCACCCTTATATGGGGGCGTGGTCCAAACATTGACCGATTTCGTTCAAACTTAGGGCACTTCTGTTAGGACTCAAAAAATGTTCGGATTCCAAATTTGAAGTCGTATATTTTGAGAGTGTTATGGGGATTTAAGTAAAATTTTGGGATACTCTTCAATAGAGTTCGTCCCTAGGCCAATACAAACTTAAAAACCAAATTTCATTATAAGCTATAAAATACCTAAAGCACAAATTTAATACACCATTGTATATAAGTACTTATAGGGCTTTTTAAATTATCGTAATTTGAATTTTTCATTTCATTTCATTTATTTCAACATCACAATACAAAAGCCAATAGGCCAATTGTTTATATTGCGCACTAAGTACAACAATTCAAAAATATGAAATGAGAATACGTTGTTTAACAAATAGGTAGAACGGCATGCCCAAAACTGAATTGCGTATTCCGAAATATGATCATGATGATTCAACCTAAAAACAAATCGAACTACCAAATTAAAGAGTCTCAAGTCTACCAAAACAATCAGCAGTAGTACCGGATACTATTTCTATTCAATAACAAATGTTAGATATCAATAATGCAAATGCAAGCCTCTTCCTTATAAATTGAGGCAAATAAAAATCAGTGCAGTATAACTTTCGCAGTGTAAATAAAATTTTTGGAAATAATGACTCAAAATGACTACTAAAATCAAGCTTTGGATCGAGAATTACGCCGAGACACTTAATCTCATCGACAAACTCAATTCTGATACCATTCATATAAATTAATAAACTAGAGGCGCTGTGGCGCAATGGCCAACAAAGTAATGCTTTGGTTTTGGAAACATTCACACTAAAGAAGTTATTGTTATCTAACCACCGGCTCACAGCTCCCAGTGTAAAATTTATATCTGCAACTAATGTATTGGTAGCATCTGACCTAAAAAAGAGATGTATATCATCGACATATAGAAGAGGAAAGCAACATCTGTTAACAATGCTATTTGCTATGTCATTAATATATAAAATAAAAAGGAGAGGACCCAACACAGAGCCCTGTGGCACTCCGCTGCTAATGTTGAGTATATTAGAAACATTGAGTGCCACGTCGTACGTTTCCGTACGACACCTAACCCGTCGTGGGGTGCCACGTCGTATGTTTCCGTAATTGATTGCTTTTACTTAAAGACTTTAGTTCTTTTTGGCCTCCTAGGAAGGTTTGCGTCAAAACCGCTTGGCACTCAATGTGTTAAAAGATACGAACTGAGAGCGACCACGTAAATTTGAGTAGACCATCTTACACGTGGAGGAAAATAAAAATTAACTTTTCAATTTATCAATTAACATAACATAATCTACACGATCAAAGGCTTTAGACAAATCCAGACGAACCAGAACACCACCAATATCAATTGCTTCCCTAATAGTGTCTGTCAAGTGCAATAAGTGTGACGTAGTACTAAGACCTTGTCTAAAATCATATTGGTAATTATTAAGCAATTTCTTACCCTCAATAAACCCAAGAATTTGATGCTTTATAAGATGTTCAGCAACTTTAGAATGATCAGGAAGAATACTAATTGGTCTCATATTATCAATGCAATACGAGCACTTAACTTTAGGAATAGGAACAACGCGTGCAATTTTCCAAGCAGTGGGGAAAACAGACGTTGTGAAAATGCTATTAAAAAATTTACAGGTATACCAACTCTGCTCTGTTACAACGTGTGAAAGTTTTGTGCTCCGTTCTAATTTGAATAAATATTTGTTATATTGCATCCATAGCTATTTTAGTGCATCAAATTCATTACTAATACACAGATAAGTATTTTTGTGATTTAGTTTTACTTGTGATATTGTATTTGTGTGTTTATTTTTTGATAAAAATCGTGTCTTTGGCTAAGAAATATTTCTTGACCAAACAACAGCAATTGTTTTGTGATATCTGTGCACTTTTGTTGTTATTGCTTGTAACGTTATTCTTGTTGTGCGTTCTGTCCATTTCGTTTATTTTGTTTTTTCTGACTGAACAGTGTTGCCATCTATCGTTTTTTTAAACTTATTATAGTGATTCTTTTTACGCGATTTTACTTTTTATTTTAACACAGTAAAGGGTGGTAATTTAGAAAAATGTCGTGCTCGTACGATAACACTAGTCAACAGTCAAAATGTACTCGGGATGCGATAATTTTTTCTGTGTAGATAACCTTGACATGAGCTCGAAAAACGCAATAAAAAATTTTTTTTTCGTTTGGTTTTTTTTTTAATTTTAAAAATTTTTTTTTGGTTAATTTGTTTCGTCCGGCATAACTCGGGAACCACTAGCCCGATTTAATTGAATTAAATTTTAAAAAATTTAAAATTCCCTTAATCTGTTCATATATTGTTTTCCTATACAAGCAACAGTTTCCAAGTTAAAAATGAATATATAAAGGAAAAAACTTATTTTTTGCCTAAAAATTTAAAATTTTTTTTTTAAAAAATCCATAAAAAATCCAAAATGAAAAAAAATGTCAAATCTTATTACTTTTACGTAAAGTCACATAACCTATGAGCAAAATGAGACAAAGATCATGAAAATCGATGCACGCGTTTCGCTTTTATTCGCAATTGAGTAAAGGTATGAATTTCAAAAATTTGCTCGACATATGCACAACTTTGTCTATGGTAAGGTTTTTTCTTTTTTTTTTGATTCTCAGAATTAACAAAACGGAATAAACAAAGGGTTATTTAATTTTTATGATTGCGTAAGCAAAGTAATAAACGCTAATAAATGTGCGTGAACAATTAAAAGGAAAAAAGGAAAGGGGACTTTTTTAATTATTTGGGTTTTCCGTTGGCTACCTGTATGATTTTTTTACAGAAATGCAACCCACATTTAAGGGTGGTCATTATTCGGAAAATTTAAGACTCACACATGGTGAAACAGGTATGTAGCCACCGTAAAAAAATATACACCCATTTATAAGTACCTGTCAGTAAAATACTAAACAATACACAGTATAAATAGGTCTTCATTGATCGATTTTACTCATTCAACAAGTGTCGACGAACGCGATAGTTAAAATGAGCAAACGTTCGCGAGGATTTGAATGCAATACCAATCCAAGTAATTTTTGTTTCATGTGCGGAGAATACGTTTCTGAAAAAAACAAGCGTTGTTTTTCACCTAAATTGAGAGATTCATTTGAAGAGAGCTTCAATTTAAAGGTCTCAAACATAGATGAGCGGTGGACACCAAGTGCTCTATGTCCAAGGTGCTACATACAGCTAGCTGACTCAAGGTAAGTGTAGATTACGAAATTCAAGAACATATATAACTTATTATTGAAATTCTTTCAGACGACAGCCGAGAATCATCATGTCAATGCTTTGGAGAGCTCCGCTTTGCCATGTAACAGATTGCTACTTCTGTCTAAGCAAAAAAACAGGCGTGGGAAAAAATATACGATGGACTTACGCTGCTGTTTCAACAGTGAATTTTCCAGTGCCATTTTCCGAAGAACCAGTGGACCCGCAACCGTCCGTTTCAAGATGGGCATCTAATAATGAGGCGATACATCCAACATCAGATCCGGAGACAGTAGAAACCACATCAGAATGCGAGTCAGCATATACATTGCATGGAGGTCAACGCTTATGTTCCCAAGCAGAACTGAACGATTGGGTTAGAGAATTGAAACTCTCCAAGGAAGATGCAGAGTTGCATGCATCGCGCATGCAACAGTTCGGTTTCTTGGCTCCTGGTGTGGTGACAACAATCTACAGGAAGCGTCATGAACCATACGCAAGGTACTACACAAAAAAAGATCTGTTTTTATAAGGACATTCCCGGATTATTTGGTGAACTCGGGTACTCTTACGATCCAGGAGAGTGGCGTCTTTTCATCGACAGCAACAAGCAGAGCCTTAAAGCAATTTTACTGCACAACGGCAACGAGAACCCTTCGATTCCAATTGCTCATGCCGTTGACACCAAGGAAACATACGAAGTCATGGACAATCTACTAAAGTGCCTTAACTATGAGAGGCACGATTGGAAAGTTTGTGCCGACCTTAAGGTTATCGGTATCCTTTGTGGATTACAAGGTCGATTCACAAAGTACTGTTGTTTTCTCTGCCTTTGGGACAGCCGCGATCGTCAACATCATTACACCAGGAGGAGTTGGACAGAAAGAGCTAACTTCATCCCCGGCAGCGACAACGTGAAATATACACCACTCATAAAAAAGGAAAATGTTTTTCTCCCACCTCTTCACATAAAGCTCGGACTCATAAAAAACTTCGTGAAAGCTATCAACAAAGATGGCGAAGCGTTCGCCTATTTAAAAACCATTTTTCCTCACCTTTCATCGGCAAAGATTAAGGAAGGCGTTTTCGACGGTCCGCAAATTAAAAAGTTGTTGCAAGACCAACAGTTTGAGCACATTTTATCACCAAATGAAGCTGCAGCTTGGAACTCATTTCGGCAAATTGTTTCCGGATTTCTTGGAAACAACAAAAGCTCAAATTACAGAGAGATCGTCGAACAACTACTCCAAAATTATAAAAAAATTAGAGCAAATATGTCGCTTAAGATACATTTTCTACACTCGCACTTGGACTTCTTTCCGGACAACCTGGGCGATGTGAGTGACGAGCATGGTGAGCGTTTTCATCAGCAAATGAAAGAAATTGAGCACCGATACCAAGGATTTTGGAACGAAGCTATGATGGGGGACTATATCTGGTTCCTGATAAGAGAAACAGACCCACAACAATATAAAAGAAAGACAAAAGCACATAATTATTTTTAATTTGGAGGTTTTTATTTTTGTGTTTAGATATTTTTTTTTTAAACTTTTTTATAATTAATTAATGTTGATATCCTTAGGATAATTTCTTGTACATATATCGAATTGTTTTTTAATTTAAAGTCATATATTTTTGTCACCCAAAAATTTTAATTTTTTTTGTAATAAAAAAAACCTTACCATAGACAAAGTTGTGCATATGTCGAGCAAATTTTTGAAATTCATACCTTTACTCAATTGCGAATAAAAGCGAAACGCGTGCATCGATTTTCATGATCTTTGTCTCATTTTGCTCATAGGTTATGTGACTTTACGTAAAAGTAATAAGATTTGACATTTTTTTCATTTTGGATTTTTTATGGATTTTTAAAAAAAAAAATTTAAATCTTTAGGCAAAAAATAAGTTTTTTCCTTTATATATTCATTTTTAACTTGGAAACAGTTGCTTGTATAGGAAAACAATATATGAACAGATTAAGGGAATTGTAATGTTAAATTTTTTAAAATTTAATTCAATTAAATCGGGCTAGTGGTTCCCGAGTTATGCCGGACGAAACAAATTAACCAAAAAAAAAATTTTTTAAATTTTTGAAATTCATACCTTTACTCAATTGCGAATAAAAGCGAAACGCGTGCATCGATTTTCATGATCTTTGTCTTATTTTGCTCGTAGGTTATGTGACTTTACGTAAAAGTAATAAGATTTGACATTTTTTTCATTTTGGATTTTTTTTGGATTTAAAAAAAAAAAAAATTTAAATTTTTAGGCAAAAAATAAGTTTTTTCCTTTATATATTCATTTTTAACTTGGAAACTGTTGCTTGTATAGGAAAACAAATTAACCAAAAAAAAATTTTTAAAATTAAAAAAAAAAAAATAAAAAAAAACCAAACGAAAAAAAAAAATTTTATTGCGTTTTTCGAGCTCATGTCAAGGTTATCTACACAGAAAAAATTATCGCATCCGGAGTACATGAAATTTTTTTCATTTTGTTGAGTAGTGTAATTGTAAAATTGTTTCGGACAGTGAGCGTTCCATTGAATGCTGGTTGTGTACCAGTCAATGGCATGCTAAATGTGCCGGTGTAAGTGCAAGGGTCGTGGACGCATTGTACGAGGAGAACAATGGTCTACGTTGGTGTTGCACCAAATGTAGAAAAATTGGTGTTGATTTTTACAATTTTTTCAGGACTTCTATGTCCGAGGTTGCTGAAATGGGAAAGGACCTCTGGGCGATTTATACAAGATTTGGCAAGTGTGCGTCCAATATGGATAAATACCCACAATTGGATGAGCTTGCTAAGTCTCCAGAGGTTTCAGGCCAGAAACGTAAGAGAACGGCGAGGACAGGGTCTGCTAAGCCCTCGTCTGTGAAGTCTGGTTCACTTAACACCATTGGATCGGATGGTGTTGTTTCGGTGGCCTCGGTTGTTCCTGAGGCTAAGGCTACTGTAGTCGGCGGGTCAATCATTGTGGACGGTGATACCCCGACTTATGCTTCGGTTGCTGGGCCGGTGTCTGATGTGGCTGATCAATCGCAAAATCAGACGCCAGTTGTAGCGGGTCCTTCTCTGGCCCGTGTGAATGCGACTGGTCGGCCGGACCCAGTTGCTGTTGCCGGTGGTGTCCGTCCGCATCGTTCTGGAGGAAATTCCGGTGGATTGTCCAGGGCTCCGGAAATGAAAATGGTTTTCGTTTCCCGTTTCGCTCCGGATACGACCGTGGAAGATTTAAATTGTTTCGTTAAATCAAAAATTGAGGGTGACTTCCGTATGAAGACGTTTAAATTGAAGTCATCCTTTGCCCAAAGTCGGGCATCGTTTAAAATTGTTGTCTCGAGGGAAATTTTCGACAAGCTAATTGTCCCCTCATTCTGGCCATCTAGGGCTTTTGTTAAAGAGTTTGTGGATAGGGTTGACAATCTGGCGCGTCTCCCATCAATGTCAGCCACTATTCCAAAAAACTAAGCAGCTCTTTTAGTGTTGGGTATCAGAACGTTAGAGGTTTGAATACGAAGTTGAGTCGTCTGTTTGTTGATAGCTTTGACTCTGTCTTCTCGGCTCTCGCCTTTACTGAGACATGGCTGAAAGTTTCGATTTTGGACTCTGAGATTTTATGTGGGAGATATGTTGTATTTAGGAAGGATCGCGTAGGGAAAATTGGTGGCGGTGTTCTTATCGCTGTTGCTAATGAGTTCTCATCCGAACGCTTTACTCTACAAGGGCTTGATGACATTGAATTTCTTGCAGTCCTTATTAATATGGGACGTAGTAAGTTGTTCGTCACATGCTCTTATATTCCTCCTGCTGCGATTGGTATGGTTGCTTCGAAAGCAGGTGATTTGGACCATGTTATGATTTTAGGAGATTTTAATTTACCGTCTGTATCTTGGCTTACCTTGCCAGATGCTGAGGCGTTAACTCCGTTGACGTCAACTTCTGATAGGGATGATTGGCCCTCGCAAATAGTTAGACTTTTTACTGATCTTAACTTGTCGCAGATAAATTATGTGGGAAATGCAAATGCTAGGCAACTAGACTTAGTATTTGTCGATGATCCCCATTACTTCGAAATCAGTAGAGTTCCTCCCATATCACTCCCGGAGGACAACTATCATCCTACATTGAATATATCGATGTTGTACTCTGGTGAATCTTCTCCCTCTAGTTCGCAAGATAATCGAAACTCTTTCTGTTTCAAGAGTACTAATTTCGAAAAGCTTAATTCACTTATTCAGGATGTTGACTGGAATTCTGTTTGTAGCTGTCGTCACTATACTGATCTTGATATTGTCGTAGATAGATTTTATCACATTTTGAATGACTTTTTGTCACAATCAGTACCGAAAACTCGTGTTGGGCACTCTAGAAGACTGCCTTGGCTTTCACGTGAGTTGTCTAGCATGAAGAATTCGAGAAATAGACTTTTTAAGAAATTTAAGAGGACCGGTTTGAATTCAGATTATGTCAAATATTCCGTTGCTAGGTCGAAATATAGCATTGAGTCTCAGAGATGTTATAGGATCTACTTGGAAAAACTAAAGAATGATTTTAGGAAGAACCCTAGATCTTTTTATGACTTTGTGAATTTGAAACGTAGATCCTCAACTAAGCCGACAAGGATTAGAATGGATGGCTTAGAGTTTGGTGATGATCAGGCGATTGCTGATTGTTTTGCAAAATTTTTTGCGACGACATACTCAGAGCGATCTTATGGGTCGAGTGACGCCTACCCTTATAATATTTCTGCATTGAGTCAATTAGAAATTCCTGTTATTGATTTACCCTTAGTTTTGTCGAGTTTGAATAATCTCAAATCCACAAATAGTGTTGGCCCAGATGGGGTGCCAAGTATAATTTTGAAATTCTGTGCTAGTGGTTTGGCTATTCCGCTAACATTATTATTTAATACTTCATTGAGTTTTGGATATTTCCCTTTGGCTTGGAGGAGTTCATTCATTGATCCCCTCCATAAGTCTGGCAGTCTAATTGATGTTTCAAACTATAGAGGGATCGCTAAGTTGAGTGCTATTCCGAAGCTATTTGAGAAATTGGTTACTGAGGTTGTATCTCATAGAGTTTCTTCTATATTGAGTCCATATCAACATGGATTTCGTAAGGGCTTTTCTACTGTGACAAACTTGATTCAGTTTACTTCTCACGTTATTGATGAATTTGTTCAAGGTAATCAGACTGATGCCATCTATACAGATTTTAGTAAAGCATTTGATAAATTGAACCACGAACTATTGATGTATAAATTAGATCGTATAGGTTTTAGCTCTAACTTCTTGAAGTGGATATCTACGTATCTTTCAAATCGCTCTCAGATTGTAAAATTTGGTAATTCTTATTCTAGACCTATTCTGATTCCATCAGGTGTTCCTCAGGGTAGTCATCTAGGGCCGATTCTTTTCTTATTATTCATAAATGACCTTCCGGGGTCTATAATTAATTCTCGACTTCTAATGTATGCAGATGATGTAAAAATATTTTTTTCTTATAATTGGCCAGAATTTTCGCATCCATTGCAGGATGACTTAGATAGTTTTGGACGCTGGTGTGACATGAATTGTATGGAACTCAACCTAAGGAAATGCAAACCCATGCGTTTCTTTAGATCGAATCCAAGATTTGTCAGATATAATATTAGAGGAACTGAGCTAGAGTTAGTTGATTCTTTTGTAGACCTTGGTATTCTAATGGATTCCAAACTGAATTTCAACAATCAATGGTTAACAAAGCATATGGTGTTCTTGGCTTCATTAAGCGATGGGCTAAGGAGTTCTCCGATCCTTGCGTAACGAAGCAGCTATTTACATCACTTGTCAGACCTATTCTGGAATATGGTTCCGTAGTGTGGGATCCTCAGTATGGTATCTATATTGACAGAATTGAGTCAGTTCAGAAACAATTTTTAATATTTTCATTAAGACATTTGCATTGGAATAGTGATTTTATTCTTCTCCCTTATACTAGTAGATTGAAGCTGATCGACTTGCCTTCCTTGAAAAGCAGACGTGTTATGTTGAACACCGTGATGGTTTATAAGGTTATAAATGGTGATTTCTCTTCTGACTATATTATTTCTAGGATTAAGTTTAACGTGCCATTTAGACCTTCTAGATATTATCAATTCATCCATATTGACTTTCAGCGTACGAATTACGCTTCCGCAGAGCCCATTCGCAGAATGTGTATTGATTTCAATTCATTGTGTCACATCATAGATTTCGGATTAGGAGTCGATATAATAAAGTCGAGGATTTTCTCCTGCTTGGATGTTTAGTTTGTTGTGACATGTTTACTATACTTTAATATATTTAGTTACTAACTTTAGGAATAACTTATATTTGCATGTGATACTAATATTTTGTTTAATATTTTTGTTATGCCGGCTGTTGATATTTGATCTGTAGCCGGTGTCCACCCTCTACTGCTTAGCCGCCATGGTTCGGACTATGGTGTGTACGCTGTCCCTACGTTATGGGGACGAGGCCCTCTCGGTCGGAAGGGGCGGGTGTGAGAGGCGTTGGGACCGTTCGAATAACACCAATTGAACTAGACTTAACACAACTAAGAGGTCTCAACACATCACTTTCAAACATACAATCAAAGGAGAAATCCCCGTCCCCTCCAACCTAACCACTCAAATCAACTTGGTTGTCATTACTAACAGAATATGATTGAACAAAGAAATTATTAAGAATATTAACCTATACACCCGCCATTACGATGAGTACTCCAAATCTGAGATGGATTTAAGTTGGTAAACAAACTAGTAAAATGTTTTCTCCGTTATCTCCTGAGCAAAGATTTCGCTCTGTTTCTATAAGAACAGAAAATGCGCCAATTATCTTCAGAAGGACACACATCGATCTAGACTTCATTCAAAGAAGAAAGCTGAGTATCAACATCAGAGGTCAGGAAGATATTGTCAAAATTAGTACCGGAGAAAAACAGAATAATCCCTTCCCAATCAATATTATTATAATCTCGGTATTGAAATCCTCGGTTGAAATCGATGCACGTTTTACAAAATTCGGGCATAATTCATACGCTGGTAATCGTATGAAGAAACTGATTTTAGTCGCGTTTTATTGGTAACTCTCTTAATTGGTTTAAGTCCAACCTAGATTTTTCCCGGACTTTTTTTTCAAAAGGTTTATATCTCGACGACTTAATGATTCTGTAGACAAGTTTATTGGTTTCAAAAAACTTAATTTTTATTAAATATTAGAATTACCTAAATCAGTATCGATTAAACCTTTGGTAACAATAATATTTTTTTAAAATCAATCATTGGTACTGTCGAAATCCAATTCCTCTACGATGTACTTTTGAAAATGGCTTCTTTAAAAAATTTTAATATTTCATGTGTGTTCTAATACTTCATTACTAATAACTGTTCATCACTAATAATTATATAATAATTATATTCGTAATAATCTTCACAATCATCATAGTTGACTCTGAATCAGAATATAGTAATGTATATTTTGTCTTTTTGTTAAAGACATTTATCTACTACTACCAGGCAAACGGCGCGCAGTGGTTGAAAATTATTTTTCATTGGCCGAAATTCTGTAACTTTTGAACCGATGAAAATATTTAAGTAATTATTTTTTAATGGATAGATATTTAGTTGCTTGACCCAGTTTTAATTACATTAAAATTGATTGAGGACTTTTTAAGGAATTCTAGGTCAAAGTTGAACTTTCGATTTTTTTAACTTTTAGGGTGAAATATGAGTTTATTATTTTTGTATTTATTTAAAAAAATAATATTTGGATTTTAATAATAATTATAAATATTTTTTGTAATAATGGAATATTTTTATGTTGCACTCAAACAAATTTTTACACAAAAAATAGTAAAATCAACTGGAGATTTTGCTATTACAGAAAAATTAAAAATTTTTTGCTGTCAAATTTGCAAATTTGTTTACACTCAAAGAATATTTAGACTTAAAAAACGTTAATAATATTATCTACAAATCTAGCTATTACTACAGAAAAATGTATTATTTTTTGCTTTGATAATTTTAAAAAACATTTTAAAAATAAAATCTGCAATAGATTTTAATAGCATTTGTAACAATGGTAGGTTCTGTTTATTATTATTTTTTACTTATACTATGTTTTTCGTACTTAAATAACAATGAAAGACAATTATAATTATAATTCATTTGATAGTCTCTTTAATAGTTTTTTTGGCTTCTTCATCTAAATCCCGATGTTCCACTTTCCGGATCAGACGTTGCCAACAATATATTAAATAGATCCTCATTTGTGGAATTTCGTGAAATTTTTCTAGTATTGTGCTCTCTATAAAATCTGTAATACTTGTTCCTTTTTTCCTGAGCCCTCTCTGATAGATTGCCAAGTGGCACCAAATGATATTTAATGACATCTTCTCCATGATAAAGGTTTTAGGATTTTGTGAACTGTTGCAGACATATTTCTCCATGGAGTTGGTTGTATATATTTTTGCAGTTTCTTTAGCATAATATCCAAATTTTCTAGAGTCAATTTCTTCATTGCACGCAAGTACTTCTAGGATTTTTTTAAATCTGAAAATAAAGATTAAACACATTCCTGTTATTTCAGATGCTGTTTCTGGATCTGAAAAGAATCTTCTTGCGGTATTGCCATCATTTGTATTACCTGTCCCTTGTTTTGGCTTATCTATAATCAATCCAAATTTGCGATATTCATCTTGAACATGTTTCTTTTTTGAACTTCTTAACTCTCTGTTTGTTTCGTTGTTTCTTATTGTTCGTGAAGACCCGAAATCCAAATCATAACTGATTTTTAGTATCAGTACCATAAGTCGTATTCTTGCATGCAGTGGTGATAATCCAAATTTAAAGCCTGACCTACTTTTCCATCTATCATTGGCAGTTTACTAATTGGTAGCTTACTTCAATTTGCTTCCCATTTAACTGTAATTGTAATAGCTGTAGTGTTGCAATTTGGGCCAATTTTTGAATTAAAATTTAATTGACCTGCAGTATTACGTAGAAGATGGTGCCTCATTTTCGAAGGCTCTGAATCTTCCAAAATCTTTTTTAATCGCAATTGTACAAATGATACCATGAACATATCTGAGTCCGAAATATTGTATTGTTTTTGTTCCGAACAACCATCACATCCCTATTTACAAAAAAGTAGAGATTGTAGTTGTACCTCTGCCGAAATTGGTGTGATTGTAATAGTGTCCTTTATGGCAAACGGTCCATTTTAGCAGCGGTTATGTGATGATATGCTGGATACATATTTGAGCCTTTTTCAATCGCACGCAATCTGAGCTAAATATATTGCTGTTTTGTTAGTTTCAAATAAAAAATAATGCTAAAGCCTCCCTATTTGTGAACTGTTTTGCATCGCTCGGAGTTGATATACTTTTAAGAATCCGTTTTGTTCTCACTGGACTAGCTTTAACAACTTTTTCAATTATGTCCACTTTTGTTAATTGGTTATCTGATTCTTTTTTATATTTGTATCGTTAACATCTTTAAGTTTCCGCCTCTTAGATCTATCGCTGCAGTTGTCCAATGATTTGCGTGGTCTTCCAGCCTTACCTTGCTTTGCTGTTTCTGCGACAGTAAGTTGGCTTTTGCACTTTTTATATAAAGTTTAATTTTATTTTAACGTAACTAAGAACATCTTCCTGGTTTTTCTTTCTAAAATACTCTTCGGCCAGTTCTTTATAACTAAAACCATATTTTTATTTGCGTCTGTTATGTTTCATCACTTGCGAATATACGTCCATAAGCTTAAAGGATTAACTTATTACTGAGTAATCCCTTATCGAATCCGTAATTTTATAGATTTTTAGATACATATTATTCACACATTGATCTTTAATTTCTTAGCAGGTAGTACTTAAATTGAACAAAACTGCACTTGTTATCCAGACCTTAATATCAGGTAAAACTAATTAGTATCTTGCCAATATGTATTTGTTTTTATCTTTATATATATATAAAATTGTTTATGACTTTGGTTGACCCTAAAATTTGATAACAGGTAAATTTAGAAAGAGATCATATATTTACTCTAGAACCTATTGTGATA
The DNA here is from genome assembly GCA_947397865.1 of Polietes domitor. NCBI lineage: Eukaryota > Metazoa > Arthropoda > Insecta > Diptera > Muscidae > Polietes > Polietes domitor. Next base: position 117,286,067 of record OX377621.1, read on the forward strand.
ATTTTATGACTTAATTTTTGTTAATAAAAAAAATACATAAAACCCTTTTGCAGGTATTATATTTAATTATTTTAGTTTTACGTAGTCTAAAGTAAAAACATTAACTTATAGGCAAAATTGGAGAAATAACAAAAGTTTAGGTGAAATATATAGACGGTTGGAATTGAAACTTGTTATGAGTCAACAATAGATTGCGGCCCGAAGTTAAAAAATATAAAATTATTTATGAATCTGTCACTGATGTCACATCATCATGTCAAGATATACGACTATCAAATTTGAGAAAGGTAGTGTATATTTTGAGTTTTATGGGGATTCAAGTGAAAATTCTGGCGCACCCTTCTATGGGGACTTGGTCCAAACATGGACCGCACATTAGTAATTATTTAATTATTTTTTAATGGATATATATTTAGTTGCTTGACCCAGTTTTAATTACATTAAAATTGATTGAGGACTTTTTAAGGAATTCTAGGTCAAAGTTGAACTTTCGATTTTTTTAACTTTTAGGGTGAAATATGAGTTTATTATTTTTGTATTTATTTAAAAAAATAATATTTGAAAATTCTGGCGCACCCTTCTATGGGGACTTGGTCCAAACATGGACCGCACATTAGCACACACATTCAGAAAACGTTTTTAAACTAAATTTGAGGGAAGTAGTGTATATTTTGCGAGTTTTACTGGAGTTTAAGAGCAAAATTTTGGGGCACCCTTCTATGGGGACTTTGTCCAAACATGGACGGATTTCGTTCAAACATAGCGCACACATTTATGCGTTCAGAAAAGGTTTATAAACCAAATTCTAGACATATATTGTATATTTTGTGAGTTTTATGAGGATTTAATTAAAAATTGTGTGGCACCCTTATATGGGGGCGTGGTCCAAACATTGACCGATTTCGTTCAAACTTAGGGCACTTCTGTTAGGACTCAAAAAATGTTCGGATTCCAAATTTGAAGTCGTATATTTTGAGAGTGTTATGGGGATTTAAGTAAAATTTTGGGATACTCTTCAATAGAGTTCGTCCCTAGGCCAATACAAACTTAAAAACCAAATTTCATTATAAGCTATAAAATACCTAAAGCACAAATTTAATACACCATTGTATATAAGTACTTATAGGGCTTTTTAAATTATCGTAATTTGAATTTTTCATTTCATTTCATTTATTTCAACATCACAATACAAAAGCCAATAGGCCAATTGTTTATATTGCGCACTAAGTACAACAATTCAAAAATATGAAATGAGAATACGTTGTTTAACAAATAGGTAGAACGGCATGCCCAAAACTGAATTGCGTATTCCGAAATATGATCATGATGATTCAACCTAAAAACAAATCGAACTACCAAATTAAAGAGTCTCAAGTCTACCAAAACAATCAGCAGTAGTACCGGATACTATTTCTATTCAATAACAAATGTTAGATATCAATAATGCAAATGCAAGCCTCTTCCTTATAAATTGAGGCAAATAAAAATCAGTGCAGTATAACTTTCGCAGTGTAAATAAAATTTTTGGAAATAATGACTCAAAATGACTACTAAAATCAAGCTTTGGATCGAGAATTACGCCGAGACACTTAATCTCATCGACAAACTCAATTCTGATACCATTCATATAAATTAATAAACTAGAGGCGCTGTGGCGCAATGGCCAACAAAGTAATGCTTTGGTTTTGGAAACATTCACACTAAAGAAGTTATTGTTATCTAACCACCGGCTCACAGCTCCCAGTGTAAAATTTATATCTGCAACTAATGTATTGGTAGCATCTGACCTAAAAAAGAGATGTATATCATCGACATATAGAAGAGGAAAGCAACATCTGTTAACAATGCTATTTGCTATGTCATTAATATATAAAATAAAAAGGAGAGGACCCAACACAGAGCCCTGTGGCACTCCGCTGCTAATGTTGAGTATATTAGAAACATTGAGTGCCACGTCGTACGTTTCCGTACGACACCTAACCCGTCGTGGGGTGCCACGTCGTATGTTTCCGTAATTGATTGCTTTTACTTAAAGACTTTAGTTCTTTTTGGCCTCCTAGGAAGGTTTGCGTCAAAACCGCTTGGCACTCAATGTGTTAAAAGATACGAACTGAGAGCGACCACGTAAATTTGAGTAGACCATCTTACACGTGGAGGAAAATAAAAATTAACTTTTCAATTTATCAATTAACATAACATAATCTACACGATCAAAGGCTTTAGACAAATCCAGACGAACCAGAACACCACCAATATCAATTGCTTCCCTAATAGTGTCTGTCAAGTGCAATAAGTGTGACGTAGTACTAAGACCTTGTCTAAAATCATATTGGTAATTATTAAGCAATTTCTTACCCTCAATAAACCCAAGAATTTGATGCTTTATAAGATGTTCAGCAACTTTAGAATGATCAGGAAGAATACTAATTGGTCTCATATTATCAATGCAATACGAGCACTTAACTTTAGGAATAGGAACAACGCGTGCAATTTTCCAAGCAGTGGGGAAAACAGACGTTGTGAAAATGCTGTTAAAAAAATTTACAGGTATACCATCAACACCAATTGAACTAGACTTAACACAACTAAGAGGTCTCATCACATCACTTTCAAACATACAATCAAAGGAGAAATCCCCGTCCCCTCCAACCTAACCACTCAAATCAACTTGGTTGTCATTACTAACAGAATATGATTGAACAAAGAAATTATTAAGAATATTAACCTATACACCCGCCATTACGATGAGTACTCCAAATCTGAGATGGATTTAAGTTGGTAAACAAACTAGTAAAATGTTTTCTCCGTTATCTCCTGAGCAAAGATTTCGCTCTGTTTCTATAAGAACAGAAAATGCGCCAATTATCTTCAGAAGGACACACATCGATCTAGACTTCATTCAAAGAAGAAAGCTGAGTATCAACATCAGAGGTCAGGAAGATATTGTCAAAATTAGTACCGGACAAAAACAGAAAAATCCCTTCCCAATCAATATTATTATAATCTCGGTATTCTATAAATTGATCCAGCGGTGACACATTAATAATATTTGTATGTTCAAAAAGTTCAGTATTACCATGAGGTAAATATACTACTTCGACATCGTTCTTCTTCTACTGTACTTGGGACCTACCAATACATTCGCCTATTTTAGATTAAATATAATTTTTACGGTTTAAGGAACATAAATATTATAATTATTTATATAGATTATATAGCATGAATAAATCCCGAGCCGATTCCCGGGATTAAGGAACAGAAAAATGACCGGGAAATTCATCCCGGGAATTCCCGGCAGAAAAGTCTAGTAGTCGGTCCGATTTTTGAAAATTTAAATTTCATTAGATTTCCAGAAAGTTAGTTTTATAGAAAGCTACAAAGCGCATTTGAAATAATTTTGTTTGAAAATTTCAAATTAATAGGTAAAAAAGTTATTCCAATAAAATCATAAAAACGAGAATAACCTTAAAAGAATAAGCGAGCTTTATCGTAAGACATTCAAATGTAAAATTATATAAAATGTCCTTTGTTGGTAGCTTTCTATAAATGAATTCAAAAATTTATTTGAACTTAGGCTTGGCACTTTTCGGAACGAATTCTTTCAATATAACAAATGAAACTAGATTGCATTCAAGTTTCATGATTTTTTCTGAACTAAATTTTTGCTAAAGTCTACACCATTTCTAATTGAAATTGGGAAAATTCTAATTGAAATTGAGAATTTCCGTTTCATATTGAGAAAATTTAATTTGAAATTAAGATTTTCCACTTCAAATTGAGAAAATTCCAATTGAAATAAAGAAATTCTATTTGTTGATAGTTATGATTTTCACTTCTCGGCTCTCGCATTCGCTCAGACCTGGTTGAAAGATTCAAGTTTTGACTCGGAGGTTTCATGTGGAAAATATTATATGTATTTAGGATCGCGTAGGGAGAAGTGAAGTAAGCATGCTGAGCGTCGCTTATGAATTGTTATCTATGCTTCCTCTTAGATAAATGTCTAAGATTCGTTCCATTGTCTTAAGGAGGAAAGATGACCGGCTGATTTGGGTATGAAGACTACCCGCACCTCCCTCCAGCTCGTTGGTATAAATTTTAGGCGCATACATGCTTTGAACACACAGCTAGTCTGAGAAACAATTACATCTGTAGTTTGATGTAGCATGGCTGGGAATACACCATCCATTCCCGGAGATTTATAGGGTTGGAAGGTATCAATTGCCCATTTGACTCTATTTTTATTGACTATATTATCTATGATAACTTCATCAAAGAGCGAAGAATTGAATGCTTTGGCCATAGTGACCTCGCCTTCAATATGCTCACAATTTGGGAAGAGGCTAAGTATCCCTAGGCTCGATGCCGTCCAGGTGCCATCCGGTTTCTGGATGTGTCCTAGAGGATGCTTCGACAAGACTCGTCTAAATCTCGCGCAATCATTCACGTTATCTATTGTCTCGCAATATGCAACCCACGACGCCCTCTTTGCCTTTTTGAGTTCTGCCTTGTATTTGTTAACAATAACTTTGTAGTTTTCCCAATCATCATTGCTCCTTGTACATTGTGCCCTATTATACAGTTTCCTGGTAACCTTTCTTAGCTCCCTCAGCTCAGTAGTCCACCAGGACGGTTGTGTTCTTTTTCCTGGAAAGGTTTTTGGACAAGACCTAGTGAAACTATTTGACAGTGCTGATGTTAGGTTATCGACATACTTGTCAATATCTTTGTCTGTGAACGAGCGTAGATCAGTAAGATCTGTTTCCACGTTAATGTGGAATGCTGGCCATTTTGTTCTCTTTGGGTGTCTATATGGTTTTGTATTACTTTGCTCTACTGTGAAGAGTATTCTTTTGTGATCAGAAAAAGAGTGGTCACTAGATACTCGCCAATCTGTAATGAAGGTACTATCCATGTTAGTCAGAGTTAAATCTAAAACTTCTGCCCTGACCTTAGTTCTGAAGGTTGGGGTATTGTTTGGGTATTGGGTTGTATATTCTAAGGCAGGATAATGTGATAAATTCGAAAACTGACTCACTTCTGTCGTTTATATCATTGCTGCCCTATTGTGTGTGGTGAGCATTGGCATCGCAACCCAGGATTAGCTTCCATTTGTTGTTTGATGCATATGCAGTAAATTCTTCTGTGTCGGTTCCCGGTGGGTTTTGTTCGTATGGCATGTATATGGAGGCAAAAGTCAATGTTTCTCCGATGGTTGTATCCAAACACGCCACTGTCACATCACCAGAACTAAAGCTTGTAGATAAGATTAGACCACGACTTTTCTTAGCTACTATGCATGTTCTTACCTTTTCATCCGTGCTTGGTGATATTACCGTGTAGTTGTTGTTAGCCGCTAGTCCCCTCACTTTGTTGTGGACGATCGACGGCTCTTGGACTAGGGCTACGTCTATGTTGTGCTCGGCAAGATTAAGTAAAAGGTCGGCAGCAGCGGCTTGGCAGTGATGCAGATTAATCTGCACTACGCTAATCCTCCTTCTTTTCGGTTTTTTGCCCTCAGCATCAGGTATACGGAACCTAATGGAGCCAAGCCCGAAATTGATGTTGCATTTCCTGTCCCTAATGTAGTTTGCCGTTTCTTTGCTTACAACCATGCGGAGATCCTTGCCGAAGTCTCTTTTACTGGTGGAAGACAGAACCTCCCAGGCCCAGTATCGAGACTGTTGTTTTGTTTTGCTATAAGTCGTAGTATCTTTTCCTCCTCCAGCACTGGCGGAGGCAACCATACTACGAATATCGTGAGGAGTGGCAGTGCTGACGTTGGTACCACTTCAAGGGCGGCGTTTGGCCATGGGAGACAAGTTTGCGAATCACGGATTTTAGAAAGGTCAGAGACTTTTCATTACCGCAAATCACAATCTAGGTTCCCTTGAGGATACCTCGTCATCGCACCACTTCTCCGATAGCATCTCGTTCACAGCAGCTTTTCCAGCAGCAGCCATCTTTCAGCGTTTATCCTGCCATCAGGATCCGGAAGCTGCCCGTGCTCTTCTGCTTCTTCTTTTCCTCCACCTGAGGTTCATCCCCTGATCTCACTCTTTTGAGGGTCAATCCACCAGCAGAGGACTTAAGAGCCTCTTGGATGGTAGAGGGTCCCACAATTGAGTTGCAGGTCTTAATAGCTCCAGTGGAGGGAGAAGCAAGTTCTGTTATTGTGTATGTGTGTGCTGTTTTTGTCGGTTTCGTTGATGTTTGTATTGTTTCTGTGTGCGTCCAACTTGGGGTCTGTCTCGACTTTGGACTGGGTCGAGATCTTGTCCGTCGGGTACGAGGGGAGGCTGCTAATCAAGAGACGATCAACAGTGATATGTGGATAAATCCTTTCGATTTTAGCCACGCACTGTCGATGTCTCCTAAGTACCGCCCCTTCCCTGTCAGTGAGCAGAGCAAACTCACGTCCTACGAATTTTCGCAAAATACCACAGGAGCGCCTTACGCCGCCTTTTGGCCTTCTGCTCTGCAGCTTTGCTCTGTTCAGACTTGCCCGTGGAATTCGCATCATCTGAAGTGGTTTTAGTTTCACCGCCTTTAGGTTCCGTCCGTAGTAGAGCCTTAGACTCTTTGGAGGAATCTCCGGTGGTTACGCTAAGATCCTTTTCATCTGATCCAAGCTCCATGGCATTCTGTCGTAACAGAGTGGCCGCTGCTTCCGTCCGAGGCGGGTCGGCTCGTGCCGACTCTTTGACATCAGGACAAAATATTTTATTAAAAAAAATATATATAAATATTTACAGGTTGTTAGTCTAGAAACTTTATATTGAAATTAGTATTTACTTTTCAAATAAATTCATTTTATAAGTTATTAAAATTATCAGAATCACTTAATGTGGACATTATAAATAAATGTTAGAATTTTGTTGTTTGCTTTGCATTTTTTGCGACTAAATATCTAACCGATCTTATTGATCGAATGATACTTATCCTTATAATATTTCCGCATTGAGTCAATTAAAAATTTATTTATCCTTGATTTTGTCGAATTTGAATAATCTTAGATTCACGAATAGTGTTGACCCTAAGTATAATTTTTAAAGTCTGTGCTAGTGATTTGGCCAGCCTGCTAACAGTATTATTTAATACTTCATTGAAATTTTAATATTTCCTTTGGTTTGGAGGAGCGCCTTCATAAGCCTGGCAGTCTTATTGACGTGTCAAACTGTAGAGGGATAGCTAAGATGAGTACTATTCCGAAGCTATTTGAGAAACTGGTTACTGAGGTGGTTTCTCATATGGTTTCTTCTATATGGAGTCCATGCTAGGGTTTGCATCCCGGGATTTCCGCGGGAATGGGATTTTTTACCATCTTTTCATAATAAAATTATAAAAGGTACAAAATAATTTAAAAAGACAATTTTTAATTAGATATGTGTCAGATAGGCGATATAAATCTTCTACCTTGAATAGGTAGTATTAATAATGTAATAATGTAATTAATATCAATTTTGTTATACGGGCTAATTTGGTCAACTTTGTATTGAAATAAAACTAATTTATATCATTTTTTACCCAACGTTTCTCTGGCTTGTTTCCAGCTTCTTCAAGTGTCTGCTTATTTGAAAATCCTACCAAATAAATTTTTCAATTACACATATGTTGTTGTTCTTACAGCTGTCATTATTACTTATTATTATAAAAAACTGGACATCACTCACAATTAAGTATAATTAAAATAAATAATAATAACTAAATGTAAAAATCACAGTAGAGCTTAATATTAATATTAATTATATACTTATATGTATATTTGTTGTGTTGTACAATTTTGTAATTGTTTAAATTCAATGTTTGTGGTTTTAAATTCAATGTTTATTTCTTTCTTATTTTTTGTATGTACATTCGTGGGTCTAATAGTTTTTATATTTCACTTATTATATTTCACAGTATATTTCAATATTATATTTTTAGAAATTCACTTTGTCGCTTTGGGGGGAGAAGGAATGCACGCACTCGAATTCGCGGATCATAAAAGACTGGTTTTGGTTTTGATGTCTGTTGCTTGTAGCCCCACCAAATCCTTGCCTACAAGCGACAACACAAAACCAAAACCAATTCAGCATAATAAAAGGGAATGCAATAACATATGCAGGTGTATGTCTACATACGCCGCTATGTTCGCATTCCTGCTGAAATAAATAGCATTACAGCTTGGGTCAATTTTTTAGCACTCTCTTGAACATTCTCCCCCCCCCTGACTCAGTGATTACAATACATTATATACATTATAAAAATTATACATTATATACATTTATTTAAATTTGATTTCGCCTCAATGTGGTTGAACACATGGCCTAGACGGGACTGGTAGGCATCAACCGCCCCCAGTCCTGTAGCAATTATGCCTTCCTGCCGTAAACAGGCAAATACATCGCCTGACGGACAAGTTTTTACAAAGTTTTACCAATTAGTATTAGTAATTGGTTTCAAACTATCATCCCAATCGATTTGATCCAGCCAGACCTGCTGCATGACTAACTTCGCTATCAATATGACTGGAGCCAGCCATCCACAAGGATCGAAAAACTTAGCAATCGTAGAAAGTACTAATCTTTTCGTGTGTGTTATTTTTTCATCAATGGGAGGTGAAGCAAAAGTGAACGAATCACTGGAAATATTCCAACGAATTCCTAGTGTCTTTGTCGATGATCCCTCAGATAGATCTAACCAATTTACAGGAAGAAGTTTGTCTGGAGGTAGGTCCTGAAGTACGAGTGTGTCATTCGAAGTTCATTTCCTAAGCTCGAATCCAGCTGAGTCCAGGGCCGCTACTAGTTGTTTTCTTGATATGACTGCCTCCTCAACCGAGTGTGCTCCCGCCAACACATCATCAACATACAAATTCTGTTTAATAATATCTGCGGCCAGGGGTACGAGTCTTTAACATCTTCAGCAAGTTGCAGAAGTGTCCTAATGGCGAGGAACGGCGCGCAATTAACTCCAAACGTTACCGTCAAAAGTTCAAAATCTTCCACAGGTTCGATCGGCGATTTTCTAAAAAGAATCCTCTGAAATGGAGCTTGACTTGAGTCTATCAGTATTTGGCGGTACATTTTAGTAACATCCGCATTAAAAACATATCGAAAAAATCTCCATTTCAAAATTTGTAGCACTAAGTCTTGTGGAAGTATTGGCCCTTGATGTAGAATGTCGTTAAGACTTTTTTATTTGAGGAGGGGCTGGATGCATTAAAAACAACCCTAAGTTTCGTGTGAGAACTTTTTCAATAGAAACAGTGCTGCAAAGTGAAATCCGACCTTCAGATTGATAATTTTGACTAATAGGCCCGCCATCGATCCATCCAAATACTGTGCGCTAATAGAGATCCAATGGATCGCATAGGAGCCTCCAGCGTATATATCAAGGGTCATATACCAAGTCCAATAAGAAGATCGATGGGTCGGCTTTCATAAAATCGGGGGTGATCTAGTTCCAGTCGAGCAGCCTCAGTTGATTCATATCTAAAGTGCGTATTGGTAAATTCGAAGGAAGGGTCTTCAAAACCGGTGCCCATACTTCTAATTCAAAATCAGGATTGACACGTGAACAAAGATTAAAAAGACAAGCCCTAGTAGACGTCTCAGATACCGCTTGACTTAAACCTGTCACATGAACAAGATTTCGTTTTGTTGGTTGATTCAATTTGTTCTTTATCTTATCTGAAATGAAGGTGGACTGTGAACCCGAGTCAATAGTCGCCCTGGCTTCATCCCTTTGTCCCCTTGATTTTATTTGAACAACCGCAGTGAATAACAAGGTGTCCTTAGGATTTTGATTTGATACTAGGAGTTTCTAAAGTAGGAGTGGACTGTACTCATGTTGTTAGCGCCGCTGCACTGGTACTAGGTCGTGCGTCGTCGCGATGTGACTCAAATGTTGACGAATTAGGTCCATTTCCCTTATGTAACAAAGTGTTGTGTTTACTCTCACATTTCCTGCATTTGCCAAATGATGAGATATTTTCACTAAGAGTATGTGATCATTTATAGTCTTTTCAAAAAACTTTGGGCACGATCGTATCGCTGCCAATTTTCTGAATTCGTATAATTATTGTTTCTTCCCCCCATATTCTGCGACTTCGATGTGATATTCGTCTGAAACGTTTTCTGTTTCAAGTGGAATAATTTTTCGACCTTACTAAGTTTGGAATTTTTTATGTAAATAGCGGAAAATAAATCCTTAAATGTCGGCCAAGAACTATAACCCCCATGAAATGTGTCAGTGTCGCAGGGTGGCAGTCTTGATATAGGCGAAAAATCCATTTCTGTTGTTTTTTGACCCGTCGATTGCCGTTCCTGTTTTTCCTGTGATCGTTGATCCTCTATCGTTTGAATATCGTCGTTTATGGAACTTAAAACCCGCTTATAACTTGTAAGCGATTCCTTATAATGGTTGCGGAGCTTTTGTTTATCTATTAGGGCTTCGCCTGCCTCTGGTACTCGTTCCCGTCAATCCAAATAATCCCGCTTTACCTGGCTCCACAAAGAGTCTAATTCAACCCTGAGAACCTCTAGAGCATGTATATTATCCTCAGACTTTGTTACTGAGTATACGTTATCAAAATCCTTCAGATCATTCACGCAGTTAGCGAATTTCTCTGACAAATTTTTTTCCATGATCACAAAATTCACGAAGAATCAAACCAAAAAAATCAATCGGGTCCAAAAAATATATATCCAAGAAAATGCCGGTATATTTCCCTTTTTGACCAACAACTAATATATAATTATAATTCTCAGTGTAGTTGTCGGAAGAAAAATATTCATCGCTTATATGGCCCGAAAATATAATAAGAAATAATGAAACCCAAAAATTTTTTTCCAAAATTGTTCAAATTTTCTCTTGAACAAATACCATTCCAGTAGATTTGCCATCTCTAAAATTTGTATGAGCCAAATGTCTGATTTTAATGAGAGGTTGTGGTATTATGTTCCCTTCAGAATCCAAATTGCTGAGAGGGGAGGATGTTGTATAATTCTATGAACTGCGACAGTTTTCCTTTTATTACCTTTTCCAAAATCTTACTTAAGGAACTTATCAGACTTATTGGCCTGTATGAACTTTGATGCTCCGGAGGTTTGTTCGGTTTTAATATCTGACAATAATCTGACAACGCTATGCCTGAGTAAACGTGTTGTTGGCTGATCAAAATCATTTTCTTTTAAACTTTTAACTCAATCAAAAAACGACAAAAACGTTAAAATGTGGAAGTTTTAACTGGGAATTACTTAATTAAATTCAAGTTTTTGTGGAATTATTGTTTTTTTATTCCGCAAAGTTTATTTTTCTGCATTGGTTACTGAGCGTGTCGCTGTTTGGTTGTGTATTTGCCTTCTGTTGTTTATCTACGGTGTCGCCATTTCCCATTTTTCTGTTCTTTTTTCTAAATATTCAAATATTATTGTTACTGGGGACTTTAACTGTAACATGTTAAACAAGGCGAACTTATTCCGTTCTCTTGATTGATTTTATGTTGTAAGTAATATTGCCATGAATAGCTACCCCGAACAAGTTCAATGTCCGTCTATATCCGATCATGCTCTCATTTTTGCTTCTATTTATTTTAATTTTGAACGTGTGCCTGAATTTGTAGAATATCGCGATTTTGAGAATATTGACTGGGATGGGTAAGTTCTGTTTTTGAATGAGTTTGAGTTTTTTTCTAAATGCAGTTACAGTCGATTCTAAGTACTCTCTTAAATTGTCTTTTTTCATATGTACCCTTGGTTAAGAGAAGGATCTCTTAGAGATCTAGCATCTGATAGAACTAATAATAATTGGACAATGCATTGTAAGCTTCGCAATAGAGCTAAAATGTCATTCGTAAAGCAATAAGAAAATACTTCTAAGCTTTTTTGTGGCTTGATTCGGCTGACGACTGATAGACACCAAGCAACGGTTCTGATTGTTTTTAACTTGGAAAAGTCCAGACCTATCTTGGTCAACTGTGGACAATGTCCTCCCCTTCAGCGCCCGTTAAAGGTAGGGAGCTAAAAAGTGCTGCGCGTTCTCCATAAGAACGATAAAAAATGGTTGAGGCGTCGGGATAGTTACCTACCGTCATAAAAACTCGCCTACTATGAAAAAGCGAAGAAAAAGATTAATTGATCCCCCTGATGTTGACGACCCCCGCAAACGATTTAAAGACCACGATATAAGAATCTGCACCTGGAATGTCCGGACTCTATATAGAGAACGTGCAGTGAACGCACTGGCTTGAAAAGTACAAGGCCGATATTGCCGCCTTATAGGAAGTGCGATGGAATGGGATTGGCGTCACAACAACACCAAAAGGAGACGCACTGTATTATAGCTGCTATGATACTAGACATGAGTTTGGCTGTGGATTCGTGGTTAGTCGGAGACTCAAACACCTTGTCTCCAGATTCACTCCGGTGGATGAGAGACTAGCCACAATACGTATAAAAGCCAAATTCTTTAACATCAGTCTTATATGCGTCCATGCCCCGACCGAAGACAAGGACGAACAGATCAAAGATATATTTTACGAGCGCCTAGAGAGAACATATGATTGTGCTAGGAGATTTAAATGCAAAAATAGCAAAGGAGAATATCTTTGGTCCAACAGTCCAACAGTCAGTCAGTTTAGTCTCCACGAGAAAACGTCCGATAACGGAATGAGGCTAACAGACTTCGCCGCAGCGAAAACATGGTAGTTAGCAGCACCAGATTTCAACATTGCCCACTCTAGGGAAATGCCGCAAAATCCGTACTTGGTTACCAGTCTCCCCCAAGGAACCCATGGTACGACCAAGAGTGTCATAATGCTACTGAACCGAAGAATGAGGCATACAGGAAAACCCTGCAATCAATAGTAACACGGCAAGCAAAAGAGAGGTATCGGGGGAAAAGGAGAGAGGAGAAACGTATATTCCGCAAGAAAAAGAGAAATGGAAAGACGTGAGTTGGAGAAAATCGAGATGTACAGGAGTCAGAATGAAGTCCGAAAATTTTACCAAAGAGTTAAGCACCAGACTTTGGTACAGGTACATCCTCCTGCAAAGACAAAGAAGGTAATCTGGTGACAGAGTTCAAAATAGCAGTTTCCCGGCTGAAGAAAATAAGGCAGCAGGAGCCGATGGATTACCAGCTTAACTGTTTAAGACCGGTAATATGCTGATAAGGCGTATGTATCAGCTTGTCTATGCAATCTGGCTACAAGAACGCATACCCGATGATTGGAACCTCATCTTATATCCTGTGCACAAAAAAGGAGACTAGACTGTATGTGCCAATTACAGAGGAATAAGTCTCCTTCCCATCGCATACAAAATACTGTCGAGCGTAGTGTGTGAGACTAAAAACTAAACTCGGTGATATAATTGGACCATATCAATGCGGCTTTAGACCAGGTAAATCTACTATATAGATATTCACACTACGCTGGAAAAGACCCACGAAAAACAAATCGACACCTATCATCTATTTGTCGACTCCAAGGGCGCTTTCGACAGCCCCATACAAAGGTGTATCAATCCATGTCTTAGTTTGGTATCCCTTCAAAACTAATATGGCTTTGCAGGATGACTTTAACTGATACGCGATCCTCAGTTAATATAGGAAATAATCTCGCAGAGCCGTTCAGTACCAAGCGAGGAGACTGTCTCTCGTGTGATCTTTCTAACATACATAAGGTTTAGAGACGCAGATGTGAATAGGACTGGCACACAATACACAAAACAACACATGCTACTCGCTTATGCCGATGATATCGACATCATGGGTCGAACATTGCAGTAACTGAGAAAATCGAAAAGGAATCTGAAAAAGTCGATCTGGCAGTAAACGGAGATAAAACCAAGTTGATGGTAACAAGACTTCCAGCAGACTCGGACAAACAGTGGAAGTTGAAAACCACAACTTTGAGATAGTCCATGATTTTATCTACCTCGGTACCTCCATAGACAAAACAAACAACATAAGTTTCGAAGAACAATACAGGCTAATAGATGTTACTTCAGACTAAGTAAGCAGTTTAAGAACAAAGCCACCTCTCGACAGACAAAAATCAATGTACAGGGTACAAGACACTGATACTACCTGTACTGTTATATGGTTTGGAAACATGGGTACTTGCGAAAGCAGATGAGGCAGTGCTTGGAGTATTCGAGAGAAAAATTCTTCGTAAAATGTATGGACCAATCTGCGTTGACGGAGAATATTGTTGTCGTATGAACCACGAGCTGTATGAGCTATATGCCGACATGGACATAGTTAAGCGTATTAAACTATAGCAATTACGTTGACTAGGTCATGTCGCGAGAATGTGTGAAGATGCTCCAGCTAAAAAGTTATTTGAATACGAACCTAGTGACGGCTCACGCAGAAGGGAAGACATCTCGAAACTTGGTGTCACAAATTGGAGTATTAATTCATGTTTTGTTAATGGGGCTAGATGATCTGGAAGAATTAAATATTGATAATTTCTATGATTCTGATGATTGTTTCTCTTTCCGTTGTGTGGATGAATTTGATATATTGCATGCTTTTAATAAAGTGAGATCCAGGTCCGTGGGTGTTGATGGCATCTCATACATTTTATTAAATTGGTCTTTCCTTATGTTTCTATATTAATTTTGGATTTAGTAAACTGTATTTTGACATCTACTTTTCCTCTTTCCTGGAAAATTGCTCGTGTTGTTCCCATTCCGAAATCTAGAGTAGTCCATGGCTCAAAAGATCTTAGGCCTATTTCTATACTTCTTGCATTTTCAAAAGTCGTTGAACATATTATAAAAAACCAAATGTTACAATCAACTAGAACTAAAATTTATGAGTCTCAACATGCCTTTTGCCTGGGACATAATACTAGTTCATTTCTTCTCCAACTTACTAACTCTATTCGTGATAATGTCAATAAGGATAAATTAAGTGTTTTAGTCTCCCTAGACTTATAGACGGCTTTCAATTCTATTAATTTTGCAAAAATGATTGATAAGCTAAGAAATGAGTATATTTTTTCTAAAACTGCATATAAACTTATATTATCATTTCATCAATCTGGGTTACTTCCTCTTTTTCTGGAGTTTCACAAGGGTCTGTTTTAGGTCATCTTTTGTTTATACCTTATATAAATAATCTTCCGCTAATAACTAACTCAAGGATATGTAACACATTTTTATTTGCTGATGATGCTTTCCTATTATTTAGTGACAGACGTTCTAATCAAAGGTCTTTGAGAGTAGAATAAATAATTGTCTGGATAGGTTTCTATAATGGTCTACTGCTAACTCGTTAACAGTTAATTCATCAAAACAAAAGCCCTGATTTTTGGACATACAAATCGTTTTTTTCTTGATCTTAATCTCTTTTTGGGGAACGATGAAGTTGAACTGGTTAACCACCACAAGTGTTTTGAAGTTGTACTTGATAGTAAACTTTCGTTTAAGACACATATTTATGCTGTCTGGAAAAATTTGGGGTTCTTTGCGTAAAATTTATTCTACTAGTATATTTCTTCCGTTTCGTGTTATGTTAATATTAGCTCATTCACTTTTGATGTCAGCCCGTATAGCACATACGGGCTCGAAACAATTATGTAAAATAAAAGTGGCAAACCCTTGCCGTTAAGTAGAGCTTTTACTTTTTCTCGATCTACTAGAAACCCCCAGTTATTTATAGCTAGAATAATGAGTTCTGTTTATGCTAGATCATAGTTGGTAAGAGTAGCTCGTTGTTGGAACAGATAGTTTTAAAATACAGTTTGTGTGGGCGGTACCATGCCCATTTGTGCTATCATGACGTAGTATAGAACCATGTCCAGTAGTAAGCTATAGTAAAATTTTCAAACGAATATATATATATATAATGTAATCAAAGAGCGATTTGAAATATACTCACGTCCTCGTGAGACATATGTAATTAAAATATCATTAGGTATAACATAAACAAAACCAAAATTATAAAGCTGTAATGTTATTTGTAATAATCAGTTGGAATCACAATTCTCTGATTCATAAAGTTTAACTTTATCCGAGGAAGTTATTCCTTCATACGGTTTTTGGGATCTATTAACCCTGACATATCTTCTATGACATATCTATCATTACATAAATACTTGACAATCTGGTAAGATCCACTTAACTTTGGAAGTAATTTTCGGTTTTCCTCCTCTATCTTGTCTTTCTCACAAGAACTAGTTGATCTCTTCGATAAATTTGATCCTTTCTCCTTTTCTCAACAATCTCAACAGCAGCCACGCACAACTGACCACACAATTTCTGTCCGCTCCATAGTGTGTGCGTTGTCCCCTTCCCTTCCCTCCCCCCATCCCATTCGTGCAGTGCAGTTGGCACTCTTTTCTTCTTGTCGTTGTTCGCCCAATGCTTAAGGCATAACACTGAGCATTGGGTGAATACAGCAACGGCAGGGAGAGGAGTTTTGGCAACTGTTGCTGCATATTGACTTTGTTTTGTTTTTTCTTTTTGTCTGTTCTAATGGTTGGTAAGTTTAAAATACAATTTGCCAACATACGAGGGCTGAGAGCAAATTTTTTTGCCGTGTACGCTCATGTACATTTCCATCGGCCTGATGTTTTTGCTCTTTGTGAGACCCAGGTGTGTGAGGGTTCTGATCCACAGGATTTTCACGTACCTGGGTATCACACCCTATCCCTCTTTATCCCCCACAGAGGTCTTTTGGTATACGTACGTAACGACATAGTGTTCCAGAGCCAGCAAGACTTAAACTCAGAAAATCCAGAATTTAACTCCCTTTGGGTTAAATTCAAGATTGGAACACACGTACTACATTTCGAATTCGTGTATAGAAGTCCAAACGCGGAAAGGGAGGTATCCCTAAATGGCTTCGACGCCCTTTCCGATTCAATTACAAAAATTTTAGAGGATTGTCCTGACAGTGAAATTGTGGTTGCTGGCGATTTCAATGTCCATAATTCCTCTTGGCTTGCCCATTCGAGTCACTCAACACCGGAGGGTCAATACGCCGAGCTTTTTGCCGCGCATAATGATTTGACGCAACTAGTGAATGAACCGACTCACATTCCGTGTGTCCAAGGGCAACACTCTAACATTCTTGATCTTTTTTTAACATCACACCCTGAAAAGTATGAAGTTAACGTTCTAGCACCTCTTGGTAATTCGGATCACTGTATTGTTTCAGCATCCTTTTCGTATTCCGCTCTTCGTGTCGCTTCGACCCCAGCCCCAAAGCGTACAATATATATATACGAAAAGGCACGTTGGGCCGAGCTCAACAACTTTTTCCAGCATTTCAATTGGAAACTTTGTTTTCTAAATAGCGATATAGATGCTGCGGCTGAAATGATTCAAAATATTATCTTGATTGGAATGAAATCATTTATTCCAATTAAAGTTATTTCGGATAAACCATCTAATAAAAGTTGGTTTAACCAGACATGCAAGACTGCTGTCAGATCCAAAGAGGAAGCGTTCAGGAAATGGCGTTTAAATAAAAATGCCACAACTGATCTGCTACGCAAACAGACAAGAACCATGTGTGCCAAGGTACTTAGACGTGAAAAGTTTCTGTACGAACAACGTCTTCGTGCCAAAGTTCTTGCTTCTCCTAGGGGAAGTAAGAGCTTTTGGTCATTTGTGAGAAGAGTAAAGGATAACTCCTCATCTATCCCAACTCTTGTTAAAGATGACCAGATATTCACTAACCCGGTTGCCAAAGCTAACCTATTGGCTGAAATGTTTGCAAGGAATTCATCTTTGCCGGAAAGCAATCAACCACTCCCCGTGATCGAAAATGTATCTAGTTCCATGCCTCAGATATTTTTTCGAACACGTGGAGTTAAAAGGGTTCTCGCAAATCTCGACGTAAATAAATCTCCAGGCCCGGATGGCATTTCAGCACTTGTCCTATGTAAGTGCTCTTCGACGCTTGCCCGTCCCCTTCGCAATCTTTTCAACCTTGCATACCGTGCAGGAGTTTTCCCAGCGTGTTGGAAGATTGCGAACATCCAGCCCATCCCTAAAAAAGGTGAGGCTAATAACCCTGCTAACTATCGACCGATCGCGATTTGCTCAGCGCTCTCGAAGGTTATGGAGAGTATGGTGAACCACCATCTTGTGAGGTATTTGGAAACTAATGACCTACTTAATGATCGACAGTATGGCTTCCGTAGGAATCGATCTACGGGAGACCTGATGACACTGCTATCCGAAAATTGGAATCGTTCTATTCACCAGCTTGGTGAGAGTAAGGTCGTTGCTCTAGATATCTCCAAGGCCTTTGATAGAGTTTGGCACGGCGCACTCATATCAAAGCTTATCGCTTTTGGTGTTGGTAGTGACTTCTCTCGATTTATATCGAGCTTCCTCAGAGATCGCACTATACGTGTTGTTGTAGATGGGTTCTCATCCGACGAGCATAGGTTAACCGCAGGAGTACCACAGGGCTCTGTCCTTTCCCCCTCCCTTTTTCTTATTTTCATCGACGACCTCTTGGATCGGACTTCGAATCCAATATACTCATTCGCGGATGACAGCAACCTCTGTCATTCATACTCATTCGATCATAGACCAAGTCGTCAAGAAATTGAGGATAAAAGGCGATTGATGGATGAGTCACTTAGCCAGGATTTGTTGGCCATTTCTGAATGGGGTCGAGTGAATAGAGTAGATTTTAATGCACGTAAGACCCAGTGCTCCTTGTTGTCTCACAAGCGATTCACTGATCCAACGGTGTCGTCGATTTTAATGAACGGTGTAGATATTGAACAATCAGATGCTCTCGATGTTCTCGGCATGAAAATACAACGTGATGTTCGTTGGACAAAACATGTATTTGATGTGTCGAAAGATGCCTTCAAATGTTTAGGCTTTTTAAAAAGATGTAAAAAATATTTCACACCCTCTGATCTTCTCAATATCTACACCACCTACATCAGACCAAAGATGGAATACAACTCCCATGTATGGTCGGGTGCTCCAGCTTCATCACTGGAGCTACTTGACCGTGTCCAGAGGAGGGCGATGGTGTTGATAGGTGATGGTAGGATATCCAATTCTATTGTCTCCCTTGAACACCGTCGTAATGTTGGTTGTGTGTCATTGTTCTATCGATACTTTCATGGTGTTTGTTCTTCGGAAATTCGTGATCTCATACCGCCCGTGAGAACGTTCGGTAGAGATACGCGACTTTCCAGGAACGCTCACCCATTTGTTGTCGATTGGACAACCGGCCGCACTACACATTACAGAATAAATTCGTTCTTCGCCCGTACTATCCGTATGTGGAATCGACTTCCGGCAAATATCTTTCCCTCCAATTACGACATTCAGAGATTCAAAACAGATGTCAACAGACACTACTTCCTCTTTCCTCCTTCCCATACCTGATCTTCCTTCCACCAACGCAATGCACTGCATTTATAGGGGACATCCCCTGAGTGTTGGTTCAGTGAAAAAAAAAAAAAAATTGCTGGTGAAAAATTAGTTTTTTCATATACATACTGAACACATATCCATTAAATAAAGAACTATTCATCTCTCAAAAGTCGTGAAATCGTTTTGGTATTGCATACTTGAAAGTATAGAATATTTTCTGAAAATAAAAAAATACATACATACTGGATACATGGATATTATGTTATTATGTTTTATTTAATAATCTATATAAATTCAAAAAACATTCCTATTTTTTAAGGTAAGCGGATTGAATAGGTGCAACATTTTGGCTGTTAAATGAATTAACTTACGTGCCATTTTCGCTTTCCTGCCACTAAAGCCATGCAAAAGTAGATGTGGCAGCTAAGTCAAAACTACAGTAAAGCCCATCCGGCGTAATGAAAGCAGTCTTCTGAGAAGAGTCTTTATCCACCGAGATTTGGTAGTATCCACTTTCACAAACTAGACTAGTGAAATATCGACCACCTTTTAATCTAATTAATCTATCTATCTCATCATGCATTCTCGCAATGGAAATACTTCTTTCACAGATTTCCAATTCAGAGCTCTGAAATCAATGCACATTCTGTATTCCCCCGTTATCTTCTCCTTTGTGAAAAGAATGGGGATAGAGTACGACGATGATGGTTCTTGAATGAGGTTAGCTTTCTTCAATTCCTCTACGAATTCCCTCTCAGACCAAGACATACGGTATGGTTTATATGAAATGGGTGTTTCGTCCTTCAACGCTATCCTCATTTCTAATTCTGGCATGTCCTCTGCATAACAACTTCGGTATCTATTGAGCAAAGTCATCAATCGTTTAATATAAGCCTTATCTAAACCCTTGGCTTGAAATGTTACTTCATTCTCGCTGAATTCTGTCTATTCACGTTTACTAACTGCATTACACGAATTATTCACCTCCACCTCTAATTCGCAAGGATTAAGTCTACCAATACGACTACCCTTATAATATAAATAATGTCCTGATTCGATTTACAATAACAACCCCAGTTCCTCCGAGTATACATCTCATAAACCGGTATTCTTCAAATGGTTTAGACACATAATTCCTCCATATAAAAACAATAATTGGGTGTCTCTTCAGTCACCACCTCAACAAAACAAGCAAGAGTGTTTGCTCCGAATACTACTGGTCCGTGTAGGGATAGAACTAAATCCCGGACCATGGATCTGTTTGGTTTGTCGAAACCAAATACACCACCGAGCAACATCAGTGAGGTGTGATAGATTCTGGAGTGGGTGCATTTCCGGTCTTGGTCTGGCCTCGGCCACGTAAGGGTCAGAGATACAAGCCGACCGATTTTAGGCCGACAAGCCGCCGCATGTTTCTGCAAGAGCCGCGCCGCCGCCGATTTCATCTGCTCACATCGACTTCAACCACGCCGCCGAGATTTGACGGAGTTCTAACTACACCAAATCTTACTACCCACTTAAAATTACAAAAAAATATAACTGTCGACTTAGACAACCTACTACTGTGACATATATGTACCTATCTTTGAATTTGGTATCCCACTATAGGATGACTTCTATAGTATGTTGAATGATTGTATTTTGATTTGCGTTTATATAAATCAATTCCAGTATGCGTCGCCATGTGTTCCTATAAAAAACAATAAACAACAGCTACTCTACGTAAAGTCGGCGATTTGAAGGCTTTATGGTCATGGTGCACTTATGCTCCCTTTTATGATTATATTAAAACTGAAGATGTTTCTCTTTGGGCACTCTTGTGTATGACACAAAGCCACAAATCGCGTAACGATGATCGTTGTCACACACATGTATATTTAGGACATGAAGTTGCACGGTCCTCCGATTACAATACACTACAGCCCCATTTTGCGTCGTTTCGATTTGCGTCGCTTTTTAAAATTGTACTCAACCCGATTTACGTCGCAACATACGATTGCATATTTTCACTGAAGACAATCACATGTGAGTTTTTCAATTTGCGTGTATAAAGGGGATTGCCATTTTATTCTGTTAGATCAGTTATTCTAAGCATAGTTGCGTGTGAGGAAGTAAGAATTTGGTTCTCAATAAGAAGTGCTGTGGTTGAGTCAATAAAATACCTTAAGAAAATAAAAGAAAATCCATTAGTTTTGAACTAAAGTTGGATGTATAAAAACGTTTTAAATCGGGAGAAAAAGCTGCAAAAAAATGCAACAGAGACAATTCTAAAATAACCCAATTTGCTGAAATTGTCACATGATGATTGCAACCTTGTTTAAAGATTGTTTGGAAAATTCTGCTATTCCAGAATAAACATTACTGTTCTACTCAAAACATTGACTTTAAAATGCTTTTGCACCAGGACATCCAATTTTTTCAGATGACTTGTCCGATCATGTAAAAGTTGTTTTTATGCCGTCTAACACAACATCCCTAATACAACCTATGGATCAAGGCGTCATATCCAACTTTAAAATGTATTACCTACGGCGGACTTTTCGTCAACTTCTTGAATCAACCGACAGAAATGATAAACTATCCATGAAATACTTTTGGAAAAATCACAACATAATTATGGTTATTGCAAACAAAAATTTATCTTGGAAAGAAGTTAGAGCATCTTCTATGAAAGGAAGTTGGCGGCAATTATGACCACAATTCATTAATAGAGATGTAGATGGTGTTAATGACGTTCAAAATGTTTGTAGTGTTGATTGATTTAGCCAAAGAAGCGGACTTCGATGGAATGGAGGAAGATGACATTAATGAACTGTTGTTATCTCACGAAGAGAAGCTTGATAATGAAAGTTTATTAGCCATTGATGTTCAACATGAGTTAGAGGAAGATATTATAATAACTGATGTTACAATAGAAGACAAAAATTGACAACTACCAATATTTCCAAAGCTATGCAATTGATTTCACAGGCAATGGATATACATATTTCCTGATAATGATCCCGACGAAAATCGTAGCTCAGGCGTAGCAGCATCGGTTGATTACGCAATAAGTTGTTATAAGGAAATCTTTGCACAAAATAAATCTATAAAAATTCAACAAACCTTAGATAATTTTGTTGACAAAGCCCCAAGATCACTTAATCAAGTGGACACAAGTATTCTTGATTTAGATTTATGAGACGAAAATATCTCAACATATTTTTTTTTAATAATTAAAAATATTTGTTGAAATGGCTTGCCAATTACAAATAAATATTTTTTTATTGAATATTTAAATTTTTGTCCCAATCAAAATTTATACCAAAAAAGTGATTCGATTTGCGTTGCATTTCTCCGGTCCTCATTAACGACGCATATCGGGGCTCCAGTGTACTATTTGCACTGTTCGGGCACTTTTGGAGCATGAACCTCTTTATTGTGCTTCTTTAGTATGTCAAAGTATATAAGGTATAGCCTTACCATTCTTTGGAAGGATTATGATATTCAAGATGTCTGGTCAAATATGCCTGTTGAGTTCGAAATTCGTTCGCAAACAACTTCCCTAGACGCCTTTAAATATTAAAAAAACATTTTTGGCAAATCTTTATTTAAGAATATTTCCGTTGATTCGGAGCGACGCACTGTGGTAGAAATGGCCAATCTAGCTCCGATTAATTCAAATTTCAAAATGTATTCTAACTGAAAAACTGTTTTGTATTCGATTACTAATACATCAGATAGATCACTAACATTTTTCGTTTTGTTTTGCTCTCAATATTCGCACAGCTGTAATGCTTCAAACACAACATATGTTGCACCAGGTGCAGCCGAAAACCTTTCCGCCTTTTTTAACAACCAGCTGCAATTGTTAATTAAATTTGTCGGGGTGACAGAAAAATTGTTTTTAGTTTTTTTAATTAAAGAAAAAGGTGTGTATTAACGAAAAAAAATGTGTTTGTGTCCAGTGTTTGTGTTTCGTGTTTTATATTTGTTGTTGTTTAAAGTGCTAGTAAGAATTATAATGTTTACCAATAAATTCACCTGTTGTAGAGCTAAACTTGTGTGATTCGCATGGATTCGATGTCATTTTATTTTTTTTAGTTAATATAGAGTCTTGTAATGTGAAATGTCCAAAATGAGAACCACATTTTTCCAACTTTTTTAGAAATTAATTTTTTAAGGTACAATGTCAGTGTCTAAGCGAGCGCTATTTTTGGTTTGGTATGAGGAACATGACGCTTCTAAAAAGTTTTCTGCTGTGAAATCCTATGTTTATGACGTCATAGATAAAAGCAAATATAATGATGATCAACTCATTGAAATAACCAACAGATTAAAAAATTTCACCTCAAAAATAAACATGAAATGGAGACAAAGCCAACAGGCTCGGATGATTTTTGAGAGAAATAACAAGGTCTGGTTAGATGGTGAAATTTTATTGGTAGACCCAACCCCAAGTACTGGGCGACCCAAATTAAGTTTTACTGACAGCCAGGAAAAAACAAAAAAGAAAAAAGTATCTGAAATCGCCAAAGAAATCCCATGCGATGAGCTCATGTCTGCCGCCAGTACTAGTTTATATAAGGCTGGCAAGAGGAATACATCAATGGTCGTATCAATGTTGAAATCCGATGAAAATTTGGCAAAAAAATTAAATCTGCCATTTTAACCGATAATAATATCATAAAATACACAGCAGAGGAAGCTTTAGCATTATATATTGATGACGGTTATACAAAAAGGGCTTACATGGACTTGCAGAATGGAACTAAAAAGAGAAATGCTAATATATTTCCCACTTACGATGTTTTACTGGCTGCGAAAAACTGTGCTACCCTGATGAGGTACAAGTTACTGATCATTCTTTTGAGGTGCCTTTACAATGCTTGATTGATCACACAGTGGCCAGAATATTTGCTGCGCATTCCCAAGATTTTAACAATTCTGAGACTAATAACACTCTTAAGATAAGTGCTATTTACAAATGGGGTAGTGATGGAAGTAGTGGCCATCCAACTTATCGACAAAATTGTGATAATGTTGACGCTTGTATGATCGACCAACATATGTTTACGGTGTGCTTGGTACCATTACAAATAGTTTTCGGATCAACCATACTCTGGAAAAATGCCAAACCTTCATCAACTCGTTATTGCCGACCACTAAAATTACTTTGTCAAAAGGAATCAGCAGAATTAATCCGTAACGAAGTGAGCAATATCAAATCTCACATAGCAAACATACAGCCAACGAAACTTCAAAATTATGAAGTTCATCATCAGTTCCATATGACCATGATAGATGGGAAGGTATTTAGTGTTGTGGCAGAAACATCATCCCAAAAATGTGGAATTTGTGATGCATCACCCAGAAATATGAACAACCTTCAAATAATGAAAGATATGCCGTGCAAAGAAAAATTATACGAATGTGGATTATCAACTTTACATGCGTGGATTCGCTTCTTTGAGTGTATTCTACATATCGCATACAGAATTCCAATTGAAAAATGGCAGATTCGCCGTTGTGATAAGGTGATTGTTGGAAAAAAAATCTGAAATACAAACAAATCTGAGAAAGGAAATGGCTATACTGGTTGATATCCCAATGCCTGGATCAGGCACAACTAATAATGGTAACACAGCCAGAAGATTTTTCCAACAACCAGTATTGGCTTCTCAAATAACTGGTGTTAGCAGTTTATTAATATATCGTTTCAGTGTTATTCTACGCACAATGGCTTCTGGATATGAAATCAACACGGACGCCTTTCAACAGTATGCATACCAAACAGCAACTATTTTTGTAGATTTGTATCCCTGGTTTTATATGCCCTCATCGGTCCATAAAAGTTTAATACATGGTGCAGATATTATTAAATATGCTTCCCTTCCAATAGGAATGATGTCAGAAGAATCTCTCGAGGCCAGAAATAAAGACCTCAGAAAATATCGCTTACATCACACTCGAAAAAATTCACGGAAAAACACAATGGAAGACTTGGCACATACATTATTCGTTTCTTCAGATCCTTTCATTACCATGTTATCGAAAAGTTCATTGCCCTCTTCAAAAAAGGATGATATATTAGATAACGATATTAAAGGGTGATTTTTTAAGAGCTTGATAACTTTTTTTTTTAAAAAAACGCATAAAATTTGCAAAATCTCATCGGTTCTTTATTTGAAACGTTAGATTGGTCCATGACATTTACTTTTTGAAGATAATTTCATTTAAATGTTGACCGCGGCTGCGTCTTAGGTGGTCCATCCGCTTAGTCCAATTTTGGCATTTCCACGTTTTTGAGTAACAGAGACCCAATTGGTGCGAACGGCGACGAATCGAAAATTGGTGGTCATCATTAACACTGGCCGATACAGCTGCGATATTTTCTTCAGTTCGCACTCTACGTAAGCGTGTTGGTGGTTTAATGTCCAACAATGTAAATTTGGTGCGAAATTTAGTCACAATAGCACGAATAGCCGCTTCAGTGGGTCGATTAAACTGACCATAAAATGGAAGCGCGCAATGAACTTTCTTAACAGAGCACGCATTTTGATAATAAAATTCAATAATTTGCAAGCGTTGTTCGTTTGTAAGACGATTCATGATGAAATGTCAAAGCATACTGAGCATCTTTCTCTTTGACACCATGTCTGAAATCCCACGTGATCTGTCAAATACTAATGCATGAAAATCCTAACCTCAAAAAAATCACTCTTTATTAGTCTTCTTTCTAATACAGATGAAGAAAATAATGTGTCATATGATAGTTTATCAGATACTGAGTAGAGCATTTTAATCTGAAAATTAAAAATAAATAAAATATTAAAAGCTTATTTAAAAAATATTTTAATATTAAAGTTTAATATATTTTTAGCTCAAAAGAATCAGAAACATTAAATATATTAACTTTGTCACGTTTTCCTGAATAAAATAAATAATGTCAAAAATATGAAAAGAAGTTGCAACTTTCAAAAAAAATGTTAATATATTTAAAAAAAAAAATTTACCATTGCAGCTTAATCTATTTTCAACTAAAATTTCCCTAAGCGCTATTAATTAAGCGCCGCTAGCTGAGCCTTTTCGACCACAGTGCGACGGCGCTTTAAAAACAATTTGTTTCCGTCGTTGTTACTTTCGAACTGATCTTTTTTCATCTTCGTTGCCTTTTTTAAAGCTATTTGTTATTCTTCAAAAGAAGACACTGCCGTTATTAAGCTATGCAGAAGGGCCATGCACATACACACACACGTGTGTATGTACATATAAGCAAACGATAAACAAAAGGGCAACGAAGGAATAGAAAATAACTAGAGATCAATAACAAAAGGGTAATAACTACATAAACAAGTGAAGGTTCATACATATGACAATTTTAGTAAACAAGACAGCGGCGGCGGTAACATTCCCCTCCTCGTAAGCGAATTAGGGACATATGAGCTTGCTGTCATCCTTCTCATTACCGACGTCTAACACTGCAACTTTAGCTACCGGCCTCTCATGCGTACTGGAAGCTGTTTTAATCTTGGCACTGCCAACTTGACCATCTTTTGCAGGAAACACTTCGGTTACTACACCCTTGGGCCACTTGTTGTGGGGGAGAGTGTCGTCCACTATGATGACTATATCGCCAACGGATGGTGGTTGTACCTTGTCGAATGTTTCATCATTAAATTTAAAGGCAGGGCACATCGTGTAGAGTATTGACTTTACTGACCGGATTAATCGTTCCCAAGCTCCGCCCATATGCGGTGCTGCTGGAGGGTTAAATCACCACTTTATTTCGTCGTGCTTGGAGAATACCTTGCGAAAGTCGAGATTTTGCTTCTCTTCGCAAAGAATTTTTTTAACCGATTTAAAATTTGTTCCATTGTCAGTGTATACTTCTTTCGGCGAGCCTCGACGACTGATGAAATTTTGAATACACTAATGCACGAGCTGGTGTCGAGACTATGAGCCACTTCGATGTGAATCGCACGAACCATCAAGCACGTAAACAGAGCACCCCATCATTTTTCCTTGTGTCTTCCAACAGCCGACATAAGTAAATGGACGCTCAAAACTGGATAGCCTCGCTGGGGGCAGAGATGCCATTTGTGGTGGTCTGGGTACTGCTGCTGCATTTTTACATCGCTGACATCTGCTTCGTACATTTTTGTATAGAACTCTCAATCTGGGAATGTGAAACATGGACTTAATCCTGGATATTATCGCTTCGTGCAAACAATGATGAAAATTCTCGTGGTAGTATCGGACCACTAGAAACGTAATATGATGTCCGTAGGGTAAAATTATGGCGTTAGTACAACTTAAAATATCCGCTCTGCCTGAAGCAGGCAAAATAGTTTTGTCAATTGGCTTATCATTTTTGAGGCACCAAGTTTCTTCAGAAAACTCGCTCACCTGCGCATATTTAAATAAAATATGTTTTGCTTTCTGGACACGTTCAAATTGTGTTTCCTCTGGTACTCTACTGGAGCGGACCACGGATTTCAACTTTTCTATGTAACGTAGAAATTGCGACAGCGCTCTATAAAGTCGTCTCCAGCATGAAAAATACTCGATACAAATGTGTTTTCTGTTGCTTCGCCAGCACCCAATTGTTGCCGCACTAATTCGGAATTTGACGCCCAATTTCTCATGTGGAAACCGCCAGCAGCGTGAATCATTTTGACTTGAGAAGCCAACTACAGCGCCTCTTCCTCGGACTGCACACTATCGTTGAAATCGTCCATATAGTGATAGGACTCCACCGCCTTTACTGCTCTGGGATATAAACATCTGAATTCGTCCGCATTTTTATTGCGAACAAAATGTGCAATACAGGGTGCGCATCTTATCCCAAAAGTTAAGGCCTTCATCACGAACGAACTAGGCTTATTCACGTCACCGTCTCCGAACCACAAAAATCTTTGAGCATGCATGTCCTCGTCTCTGACATTGATGCGATGAAACATTTCAGCAATATCACCACAGACTGCAATTTGAGCGACTCGAAATTCGATTAGAATATTCACTAATCATTTAGCGACTTATCGTTGGATTTGGCTGCTGCGTCCCACACTAGACGAACTTTACCAGGCTTGTTAGGGTTGATGGCCACGAAAATTATATAATAATTCTGAGTCCAAGACCTTTCTAGCGTATCCCTTGGAGAGTAGTTTATCGATTTCCTTCCGCATAGTCTGCTCTAATTCCGGATTTCTCTTAAACTTTTCCCGGAGACACTTCCATCGATGGCACGCAACGTTATAACTCTCGGCTAATTGTGGGTTGTCGTCTTTCCAGAGTAAACTTACTTCAAATTGTTTATTCTTCTTCACCGTTGTATTTTCAAGAATGTGTATGGCTCTCTCGTTCTCCGGTGATAAGATGTTTTTCTCTTGGGCCACTTCCAGGGCGAAATACTCCTTCACTTCATCATGTAAAATTGTATATAGATTTTCACACTCACACGTATGAATATTTAATGAGGCGGAAGTTCTGGCACAAGGGCTACTACCTTGGAGGGTCCAACCTAGACGAGTTTTTGTTGCAATTAGTTGATTGCGACCACCTTCTCGAATCTTCATAGGTACGGCCACCCTCCAGTTGTTGAGACCAATCAAAATCATCGGTTTGGCGTTATTGAAAGATTCGATGGGTAAACCTTTCAAATACGGATTGTCCTCCACGGTGTCGTTGAAATTTATAGATTGTTCGGGCAGACCAAGATTATTTACTGTGCGAACATCATAGAGCGTAAAACGTGATTTACTTTGTGCACATGAGACTTCTAAATTAATTTTGACCGATTCATCTTCTGATCTTGTAGTATTACCAGTCCAGCGCAACTCTAGGGGCTCTTTTTCACCTTTCAGATCAAGCTTGTTGAAAAACTCCTGTTCCATTAGGGTCACTGAAGATCCCTCATCTAAAACGGCAAATGTTTTCACTGAACCACCATTGTAAAAAACTTGTATCGGCAAAATTTTGAAGCACGGCTTCCCTTTATCACTGTCATTATGAGCATTAACACTGCCACTACGTTCAGGCGTTGATATATTATTCGTACTTGGGCTGACGGTCGTTGTATATTTATGTAATAATGGGTGATGTTGCGCTGTACAGCCACTAATTCCACACTGTTTAATTGAGAAACACTTTCGACGATGTAAATTTAAGCAATAACGACACAATTTGTTTTCTTTTATCAAGTTCCACTTGACATCCAAATTCATGGATTGAAACTCACCACAGTTCTGGATTTTATGAGCCTCACTTTTGCACGAAAAACAAATTGGTTTGCTTGTTTGGTTATTTTGCTGATGAGTGTTCACTGATGTTCCTCTTTTACGTTACAGGGGATACGACTTGGCTGGCAGCAGCTGCTATAGCATATATCCAATCACTAAACACTTTCACAGTCGGCACTTTTTCATCTTTTGAATGCATTGCCCAATTAAGTTTGTGATTATTTGGCAATTTATCGACCAAAGTCCTCACGAGCATTGGATTATTCAAATGGGCCACCATAGTACACGCCTCCATCGTTGAACAAATATTCCGTATAGTGAGAGCGTATTCGATTATACTATCGAGTCTGTCTTTTAATGCGGGAATTCTTGTTGCTTTTTCTATCATGATCTTCTATCATATTCTAGATATGTTCTGGACGACCGAAACACATTTCTAGAGTCTGTATTATTTCACCCAACATTGCAGGTATTAATAACTTGCTTCTCACTAACTCCTTTGCACGACCACGGAGACACGACTGCAAACGCATTAAATTTTCACCATCAGTGTAACCAGCAATCTCGGTACTATTTCTATAGTTACTAATGAACAGCGGCCAGTCCTCAGGATTTCCGTCAAAATTTGGCAAATCCTTTGGTATAACCTGCCTAGCTGCAATCTGTGACGCTCTTGGTTGGAACGACGTAAAGCTGTTCGAAAAAGAACACGATGGCTGGCTTATGTTGCCTTGGGAAAGAATTTTGTATTTCTTCTCCAAATACTGCCGTTGAAGTTCTTTTTCCTCTTCCAACATTTGTAACTGTAACTGAGTCTGAGACAACATGTTGGATGGAGCCAGGTTCGAGTCGTTGGGGTGTACAAAATGGCGTTCTTCATACTGATTTTTTTGCGCGTCGGTTGGTAACGTCATTGTTGTTTTCGTTGGCGGAATTACGGTGGTTTGTGACATCGTTGTTGTAGCAGACGAAATGGTGCTGGATCCATGATTATTCAAAGTTGGGTTATGTGCTTTTGCATATGCACATACTACGTGACCAGCATTCATTTGTCTTTGTTGTTGTTGGGCATCTTTCTCCACATTTCCCGCAAAGGACGGACCGGGTGTTCCCAAAACGCTTCCGGTATTCACTAGGTTTGCTGGTGATGATGAAGCTTGCCTCCCGGCGGAGAAATCATCAGTGTTGTTAACGGGGGGCATCTGCTGCATTCTATTAAACTCGTCACTAGGGCCCACGGGTTGGTCTCTACAGCACGAGCAACTCCAGCTCACGTTAGCAACGTTACTGTCCACCTTAACACACTCGAAATGGAACTACTTCTCACAGGAATCACATTGCACCATTCGCCCGGTGTCTTTTAAATCGCATTTATTGCAATTAGAATCGGTTTCCGACATTATATTGTTTCTTTTATTATGAAACGAGAATATTAATTAATTTTATTGTCTGTTTTCGAACACTGTTCAATTTGATTTAACGCGGCTTTTGGTTTTATTTTCCACAGTTTTTTTTTGTTTCAATTTGCCGAATCCGCGATTAACACTTGAAAACCACAATAAACAAATGTAAATTGTTTTTAAAGAAATGTTGAGTTCGAAATTCGTTCGCAAACAACTTCCCTAGACGCCTTTAAATGTTAAAAAACACGAGATTTTTGGCAAATCTTTATTTAAGAATATTTCCGTTGATTCGGAGCGACGGCGCTTTAAAAACAATTTGTTTCCGTCGTTGTTACTTTCGAACTGATCTTTTTTCATCTTCGTTGCCCTTTTTAAAGCTATTTGTTATTCTTCAAAAGAAGACACTGCCGTTATTAAGCTATGCAGAAGGGCCATGCACATACACACACGTGTGTATGTGCATATAAGCAAACGATAAACAAAAGGGCAACGAAGGAATAGAAAATAACTAGAGATCAATAACAAAGGGTAATGACTACATAAACAAGTGAAGGTTCATAGGTTCAAGGTTCATCAATGCCTCACATGAAAAACTGTAATTTCAAAAAAATATTAAATTCATCCATATTATAAATTTTGGGAATGCATACTCTCAAAAAATAATTGTATAGATTGTTTACAAAGAATCGCCATTGCTGTCTATCTATGATAAGTATCGTAATTCATTGAAAGATTTGCCGGTATCGCTTAGAATTGTTCTTCTCCAAGTGATTTTAGGTCTACCACGACTTCTTCTGCCTTGCGGATTCCATTCGAGTGTAGTATGGCATATTTCGTCGTATGGTTTTCGTAGGGTGTGTCCCAGCCAATTTAGTTTGCGCCTCTTTATTTGGGTGTTGATGTCTTCTTGGTTTGTTAATGCTAATAGTTCCTCGTTTGTGATGACGCATGATTTAGTTTTTGCTATGTTGATTCGGAGACCTTTTCGTGTTGCAATTGCTACTAGTTTATTAATTTTTTCTTGCATATGTTCCGCCTTATTTGAGATTAACACTATATCGTCCACATAGTCCAAGTCTTCAAGTTTACTCTTCATGGAATGCCCCCTTTCTCGTCCGCTATCTCTGTCAGTATTGTGTCGAGCGTAACTACGAAAATTAGAGGTAATAGTAGACATCCTTGTTTAACTCCTGTTAGGGTTTCGAAAGGCTCGCTCGTATGTCCGCAGTGTACCACTCTTGCTCTGGCATTTTTGTATTGCTCTCTTATTAAGTTAACTACATTCGCTGGTACTCCTTTACTTAGTAAGGCGGACCACATGGCATTTCGGTCGATTGTGTCGAAGGCTTTCTCGAAGTCGACAAATGTGAGATATACGGTGGTGTTGAATTCATTGCATTGCTCTACTCTGAGTCGGAGACTGTTAATTTGGTCGACACTTGATCTGTTTGGGCGAAATCCTGCTTGTTCCATGCGCAGCAGCTGATCTAAGGGTTCTAGGATACGGTTTATTATTATTTTGTTGAATATTTTGCAGACTATGGGGGTAATCGCAATGCCCCTCCAATTATTACAGTCTTTTGGATCGCCTTTTTCGGAATTTTGAAGATAAGGCTTTCTTTCTTGTGGAATTGTCTCAGTTTGCCATATGTCTTCAAATAATTTGTGCAATAGATCAGCGATGATAGTTGGACTCGATTTATAAAATTCGGATGGGAGATTATCGATGCCAGCAGATTTCCCATTTTTGAGCTGCATGATGGCGTGGGCGATTTCGTCAATCAGCGGAGGGGAAGTTGAAATGGTTTCAACAGACGTGTTGCGGGAGAAATTTGGGGTTTCTTGTACTTCGGCAGTTGTCGTATACCGGTTTAGGGTTTCCTGAAAATGTTCCCGCCAGCGCGTCGTTTGTTCTTCGACCGTTGACAGTATTCGTCCATTTTTGTATTTTTGAATTTTTTTATTATTATTAAGATTATAGATACAAATATCCTTACAGACTAAAAACATATACATATATACACTTAGATACTACAAATTAAGTATTTAAATACAGGATAATTTTTCTTTTAATAGAGTTTTTGTTTTCTGATAATTCAATAATGTGATAGAATTTATTAAATTGAACAAACAGGCGGCGCAAAGGATCATTATTGGCGTAGTTTGAACGGAAATAAATATCTAGTTGGTCTTGTCGGAATATTTATCATCATTCTACTCAGAATAAGCTCGGAATGGATGTTGCCCTGGATAACATTCATAAGGAAAGTAACGTTCAACATAGTACGTCGACTCTTCAAAGAAGGCAACGTGATAAGGCCAAGCATAAATTCATATTAAGGCAGTGTACGGAAGTTCCATCCTCGCCCATGCAGACAAAATAAAAGGAATTGTTTCTGGACAGATTCCAAAAGATTACTATGAATAGTATAGGATGGGTCCCATATTACTAAACCATATTCAAGAATGCACCTAACCAAAGAGGTATATAAGTGTTTAGTGACAGAAGGATCGAAAAACTCCTTACTCCAACGTTTCATAAAACCAAGAGCACCATAAGCTTTGTTTACTACCATAGAAATGTGAGACCTGAAGTTCAAACGTTGATCCAATAGAATTCCAAGATCCAAAAAGGAAACTACAGACTGGAGTTTATGATCACCAAAAAAATAATTAGTTTCTAAGTTTCTAGCTCTAGAAAATGACATATGTTTGCATTTCAACATATTTAGTTCCATTAAATTAATTTTACACCACTCATGAAAACTATTAAGATCAGACTGTAGAAAACATTGTTCAGTGGGATCTTTAAAGGATCGAAATATTTTTACATCATCAGCATACAATAGAATATTAGAATGACGAACTACAGAGGGAAGATCATTAATAAATATTATAAATAGAATCGGACCAAGATGACTTCCTTGTGGTACACCGGATGATACAACTATATTTCGTGAGAGAGCTTTTCCAAATTTTACTCTTTGAATTCGACCATCTAAATAACATTTTAACCACGATAATAATGTTTTACTAAAGCCCATCATATCTATTTTCATTAGCAGAAGGTTGTGATTTACTTTATCAAAAGCCTTGCAAAAGTCTGTATAAATGGAATCAGTTTGCATACGGTTTCTAAAACCATCATTTATAACTGTAGTGAGTTCCAAAACATTCGTTATAGTTGATCGATATTTACGGAATCCATGTTGGCAGGACGACAACAATGAGGAAACTTGGTGCGATAACATATCAGTCATAATTTTTTCTAATAGCTTCGGAATGGCACTTAATTTTGCAATGCCTCTGTAGTTTGATACTTCAATCTTGCTACCAGATTTAAAAATGGGGATTATATATTATTCCTTCCATAAAGGTGGTAAATAACCAAATCTTATTGATTTATTAAAGATTATTGAAAGAGGGTATGATAAAGTATCAGCACAGTATTTAAGTATGTTATTAGGGATCCCGTCTGGACCAGGATTAAATGTTATATTTAATGCCTTCAAATTTTCCAAAACCGTAAATCTGCTTATAATTGAAACATTTATAGGTGAAGCTTCAACAATATTATAAGGATAAGGAATAGAACGATCAAATTTTTTTATTTGAGTAGGTCGATGAGAAAAAGTCTGCAAATAAGTTGCTAATTGATAAATCATAATCTGATAAAATGGAACCAAATTTTAAAGAGTTAGGGAAACTACGTGATCGGCGTTTGGAATTTACAAACTTATAGAAAGATTTAGGGTTATTTCTCAATTGATTTTTCATGGTGATTATGTAATTTTTGTATGCACTTCCGTTCGCAATGTTGTATTCAGATCTTGCAATCGAATATTTAGAAAAATCAGCAGAGGAACCAGTTTTTTTTTTGTATTTTTTAAATAATTTATTTTTCTTATTCTTCGATTTAGCTAAATGAAAATAGTTCCAAGGTGGGCCAATAGTATCAAAAATTAAAAATTTAAAAATTTTAGGAACTGATTTTGAGATGCAATCATGTAACACACTGTAGAAATTATTTATCACATCATCTAAAACTTTGGACGACAAAATATGATTCCAATTAATAGATGATAAAAGTAAATTAAGTTTTGAATAATCTGTTCTAGAATAGCAGTAAACTTTTTCATATCTAACATTTTTTGAAGTTTGAGAAGATGAAATAGAAGGAAGCAAGATTTTTAAATCTATGGTAGGATGAAAGCGATCATCGGGATATGTAACCGGAATAGAAGAGTTCAGCGAAACCTCCAACGGCTGGTTAACAAAAATCAAATCCAAAAGCCTGCCATATACATTATTCACCTGAAAGAGACCATAACTTAACAAAGATCCAACGCAATCGGTAACGCAATTATTTGCAAGAACTGGAACAAGAATTAACGGATTGATTCCACGTGATTGAAGGTAGATTAAAATCTCCAAGAACAACAAGTATATCACACGATTTAGAAGTTTGAAAAGCAGACTGTAAACATGCGGAAACATGTTTAGAGTAATGTGCAACATGGTTGACTATAATTGTATTTCTTGTTAGAAAGTTTTCGTATTACGTCGAAAACTGTCTTCATATCTCCGCGTCTGTTAGCATCTTCCGCTTCTGTTACCAGGTTTGCTGTAAATGTTCTTTTATCATTTCTCGTTTGTTTCTTCACCTTCTTATCCATACGTTTATAGGTTTTCTCTAGTTCGGATCTCATGGATGGATCCGAGTTGCTTAAAAGTTGTTGTTTAGCTACGCGTCATTCTTCAATTAGTTTCCAGAATGCGGCAGTAAGCCATTCTTTGTTTACCCTTCTAGTGGTTCCAACGATCTCGTCGGCGGTGTCATTTAAAATACCCTTGATGTATTTCCATTGTTAATTTGTATTGGTGGAGCTAGGTGTGCTAGATTCTGTGTGGGACTTTTTCTTCAATACTTTGACAGCGAAATTAGTTTTTAGAGATTCAGTTTTGAAGTTAGCGACATTGTATATTTTGCGTTTTACATTTGTTTGAGGCTGACGTTGTCTTAAATACGAACTTATATTTTCAACGTCTGACAATAATAAATATTTTATTATTTTCTTCTGAAGTCTTTATAAAATATTTCATTGATTCGTATTCCAAATACAAATATAGTACTTACAATAGTTTAACATTCTAATAAGACCGCCAGAGTTATGGAAGGGGATCAGTGAATGAACTCCTCCAAGCCAAAGGGAAATATACAAATCTAAATGAAGATTAAATAATATGTTATCGGAATATCCAAACCACAGAATTTCAAAATTATATTTGGCACCCCATCGAGGCCAACACTATTCGTGGATCTGAGATTATTCAAATTGGACAAAACTAAAGGAAAATATAATATAAAATGGAAATTCTCAATTTTAAATGGAAATTCCCAATTACAAATGCAATTTCTCAGCTTCAATTGGCATTTTTGGTGTATAAAGATTTAAAAATGTGCAGTATATCAAAAAAGTATTTTTCCTTTTTCAGAATCTAATAAATAATAAATTTTTGATAAAGCAAATTTATTTCATGTTACATACATGAATAAAAACATAAATTCGGAAATTTGCATTTGAAATTCAGAACTCATTTAAAATTCAACCATATGTTTTTAATATGTTTCAAAATCTCTGTGGAATTTTAAACTCTGAATTTTATTTGATTGCTTCTAAATTTAAAATGGAAGGTTCTGAATTTCAATTGATGTGATCTGAATTTCAAATGGAAGTCTTGAATTTGAAGTGGAATTTTTGAATATCAATTGATCAGTTCTGATACTTCTCACTAGTTGTAAAGGGTGGTTAAATTTTAAGGGCCGATGTTGATTTTGAATAGAACACAAGTTATTTAGGAAATTATTGTCATTTCTTTTTATTATGATAATATTGGTATGGTTCAATTATGTATGGAACAAAATATTGGCCAAATGGCCGCCGAGCTCGCGGCCAAATTTTCGATGACGCTGAGGCATAATTGAGGTTCTATGCCGTTAATGTGCCGAATTATGCCATCCATTAGCTCTTGAATTGTTGCCGGCTTATCGACGTACATCTTTTCTTTCTAATAACCCCAAAGAAAGAAAGTCCAACAGTGTTAAATCACATGATTTTGGCGACCAATTGACATCGCCACCACGTAAGAAAACACGGCCATTGAATTTGTAGCGCAAAAGAGCCGTTTCGTTAACTGTGTGGCAAGTGGCCGTGATGTGATGATGCCGCCAGCCCACAAACCGCACCAAACAGTTACTCTTTGTGGGTGCATTGGTTTTTAGACAATCACTCATCTGCTTATTGACGAATCCACTGAGGTGAAAATGTGACTCATCACTGAAGATTATTTTGATTTGAACGCCCATTTTCATAATAAGCCTGAATAACTTTAACGCGTTGCTGGATTGTGTATCTTTCCATAGTTCAAATTGAGTTAGTCTGAAATTGAGAAATGTCAAATGAAATGCGGAAAAAAACTTGACGTTTAGGTGTGGTCTACATTCAACATCGGCCCTTACAATTTAATCACCCTTTATATACTAGTCTTGTTTTATTGGCAACTGGATTCTTCCTACCTTAACTTGGTCGGATTTTAAATTAAAAACCGGATGATTTTGGCACGACAAAACAAATGATATGCTTTGGTATACGTTAGACCAGGTTGCTAAAAGTTATGGATTTCCATACCTAAAATTAAATCCTTTTTGGTTTTGTGTATACCCACAAAATATTTCGGCCGTATCTTTTACTTTTGCGTAGCTAGAACGATTTTACATAACCTCTAGAAATCATGTTGTTCTCAAAACGGCGGTTGGTTTCAGTGTTTGACCAAATAAATAAAGTATGAACGATTTCTCGTCCAGTGCAGTCAATATGTTATATAATCAATCGATTTCTAACTGTGATAAAAATTAAAATTATTGGACATATGTACATTAGGCTGGGTTGCGGTCCATACAAATGGAAAAACAATTTCCAGTCACCCCACGAAAATAAAGTTTGGATTATATAATGACGATTTGCAAAATATTTCGTTCCTAGATCAAGCCGTCTTTGAGCTAAACGCTCCTGAAAATAGAAAGCATGTTGTTCGCGTGTAATTTTTTTGCTTTGATTCTTGTATTACAGTAACTTATTGGTCAAATTATTGGAAATTTATAGTAATTTTTTGTGTTTTTTCGTAGTGGCAACTGAAAAATTTTCGTAATTGGTGATGATATTTTATTTATTTTTATTTTTTAGCGGCAGACAATACTTTTCGAATGATGTCTAAATGATTAACATCGGATGAAAATTGACGCCGCAGCGCTCATTTTTGTAAAAAGAGTTCGAACATTTTGACTCCAAACATGGAGTCAGTGACGTCATTTTTCGTCTATATTCATCATTTACGCATCATTCGAAAGGTATTGATTGAAAGATACTTTTGTTGCTACAGCAGTGTCGCAATCTCCTTTGATCTATCCACCACCTTCATGCCTTTCTGTGTTATGCACGAATACATTCCCAACCCATTGAAGTGTAATAATTGCCCTAAATTGGGTTATACCAAAAATTATATGCAAGGAATGTGGTACCCCCCACCACACAACCCTTGCAGTCGTAAATTTTGTATAAATTGTAACAACTACATAAAAACATCCTAAAACCTTTCCTGACTTAGTTTTCTCACTCAAAAGTCTATAAATATAATCAAAATTAAACGGAGAAGTACTGCTCGAGAAGCATGGAAGGAAAAATCATATGCCCATTGTAGCATGCAACTTGAGAAGTGTTTTTTCTTTCCGTAACAGAATCAAAGTCCACAATATATTTTTCATATTCGGTTTTATTGGATGGAGTAGACAATGGAAGCACGCAGTGTGTCCGGCCTTATTGCTCGTCGGTGGGGTAGGGTAGGTCTTTATCCAATATAAGATTGCTACTTTAAAATTTAGATGATATTAGCGTGCTTCGCTATATACTTTTTATAGAGATAGGGAGAAGAAACTAACACACATACAGAAAGGAAACAGAAAAAGAATGCTCGTATCCGAAAACGAAATGTGCCTAAGGTGAAATTGCACATAGCCCGCCCATCCTGTCTACCTCATATCATTCTATCATATATTTGGTAGACCCACATGTATTTCCTTCAAATGTTTCAACCGGCTCACATTGAGAAATCACACTAGAATTGAGCTTAGAGCATGTTCAAAATTTTAACAAGTTTATTCAAAAACATTATGTAATAAAATGAATGTTTCCTAACACTAGTCATTTGAAATTCATGAGAAATTGAAAATAATATTGGCATTTATAATCTACATTGCAAGTTAATTTAACTTTTGTTTTTCAAAACAAAAAAATACTATTCAAAATACAATGAACTATGAACTAAATAGAATACCATGAACTATGTCAATGAAGCACAAACTACAGGCGTGAAGTAAAAATTCTCAAAACTTTTCAATATCAAAAATGTTCGGAATTACTGGAAAATTAAATTATGAACAACACAAAAAAAGAAAACAGCTGTTCAGATCATTGACCCTTACCGTCTTTCTTTTAAGTGTATGTATGTATATTAGGGCGTACCTCAAAAAAAAGTTCGCCGTACACCTTCGAATATGAAGTATTATTGAAAGGTAGTTTAAAAAAAAAAATATTTTTTTATGCCGAACGTAGGGGTCGCGCTTTTACATTTTTCTATATAACTTCTGCATTTATAAACGGATTTTAAAGTGTGATACAACGATGTTTTTGTCTCGACGAGGCCGATTCTTACCAACGATTAGTGAGGTCATGGAAAGATCACTAAGAAAGCTCTTAAGATGGGCGACAAGAAATGGGTTAGGAGTTAACCCAAGGAAAACAGAGTTGGTTCTGTTCACAAGAAAATATAAAATTCCGGACTACGACCTCCCCAAATTAGACGGGGAGATATTGCATCTATCAAAGGCAGCAAAATACCTTGGCATAATCCTGGACTCGAAACTTTCTTGGAAAGGAAACACAGAAGAGAGAGGAAGGAAAGCACTCTGCGCCTTTTATACCTGCAAAAAGATGTTCGGGAAAAGATGGGGACTACAACCAAAGATGGTACACTGGCTGTACACGGCAATAGTAAGGCCAATACTCACATACGGGGCATTGGTCTGGTGGAGCGCCGTAAAAAGAAAATCACTCCTAGCAAATCTCAACAAGGTACAGAGGATGGCATGCTTGGGCATTGCTGGGACAATGAGATCAGCTCCTCAAGCCGGACTAGAAACTATACTCAATATACAACCCGTGGACATTTTCGTAAGGAGATGTGCAGCAAGGGTAGCATTGCGTATCAGAGAACTCGGTATGCTGAAAAACGACACGCTTGGGCACAGCTCCATTTTAGGAGCTACTGAACCATACGGGAGGCTAGATAAAATTTCAGATTTTCTCAAGCCCAGTATGCACCTACATAAGAACTTCAAATTGCTAATACCCACCAGAGAAGAATGGGCATCCAACATGGTCATGACCGACGAGGAAAACTCAATCTTCACTGATGGCTCAAAAATGGAGACAGGTACGTGATCGGGAGTCTTTTCTGAACCTTTAAACCTTAAAATATCCATCCGACTGCCAACCACTTGCACAGTCTTTCAGGCAGAAGTATATGCCATCAACATAGCTGCGAGAAATATTCTAGAAAGGGACATCGATCCATCAAAATTCAGAATCTATGTGGACAGTATGGCAGCCCTTAAAGCCTTAAACTCCAAGACTATTAGATCAAGATGCTTACATGACTGCTTAGAGTCTCTGGACCGACTCCAAATGCATGACGTCACACTTGTATGGGTACCGGGTCACACGGATGTACCTGGAAACGAAATGGCAGACGAATGTGCACGGAATGGCTCCAAAGAAACGGACGTTCCATGTAATACGAACATACGCACGCCTTTCATCGAAATACTCAATCAAATAGATGAAATAGCAGACCGAGAAACAAAGTTTCGATGGGACTCCGTTCATAACTGCCGAAAATCAACCCTAGTAGAACAAAGGAACTACTGGCACTCGGCAAAAGAAACACAAGCATCCTCATGGGAGTCTTACTGGGCACTGCGCAATAGGCCGTATGGCAGAGCGTATGGGAATCCCTCATATGGACTACTGCAGAAGCTGCCTCGACGAAGAAGAAGAGGAGTCGGTGGAACATTTGCTATGCTCATGCCATAGACTGCAGGAGCTCAGGCTACATTATCTTGGAAGCAGGTTCTTCAGAAGTAGCAAGTGTTCCTCTAAAACCCCTATATAAATTCATAGACAAGGCCAACTGGTTCTCCAGTAGAAACACCAGGCAATCTAATAACGATGGACACCATAATGAATCCTCCGGACTTTCCTTGCTATCAACTTCTCTTCTCCCACTATAATCCTCCTCCTCTATCCATTAATACATTTCATCCATAATCATCTATCAAGGGTAGCACAATGGACAAATAGTCTCCGAGTGAACTCGCTTGGTTGCGTATACACATGATGTTGTATATACTACCAGCGGGCAACCCTTTCAACCTAACCTAACCTAAGCAATAGAAGAAAAATGCTTTTCTTAATTATTCTTTTTACGTTATTTAATGATTCTTTTGTTTTTATTTTGTGACACAACGCTCTTTTTACTTCACAAATTCTCACTTTTGACTTCCTAACTTCACTGATTTAGATTTTCTTTGAAAAACAAATTAATAAAACCAATTATTAGCAAAAAAACAAAACAAAATTTAGCGATTTAGTCGCAATTTAGTTAAATAAAGACCCGAAGCGAAAATGCAACTAATGACACGGAATTCACAGCAAAAGCAAGCACAGCCAAATTAACCTTATTAAGCAAATTGGTACCGTTAATGGAATGTGAATTGGGAGATTCTTTCGTGATAAACTTGCCAGGGCCATGGACATACATATGGAAGAAGATCACTGACCAAAATTGTTCCAGATATGTTGGGAGCCTCCGTGTTATTTCCAAATAACAAAGAAAGAGCAGCACAATGTCATGACGTATGTGGTATTATGTCACATAAAAGAAAAGCCAATGAGGTTAAATCTTTCGCTATGTTGGCCAATATTAAATTTAATATTGCCTAAACTGACATAAACAAATTAATCGATTGAGGTACTGAACAAATTAACGAAATCACTTACTAGGATGTCTCAACAAACTGCACCTATGTTACGTTTTTACTTTTTCCTCACTCACAGTGATTTTACAATTATTTTTTTAAGCAAACACAACCGACAAAGTTTAAGTTTTTGTGAAATGGTTGCGGAGTGACTGCCAGACAATAATAAGAAAGATGCCTTCCTTACTATCGATATTTAAGGCCTCGGTTCATTCTACCCGTTCCCAACCGTCTTGCGGATTTTCATGTTTTAGTACATACATATACAATTAAGAAATTCATTTACGTAAACCTCTTCCTACATAT
Organism: Polietes domitor; assembly: GCA_947397865.1. NCBI lineage: Eukaryota > Metazoa > Arthropoda > Insecta > Diptera > Muscidae > Polietes > Polietes domitor. The sequence continues at coordinate 117,328,497 of OX377621.1, forward strand.
AGTTTCTCTTCAGACAAATAAACATAATATTTTCTTTTAAAACCGATAAAATATGCACTTAGAATGAAAACTGATAATTTTATGATCGACGACTTATAGATATTTTGCATATTATAAGGGGTCATTTCCTGAAGTTGCGCCAATACTAACACAATTTCGACAATCTCAATTATCCATTGGTTCAAATTCGTTGCCTATCTCACGGGGTCAATGTATCTATCACATATACAATCTAAGTATATCACTGCCAATATACGCACATCTACAAGCGCCACTACATATACCCCCACAAAAATGAGATTCACGGGTTCTAGAGACCGGAAGCTGATACTGCTTGTAGATGGGTTTTACTGTCGAATGTCTTTGGCGTGGTAATTACCAATTGACCTTCCCTGTAGATCTTCGAGTTCATAATATGACTTTGGCCTTTAGGAAATTTGAAGCCAATTTAGCATTGTAGCCATGTTCGAAGTTACTTAAGCGGAAATTTCGACGATATGCCTCTTGGCCGACTTCATAAGACACTTCTCGAGAACGAAGATTATACGTCTTCTCATTGCGCTCGAATTGTTTGCGCATAAAGTCAGCAGCGTTTGCCCTAACTATATCCATAGAATCGGAACGATTAAATTTCACAGAACGATCATCAAGCATACTCAAATTTCTCAACAATCGATATGTTGAACCATTTGTCACCATGTGTTGACCGAATGTCATACAATATCAATATGGTGATAAAAATTAGTTTTTAGTATAAGTAATGTGTTTAATTATCACTGTCAATATTATATGTGCTAAAATGAAATAAATTCTTCAAGTATTGTCTTTCCAAGTGAAAAGTAATTCAAAAATGATTTCGACTGGAAACAGCCTAAATGCAAAACTTGAAAATATATTCGTCTAATATACTCTTTAACACATTGAGTACCACATCGTACGTTTCCGTACGACAGTGATTGCTTTTCTTATAGCCCAAAAAATGTTTGGCTTCCTGGGAAGGTTTGCGTCAAAACCGCTTGGCACTCAATGTGTTAAGGAAGTTATCTTCCCAAATCTCTTGTCTCAGTTGGTTTAAATTAACATCTGTGGGGTAACTGTATTTCTATGGTTTTTAAAACATCAAAACTCTTAAAAATATAAAATATAAATATAAAAGGCTGATTCCATTCCTTAGAAATCACCGCGTTAAAATAGCATATGTACTAGCTAGAACTTCAATATAAAAATTCAAAAATTAGAACACTTTAATGTTGATTCAAGTTTTTATTAGACTGAATTCAAATTACAAACAAAATATTTGACAATAGAAAATATAAGGCAAAGCCTACAACCAATGAAAATAAACCTATAAGAAGATCCATCCGACTCTTTAAATTCTGACAGCGACATTCTTTTTCTTACTCTTAGCTGAAGAATGGGTGTTTCAAAAAGAATATTTTTCCTGATTTTTGTTTAATTGTGAATGAACTAAAGAAAACAGCACAAAGAAACGGCGAAAACATTAAAATATGAAAACCAACATTTTACTTATTTTATTTTATTATACCATACACCACTTCGTGGACTAGGGTATTATAAGTTAGTTTTCCGCCAAATGTTTGTAAACACAAGAACTAATCGAGCTAGACCCACCTTTAAATATACGAATCGGCTTAGTATCACCAGCTGAATCGATTTAACGATGTCTGTCTGTCCGTCCGTCTGCTGTCCATCTAAGATTGTTCGCACTATACAGGTCGCAATTGTTGTCCGATTGTCATGAAATTTTGCAGACGTTATTTTTTTTTTGGCTACGGACAATCGGTATTGAATTTGGAGGAAATCGGTTCAGATTTAGATATAGCCTCCATACAAATATCCCTATAATTTATACTATTACTGCTCTAGAATACACATTTTTCATGGGATCATGACCAAATTTCCAGGATCGTGTTATATTTGAACTATAAACAGCTAATGGGTCAATGTTTTGATATAACCCCCATACAAATGTACCTCCGATTTACCCTACTATTTCTCTAAAATGCACATTTTACTTCGGATCTTGATGAAACTTCACGCATCATGTTATATTTCAACTAGAAACGCCTACTATGAAAGTCAACTATATGGATCCATGTTTTGGTATAACCCCCGTACAACTGGAGCCCCAGATTACATTATTATCGCTTTAAAACGCACATCTTACTTGGGATCTTGATAAAATTTTGCAGATAATGTTATATTTCAACTAAGAATTCCTACTATGAAAGTGATCTATAACGGCTCAATTTTTATGTAGCGCCCTTACAAATGGGCCCCAATTTTACTATTACAACTCTAGAACCCACATGGGTTTCGTAAAGGCTTATCGACCACGACGAATTTGACTAAGTTTACCTCACACGTTATTGATGGGTTTGTTCTGGGTAATCAGACTGACGTCATTTACACGGATTTTAGCAAGGCGTTTGATAAAGTCAATCACGAGCTTTTGTTATATAAATTATAGAATTGGTTTTAGCTGTAATTTTTTGAAATGGATATCTTCTTATCTGAATAATCGTTCGCAGATGGTCAAATTCGGAATTCTTGTTCTAGGCCAATTCTGGTTTCATCGGGAGTTCCCCAAGATAGTCATCTTGGGCCTGTACTATTTTTATTATTCATAAATGATCTCCCGGAGTCTATTATAAACTCTAGGATTTTGATGTATGCGGATGATGTGAAAATATTTTTGTCTTATAAACAGCCAGAATATTCTCATTATTTGCAGGACGACTTATATAATTTTGGATGTTGGTGTGACATAAACTGCATGGAACTTAATTTACAGAAATGCAAGCATATGCGTTTCTTTAGATCGAATCCGAAATTTGTCAGACATAATCTTATTGGAGCTGAGTTAGAGACAGTTGATTCTTTTGTAGATCTTGGTATTCTGATGGATTCGAAACTTGATTCCAACAATCATATTATGGCCATGGTTAACAGGGCGTATGGTGTTCTTGGCTCTAATAAACGTTGGACTAATGAATTTTCTGATCCCTATGTGACGAAACAGTTATTTACTTCGCTCGTTAGGCCTTTTTTGGAATATTGTTCTGTAGTATGGGACCCTCAGTATGGCATCTATATTGACGGAATTGAGTCAGTTCAGAAGCAATTTTTATTGTTTTCATTGAGACACTTACATTGGAATAGTGATTTTGTTCTTCCCCCATATACTAGTAGATTGAAGTTGATTGACTTGCCCTCCTTAAAAAGTAGACGAATTATGCTGAACACCGTGATGGTATTTAAGGTTATGAATGGTGATGTCTCATCTGAATATCTTATTTCTAGGATTAAGTTTAACGTGCCATTTAGACCAACTAGATACTATCAGTTTCTTCATATTGATTTTCAGCGTACGAATTATGCTTCTGCGCAGCCCATTCGTAGAATGTGTATTGATTTTAATTCATTGTACCACATCATAGATTTTGGTGTCGGAATCGATACAATAAAGTCAAGGATTCTCTCGTACTTGAATGTTTAGTGTTCTGTTTTAGTATTATTAAATGTAATGTATTGCTTCTATACCAAATGTTAGCATTAACCTTTGGTGTAGTTTGTTTTTGCCGGCTGAATATATTTAATCTGTGGCCGATATTCCACCCTCTACTGCTTGTCCGCCACAGTTCGGACTGTGGTGTGTACGTTGTCCCTACGTTATGGGGACGTTAAATTTCATTTATGAACACTTACAGAAAAAGTGGTGCATTATCAATTTCTGATTTGTTTACATAACTCTCTAAACTCAACTTATTACATCCGAACTTGATAAAAATAATAGTTATATTATTCCCTAGGATCAGATACAGTGAGATAGGATCACACCGATTTTGTTTGTGTGTAGGCCCATCACTTGTATGAGTAACATAATGCAAAAGATTTATTATTTTATTATTATTATTATTTTAAGATTATTTATTTTATTTTACTAATTGCAAAACATTTTACTAAAAAATAAGACAAAAATTATATTATTCTTCTTTGTTCCCGGCGTTCTTAATTTTGCATGTTATTGTGAATGACTTCTGTCAAAACAGATGAGAGAATGCTCTTAAATTTTATTTTGTCCGTCTTAATCTAACGTAACTCAGTCAATTTTTTAGAAGAGACGGACGGACCTTCTTGTAGATTTATGTTTTCTGCCTACTACTACTTACATTCTACAATATTAATGTAGTTGGATTGGATTAAGCACAAAATTCAAATATTCCAACAATATTGCTAAAGCTATGACAACCATATATGAAGAGAAATTGCAAAATTTGACAATTATACGTATTCAAAAACTGGCCTGACGCTTATATTACTTTTTAATACCCAGAAGGGTTCAATTCTATATTTGTATAATTTTTATTTAAGTAATAAAAATTCAACAAAACCTACCAAAATAAGGTTTTGCCTACCATCCTTCCAAACTAAAAATAACCTACCAATTTTGGTAGGAAAAGCCCAAAACGGCAACGCTGATCCCAGTCCTTCTGGTCAGATCTCACATACACCCTTATAGCACTAATTACAGACCGGTTTACCCGCTCTGAGGCATTCGCCTGAGGTGGATGTACGGCAATATAGACATGTGATACTCCATAATGATTAAGGAACTCATTAAATTTATTAGCTTTGAACTGAGTTCAGTTGTCAGAGACAATCGTTTCGGCGACTCCAAATGTATGGAACAGCTCTTCCAGATAATTTATAACGCAACCAGCTGTGAATTTCCTTACGGGATGTAAAAACGGAAATTTTGTAAAATGATCCAGAACTACAAATATACCTACATTGCCTGATTTTGATCTTGGGTATGGGCCTAAAAAATCAACAAAAAGCTTTTGAAAACATCTGAAGGTCTCTCCTGTATTTCCCATGGGTGGTCTCATAGTCTGATTAGGATGTTTCGTGGTTTTACAAATTTCACAAGAGTTTATATATTTCTTCACATCGTTTACTAAATTCAGCCAGAAGTAGTATTTCCTAATCCTTTCCAGGGTCTTGTTGATACCGGAATGATATGACAGAGGGTCATCATGATGCTTTGCTAGAATTTCAGGGACTAATCCATGTGGAATCCACAGTTTCCAAGCCATGTCGTCCGTCGTCTGTTCTCCAACAGCATCTTCCAATGTGCAGATTGCAAATCTGCAAACACCCCACTGTCAATCCTTATTTCGGACAGACCAAAGACCTCGGACAGGTCATCAGAATTGACACGGGAAAGTGTATCAGGAACTACATTCTGCGAACCCTTTCTGTGCTCAATTTTAAACCGGTACCCCTGAAGTTTCAAAGCCCATCTTGCCAGCCTCGTTCTTAAGTCAGATTGAGACATGAGCCATTTTAAAGAGGCGTGATCAGTGATCACGGTAAACTCATGACACTCGACATAAGCCCTGAACTTTTTAATACTCAACATTGCAGCTAAGCATTCTTGTTCGGTGACACTATAATTGCGTTGGACTTGGTTGAGTTTCTTAGACATAAATGCTATCGGAAACTCTTCATCCTCCGCATTTTTTTTTTTTTTGCATCAAGACACTTTCTATTCCTGTGTATCACAGTGTATAAAGAAAGTGAAAAGTCAGGACTATGCAAAACAGGTGCTGAACTTAAGACGCTCAAATGTAGCAGATACCACTAAAAGATCATCCAGATAAACCAAGACCTCGGTCCTGAGAGAAGCTGGTATTACCGTATCCATTTGCCTGGACATTTTTTGGGGTGCATTGCACAGACCAAACGACATCACCTTGAAGTGGTAAAGCGCTCTCCCAGGAACCTTAACGGCCGCTTTATCTTTCGATGATTGATCCAGTGGTATCTGCCAAAATGCGTCCTTTACATCAAGGCTACTTGATTGAGGAGATGGAGGCGTCACCTAACGTTACAGAATTCAATTTTCTGCTATCTAAGCAAAGCCTGTATTTACCTGGTTTTCTATGTAAAACAACTGGGGTCGACCAAGGGCTGTTTGACAGTTCAATGACTCCCATCGCTAACATCCTGTCAAGCTCGTCATAAATTAATTTTTCTATTGCTGGTGAGACTGGGAAATGTCTCTGCTTAATTGATATTCATTCATAATATGACTTACCAAGTCTACGACGTACTCTGGCCTTTAGGAAATTTGAAGCCAATTTAGCATTGTAGCCATGTTCGAAGTTACTTAAGCGGAAATTCCGACGATATACCTCTTGGCCGACTACATAAGACACTTCTCGAGAACGAAGATTATACGTCTTCTCATTGCGCTCGAATTGTTTGCGCATAAAGTCAGCAGCGTTTGCCCTAACTATATCCATAGAATCGGAACGATTAAATTTCACAGAACGATCATCAAGCATACTCAAATTTCTCAACAATCGATATGTTGAACCATTTGTCACCATGTGTTGACCGAATGTCATACAATATCAATATGGTGATGTACCAATAGATGAATGGATGGCGGATCTGAGAGCGCAAGATATGTTGCAGTCAGTGTTGCCTCTGAGAAGAACTATTTTCTACCAAAATTTTCGGAAAAAAATTACCAAAATCGTGTAGAACCTACCAACAAATTTTAACTATAAAAATTAGTTTTTAGTATAAGTAATGTGATTAATTATCACTGTCAATATTATATGTGCTAAAATGAAATAAATTCTTCAAGTATTGTCTTTCCAAGTGAAAAGTAATTCAAAATTGATTTCGACTGGAAACAGCCTAAATGCAAAACTTGAAAATATATTCGTCAAATATACTCTTTAACACATTGAGTACCACATCGTAAGTTTCCGTACGACAGTGATTGCTTTTCTTATAGCCCAAAAAATGTTTGGCTTCCTGGGAAGGTTTGCGTCAAAACCGCTTGGCACTCAATGTGTTAAGGAAGTTATCTTCCCAAATCTCTTGTCTCAGTTGGTTTAAATTAACATCTGTGGGGTAACTGTATTTCTATGGTTTTTAAAACATCAAAACTCTTAAAAATATTTTAAAAGACTGATTCCATTCATTAGAAATCACCGCGTTAAAATAGCATATGTACTAGCTAGAACTTCAATATAAAAATTCGAAAATTTGAACACTTTAATGTTGATTCAAGTTTTTATTAGACTGAATTCAAATTACAAACAAAATATTTGACAATAGAAAATATAAGGCAAAGCCTACAACCAATGAAAATAAACCTATAAGAAGATCCATCCGACTCTTTAAATTCTGACAGCGACATTCTTTTTCTTACTCTTAGCTGAAGAATGGGTGTTTCAAAAAGAATATTTTTCCTGATTTTTGTTTAATTGTTTTTTTTTACGTTTTTTGTTATTTATTGTATCTTTCATATCTTGTGAAAATAACAATAAGTATTAAAATCTTAACCTAGGATTCTTATTCTAAAGGCTATTTACAGTATATAACCAGCAAGAGTTTGCAAAAGTATGTAATAAAAGTTTTATCAAAATATTACATTAGCATTGTGACAATTCAAAATTCTAAACTAGATCTAGGGTATTTCTTCTCCTCAGACGGCTGTGTCCTTCATAATTTAGCAGCTCTCGATCGAGTGTATTTGGATGGATGTGTAGCTTAGAAACGTAGCTCCGGCAGTATCTCTTGACTTCTTCTTTGATCATTGGGATGTTAAGGTCCTTATGAATGTTTCCATTTCTGATGTACCAAGGGGCGTTTGTAATCAATCGTAGAATTTTTGACTGGCTTCTCTGTAGCTTATTGACATTAGATGCACACTCTGAACCCCAAAGCTGGATACCATATGTCCATATGGGTTTTATAATGCATTTGTAAATAAGGACTTTATATTCAAGGTCTAGAGCAGACCGTGGTCCAATAAGCCATTGTAGCTGTAGCAATTTCAGCTTTATCTGGGTTACTTTGGAATCAATATGGTATGCCCATGTAAGACGGCGGTCCAAATGAATTCCAAGGTACTTTACGTTTGCCTTTTGAGGTATACTGTTATTAAATATATCAATTGGTGGACAAGTGTCTCTTCTCAGGGTAAACGTGACATGTGTGCACTTTGTTGCATTTACCATTACCCTCCATTTCACTAACCACGTTTGAAGCACACGGACGTGTGACTGCAATTGATAAGACGCAATTGTTGAGTCTTTGTGGACACTAACGAAAGCAGTGTTATCTGCAAACGTGGAAGTATGTGTAAGAGAACTTGTCGGCATATCTGCCGTATATAAGATATACAAGATGGGTCCCAGAATACTACCTTGAGGGACGCCTGCAGTTATTTTCTTAGGGCTAGAAAATTTGCCTTTCAATCTTACTTCAAACGATCTATCTGTTAAATAGTTTTTGAGTAATTTGTGTGTGTTATTTGGCAGCAAACGAGTTATTTTATGCACAAGTCCATCATGCCAAACTTTGTCAAACGCCTGGGAACTGTCTATGAAGAGGGCGGAACAATACTGCTTGTTCTCAAACGCCCTTCTAATAACAGTAACAATACGGTGTACTTGCTCTATGGTACTGTGGCTTTTACGAAACCCGAATTGGTGATCGGGTATAATTCCGCTATTTTCTATGTATGGTGTAATCTTCCAAGATGTTGGAAAGTAGCCCGTACGCAAAATACTATTAAAGATAAATAGAATAGTTTTCATTGCTGAATGAGGAAGTTCTTTAATCATTCTCGCTGTAATGCCATCCTTACCAGGGGATTTTTTAATTTCGAGGTCTTTAATAGATTCTTCTATGATTTTAAACCTGAGACGCAGTGGGTGCGGGACCATTTCGTCTATCTCGAGCGGATTGACAGAAGATGGTCCACTATTTGGTGTAAATACCACTTCCAAGTGGTTGGCAAATGTATTGACCTTCTCTTCAGTGCTTTTTGCCCAACTGCCATTCTGAAGGCGTAGCGGGGATTCATGCGCAATAGGGCTTCGCATATCTTTTGTGGCCTTCCAGAGGCTAAAATCACTTCTCTCTGTTGGATCTAAATTCTGCAGGTAGATTTTGAGGGCAGATTCCTCCTTTGCCTTAAGGGCAGACGTTAATCTTTTCTGGCAATGCTTGAGTCGATACTTCAGAGTTGGGGAGCGATATCTCTGCCATTCCCTTCTAAGCTTTCTTTTCTCTCTAATAAGGGCTTCAATATCCCTTGGGCAGTTTGCAGGGTTGCCACCTCCATTAATGTCTTTCGGCGTTGCCACCTTAGCTGCATTGTTCACAATATCAGTAAAGAGGTTAACGGCATGTTCTATTTCATCCTCAGATTTTAAACAAATGTCCTGAGGAAAATGTGTACTAACATACTTTTTGTATTTCATCCAGTTCGTGCGTCTGTTAGTAAAGTTATGGACTTCGTTCTCATTTTCTGACTTGATATTGAACAATGTCATAATTGAAGGGGAGTGATCAGAAGAAAGATCGAATAAAGTATATATGGAACTTTGATCACGTCTTATATTCTTGACTATAGCGAAGTCGATTAAATCGGGTATTTTGCTTAAGTCTGAGGGCCAGTGTGTTGGCTGGCCGCTAGAAATAACGTCTAGTTTAGCGCGTGACATCGCACTTAATAATTGCCTACCTCTTGGAAGGGTAATTCGTGAACCCCAATAGGTATGTTTGGCGTTATAGTCTCCAGCTGCTATAAATTTCGACCCTAGTGTAGAGAAGAAGTCTACAAATTGAGCACTGTTTATATTATATCTCGGAGGGCAATAAATTTCTGATATCACAATGTTCATATTTGTGAGGTTGATTGACGTAGCCTGTATGTGCTCTGTTCTATATTCCTGTATTGGACAATGCCTTACCCTATTGTGCACAATAACAGCTGCGCCACCACAGGCTCTACCGCTCGGGTGTTTTGTGTCGTAAGTACAATATCCGTTTATTCTAAAACAGTTCCTTATAGTAAAATGTGTCTCTGAGACAAGAAGTATGTCGATTTCTTGGTGTCGAAGAAAATTATCTACTTCATGTTTATGCCGGCTTAGGCCGTTTGCGTTCCAAAAACAAATTCGCAATGGATTTATTTTTGATTCAGTACAATTTGCATTAGCATGCTCAGATTTCTCATCATTTCTTGCATCATATTTTGCATACTCAACATAAAGTTCTTCATGGTTTCTATCATTTTATCAATTGAGTTTTCCAGGGAGGAATTTGAAGTTAAGGGAGCATCTTCTTGCGGCGTACAAGCGTACGAGAGATTGTTGCTAGAGCTAGCATTTACCATATGGGATCTGGTCTTCTGGTTTAGATTGGGTACTGGCTGGTACTGTGAGTACACAGACTTTGAATTTTCCGAGGGAAAATTTTGACTTACGGAAGTACCTTCTTTTAGCGTACGGGCGTATGATAAATTAGTAGGATTTGTGTTAGATTGGACTCGGGACAGAGTCTTGTTGCTAGAGCTAGCATTTACCATAGGGGCTATGGTCTTCAGGTTCGGGTAGGGTGCAGGCTGGTACTGTAAGTACACAGGCTTTGGTCTAGTTGCGTTGGTGGCTTTTCTCATGTGGATGTACACAGGGCAGCCTCTATAATTTGCCGCGTGATTTTCACCACAGTTACTACATTTTTTTGCACTAGAGTCTTCTTTGGAATGTGGACATTCCAAAGATTTATGCACATCGCTACACCTGACGCACACTGAAGGCAACTTACAGTAGGTCTTGGTGTGTCCGAATTCCTGGCAATTGGTACATTGAGGAGGATCCCTGCGCTTTAGCGGTTCCTCTACTCTTATTCTACGACTGCACAGATACCGCAGATCATATATTGGGTGAGTCGCACCCTTCTTTTTTATTCTTGACGACTCAAATGTTAATTCCACTTTAAACATGGGCTGTGGCATTTTATTTTTGTTAAGGATATTTATAACCGACTTTACTTCATATCCTTCCTCTTCGAGTTCTTTTTTTATTTCTTCTGGTAATACAGAACTATCAATTCCCTTTATTATTACAACTAACCCCTTAGAGCTTTTAAGTTGATAAGTGTAATAATTTTTCTTTTCTTTGTCGAATAGTTCGACCATTTTCCTGTAGACGGACTCAGAGTACACTTGTACTTTCGTCTCTTGGACATTTCCCCTTCGTATAGTAGTTACATGAAAATTATTTTTTCCTACTAGCTGGGAAAGCTTATTAACGAGCACATTCGATGTCTGCTCTCGTAAGTATATTGGAGGAGGTTTGAATTCCTTAACAATTTCATTTCCTTGGTCAGTGGCGTCCTCAGTGCTGAGAAGTGAGAAACGGTTTTGACTTACCGGAATGTATCCTTTATGCATTTTTGAGGATGGGTCTTGTCGTGAGGACCTAGGGCTGGACTTACGTTTATTGACGAGTACGTATCTATCTATACCCGTTTGGATTTTATTATCGACATTTCCGGCTGTCAGATTTATTTTGGGGATCGCGCCCTTTGACACATTTATATCAGCACTCTTTTCTTTCTGTGTATCCACATTACTACACTTATTTAAAAGCATACTTTTAGACATTTCGATATTTAAGCCTGTGTTTCTTTTCGTAATTTCGTTTCTTTCCTCTGACATTTGGCCAGACAGTTGTGGAGAATAAGAGCGCGATCGGTCAAGGGGTTTCGTGGTTAAATACAAACTGTCATCACGTTCTTTTTTGTTATTTTTCACACTCTCATCTGTTGTCAGATGAATGTATGCATTCCTCCCGTTTAGGCTCAGCCGCCGTTCCTCACTTGAGCTTGTTGAACTCATACACACACTGAGGTTTTGTTGTTGGCTGTTTTTCGATTTGCACAACAACAACACGCACAACACTGCCTTGATTGTTTATTTTTTTGTATTTTATTCTTTTGATTTTTTGTTTGTACACAACAATCAAATTAGATCGGGTACACAACACTTTTATTTTATGTTAGCGTTCAGTCGCTCAATTCTTTATTATAATTGATAATAATATTCGATTATTTTGATTTTTTTTACGAGAGCCAAAGGGAACACGTCCGCTCACGGCAAGAGATACGATTGTTTAATTGTGAATGAACTAAAGAAAACAGCACAAAGAAACGGCGAAAAACATTAAAATATGAAAACCAACATTTTACTTATTTTATTTTATTATACCATACACCAGTTCGTGGACTAGGGTATTATAAGTTAGTTTTCCGCCAAATGTTTGTAACACCAAGAACTAATCGAGCTAGACCCACCTTTAAATATACGAATCGGCTTAGTATCACCAGCTGAATCGATTTAACGATGTCTGTCTGTCCGTCCGTCTGCTGTCCATCTAAGATTGTTCGCACTATACAGGTCGCAATTGTTGTCCGATTGTCATGAAATTTTGCAGACGTTATTTTTTTTGCCAAGGACAATCGGTATTGAATTTGGAGGAAATCGGTTCAGATTTAGATATAGCCTCCATACAAATATCCCTATAATTTACACTATTACTGCTCTAGAATACACATTTTTCATGGGATCATGACCAAATTTTCAGGATCGTGTTATATTTCAACTATAAACAGCTAATGGGTCAATGTTTTGATATAACCCCCATACAAATGTACCTCCGATTTACCCTACTATTTCTCTAAAATGCACATTTTACTTCGGATCTTGATGAAACTTCACACATCATGTTATATTTCAACTAGAAACGCCTACTATGAAAGTCAACTATATGGATCCATGTTTTGGTATAACCCCCGTACAACTGGAGCCCCAGATTACATTATTATCGCTTTAAAACGCACATCTTACTTGGGATCTTGATAAAATTTTGCAGATAATGTTATATTTCAACTAAGAATTCCTACTATGAAAGTGATCTATAACGGCTCAATTTTTATGTAGCGCCCTTACAAATGGGCCCCAATTTTACTATTACAACTCTAGAACCCACATGGGTTTCGTAAAGGCTTATCGACCACGACGAATTTGACTAAGTTTACCTCACACGTTATTGATGGGTTTGTTCTGGGTAATCAGACTGACGTCATTTACACGGATTTTAGCAAGGCGTTTGATAAAGTCAATCACGAGCTTTTGTTATATAAATTATAGAATTGGTTTTAGCTGTAATTTTTTGAAATGGATATCTTCTTATCTGAATAATCGTTCGCAGATGGTCAAATTCGGAATTCTTGTTCTAGGCCAATTCTGGTTTCATCGGGAGTTCCCCAAGATAGTCATCTTGGGCCTGTACTATTTTTATTATTCATAAATGATCTCCCGGAGTCTATTATAAACTCTAGGATTTTGATGTATGCGGATGCGGATGTATGCCAACGGATGATGGAATTGAGTCAGTTCAGAAGCAATTTTTATTGTTTTCATTGAGACACTTACATTGGAATAGTGATTTTGTTCTTCCCCCATATACTAGTAGATTGAAGTTGATTGACTTGCCCTCCTTAAAAAGTAGACGAATTATGCTGAACACCGTGATGGTATTTAAGGTTATGAATGGTGATGTCTCCTCTGAATATCTTATTTCTAGGATTAAGTTTAACGTGCCATTTAGACCAACTAGATACTATCAGTTTCTTCATATTGATTTTCAGCGTACGAATTATGCTTCTGCGCAGCCCATTCGTAGAATGTGTATTGATTTTAATTCATTGTACCACATCATAGATTTTGGTGTCGGAATCGATACAATAAAGTCAAGGATTCTCTCGTACTTGAATGTTTAGTGTTCTGTTTTAGTATTATTAAATGTAATGTATTGCTTCTATACCAAATGTTAGCATTAACCTTTAGTGTAGTTTGTTTTTGCCGGCTGAAGATATTTAATCTGTGGCCGATATTCCACCCTCTACTGCTTGTCCGCCACAGTTCGGACTGTGGTGTGTACTTCGTCCCTACGTTATGGGGACGTTAAATTTCATTTATGAACACTTACAGAAAAAGTGGTGCATTATCAATTTCTGATTTGTTTACATAACTCTCTAAACTCAACTTATTACATCCGAACTTGATAAAAATAATAGTTATATTATTCCCTAGGATCAGATACAATGAGATAGGATCACACCGATTTTGTTTGTGTGTAGGCCCATCACTTGTATGAGTAACATAATGCAAAAGATTTATTATTTTATTATTATTATTATTTTAAGATTATTTATTTTATTTTACTAATTGCAAAACATTTTACTAAAAAATAAGACAAAAATTATATTATTCTTCTTTGTTCCCGGCGTTCTTTATTTTGCATGTTATTGTGAATGACTTCTGTCAAAACAGATGAGAGAATGCTCTTAAATTTTATTTTGTCCGTCTTAATCTTACGTAACTCAGTCAATTTTTTAGAAGAGACGGACGGACCTTCTTGTAGATTTATGTTTTCTGCCTACTACTACTTACATTCTACAATATTAATGTAGTTGGATTGGATTAAGTACAAAATTCAAATATTCCAAAAATATTGCTAAAGCTATGACAACCATATATGAAGAGAAATTGCAAAATTTGACAATTATACGTATTCAAAAACTGGCCTGACGCTTATATTACTTTTTAATACCCAGGAGGGTTCAATTCTATATTTGTATAATTTTTATTTAAGTAATAAAAATTCAACAAAACCTACCAAAATAAGGTTTTGCCTACCATTCTTCCAAACTAAAAATAACCTACCAATTTTGGTAGGAAAAGCCCAAAACGGCAACGCTGATCCCAGTCCTTCTGGTCAGATCTCACATACACCCTTATAGCACTAATTACAGACCGGTTTACCCGCTCTGAGGCATTCGCCTGAGGTGGATGTGATACTCCATAATGATTAAGGAACTCATTAAATTTATTAGCTTTGAACTGAGTTCAGTTGTCAGAGACAATCGTTTCGGCGACTCCAAATGTATGGAACAGCTCTTCCAGATAATTAATAACGCAACCAGCTGTGAATTTCCTTACGGGATGTAAAAACGGAAATTTTGTAAAATGATCCAGAACTACAAATATACCTACATTGCCTGATTTTGATCTTGGGTATGGGCCTAAAAAATCAACAAAAAGCTTTTGAAAACATCTGAAGGTCTCTCCTGTATTTCCCATGGGTGGTCTCATAGTCTGATTAGGATTTTTCGTGGTTTTACAAATTTCACAAGAGTTTATATATTTCTTCACATCGTTTACTAAATTCATCCAGAAGTAGTATTTCCTAACCCTTTCCAGGGTCTTGTTGATACCGGAATGATATGACAGAGGGTCATCATGATGCTTTGCTAGAATTTCAGGGACTAATCAATGTGGAATCCACAGTTTCCAAGCCATGTCGTCCGTCGTCTGTTCTCCAACAGCATCTTCCAATGTGCAGATTGCAAATCTGCAAACACCCCACTGTCAATCCTTATTTCGGACAGACCAAAGACCTCGGACAGGTCATCAGAATTGACACGGGAAAGTGTATCAGGAACTACATTCTGCGAACCCTTTCTGTGCTCAATTTTAAACCGGTACCCCTGAAGTTTCAACGCCCATCTTGCCAGCCTCGTTCTTAAGTCAGATTGAGACATGAGCCCTGAACTTTTTAATACTCAACATTGCAGCTAAGCATTCTTGTTCGGTGACACTATAATTGCGTTGGGCTTGGTTGAGTTTCTTAGACATAAATGCTATCGGAAACTCTTCATCCTCCGCATTTTTTTGCATCAAGACACTTTCTATTCCTGTGTATCACAGTGTATAAAGAAAGTGAAAAGTCAGGACTATGCAAAACAGGTGCTGAACTTAAGACGCTCAAATGTAGCAGATACCACTAAAAGATCATCCAGATAAACCAACACCTCGGTCCTGAGAGAAGCTGGTATTACCGTATCCATTTGCCTGGACATTTTTTGGGGTGCATTGCACAGACCAAACGACATCACCTTGACCTTCCTTTACAAATGAGGTAAACATGTTGATAATTTGCTGTAGATATTAATCTGTGTTGCAGTGGGGTAAGGACTCTTTGATCACAAATTTCACTAATGTACAGGGAACAAATGGGGGAATAATCAGACAAACACAATGTGGGAGGAAGTAAGTCGTACATCTTCACAAAAGTCCATCCCTAAAATTAAATTTTGGGCCAAACTCGGTGCAACAAACAAAGTAATCGGCAACTCTTTTTCTTGAAATTTTATGGTCGTGTTTAACCTTTGGCAACTCTGCTCTGTTACAACGTGTGAAAGTTTTGTGCTCCGTTCTAATTTGAATAAATATTTGTTATATTGCATCCATAGCTATTTTAGTGCATCAAATTCATTACTAATACACAGATAAGTATTTTTGTGTTTTTTGATAAAAAATCGTGTCTTTGTCTAAGAAATATTTCTTGACCAAACAACAACAATTGTTTTGTGATTTCTGTGCACTTTTTTTTGTTATTGCTTGTAACGTTATTCTTGTTGTGCGTTCTGTCCATTTCGTTTATTTTGTTTTTCTGACTGAACAGTGTTGCCATCTATCGTTTTTTAAACTTATTATAGTGATTTTTTACGCGATTTTACCTTTTTATTTTAACACAGTAAAGGGTGGTATTTTAGAAAATCATGTCGTGCTCGTTTGATAATTGTAAAATTGTTTCGGACAGTGAGCGTTCCATTGAATGCTGGCTGTGTACCAGTCAATGGCATGCTAAATGTGCCGGTGTAAGTGCAAGGGTCGTGGACGCATTGTACGAGGAGAACAGTGGAGAAAGTGTAGAAAAATTGGTGTAGATTTTTACAATTTTTTCAGGACTTCTATGTTCGAGGTTGCTGAAATGGGAAAGGACCTCTGGGCGATTTATTCAAGATTTAGCAAGTGTGCGTCCAATCTGGATAAATACCCACAATTGGATGAGCTTGCTAAGTCTCCGGAAGTTTCAGGCCAGAAACGTAAGAGGACGGCGTCTGCTAAGCCCTCGTCTGTGAAATCTGGTACACTTAACACCATTGGATCCGATGGTGTTGTTTCGGTGGCCTCGGCTGTTCCTGAGGCTAAGGCTACTGTAGTCGGCGGGTCAATCACTGTGGACGGTGATACCCCGACTTATGCTTCGGTTGCTGGGCCGGTGCCTGATGTGGCTGATCAACCGCAAAATCAGACGCCAGTTGCAGCGGGTCCTTCTCTGGCCCGTGTGAATGTGACTGGTCGGCCGGACCCAGTTGCTGTTGCCGGTGGAGGAAATTCCAGTGGATTGCCAAGGCTCCGGAAATGAAAATGGTTTTCGTTTCCCGTTTCAATCCGGATACGACCGTGGAAGATTTAAATTGTTTCATTAAGTCAAAAATTGAGGGTGACTTCCGTATAAAGACGTTTAAACTGAAGTCATGCTTTGCCCAAAGTCGGGCATCGTTTAAAATTGTTGTATCGAGGGAAATTTTCGACAAGCTAATTGTCCCCTCATTCTGGCCATCTAGGGCTTTTGTCAAAGAATTTGTGGATAGGGTTGACAATCTGGCGCGTCTCCCATCAATGTCAGCCACTATTCCAAAAAAAACTAAGCAGTATGGTTGTCTCCAAGTCGAGTGATTTAGACCATACCATGATTTTAGGAGATTTTAATTTACCCTCTGTATCTTGGCATACCTTGCCAGATGCTGAGGCTTTAACACCGTTGAAGTCAACTTTTGATAGGGATGATTGGCCCTCGCAAATAGTTAGACTTTTTACTGATCTTAACTTGTCGCAGATAAATTATGTGGGGAATGTAAATGCTAGGCAACTAGACTTAGTATTTGTCGATGATCCCCATTACTTCGAAATCAGTAGAGTTCCTCCCATATCACTCCCGGAGGACAACTATCATCCTACCTTGAATATATTGATGTTGTACTCTGGTGAATCTTCTCCATCTAGTTCGCAAGATAATCGAACCTCTTTCTGTTTCAAGAGAACCAATTTCGAAAAGCTTAATTCACTTATTCAGGATGTTGACTGGAATTCTGTTTGTAGCTGTAGTCACTATACTGATCTTGACATTGTCGTAGATAGATTTTATCACATTTTGAATGACTTTTGTCACAATCAGTACCGAAAACTCGTGTTGGGCACTCTAGAATACTACCTTGGCTTTCACGTGAGTTGTCTAGCATGAAGAATTCGAGAAATAGACTTTTTAAGGACCGGTTTGAATTCAGATTATGTCAAATATGCCGTTGCTAGGTCGAAATATAGCATTGAGTCTCAGAGATGTTATAGGATCTACTTGGAAAACTAAAGAATGATTTTAGGAAGAACCCTAGATCTTTTTATGACTTTGTGAATTTGAAACGTAGATCCTCAACTAAGCCGACAAGGATTAGAATGGATGGCTTAGAGTTTGGTGATGATCAGGCGATTGCTGATTGTTTTGCAAAATTTTTTGTGACGACATACTCAGAGCGATCTTATGATATTCTTATAATATGATGTTTCAAACTATGGAGGGATCGCTAAGTTGAGTGCTATTCCGAAGCTATTTGAGAAATTGGTTACTGAGGTTGTATCTCATAGAGTTTCTTCTATATTGAGTCCATATCAACATGGATTTCGTAAGGGCTTTTCTACTGTGACAAATTTGATTCAGTTTACTTCTCACGTTATTGATGAATTTGTTCAGGGTAATCAGACTGATGTCATCTATATAGATTCTAGTAAGGCATTTGATAAAGTGAACCACGAACTTTTGTTATATAAATTAGATCGTATAGGTTTTAGCTCTAACTTCTTGAAGTGGATATCTTCGTATCTTTCAAATCGTTCTCAGATTGTAAAATTTGGTAATTCTTATTCTAGACCAATTCCGATTCCATCAGGTGTTCCTCAGGGTAGTCATCTAGGGCCGGTTCTTTTCTTATTATACATAAATGACCTTCCGGGGTCTATCATTAATTCCCGACTTCTAATGTATGCAGATGATGTAAAAATATTTTTTTCTTATAATTGGCCAGAATTTTCGAATCCATTGCAGGATGACTTAGATAGTTTTGGACGCTGGTGTGACATGAATTGTATGGAACTCAACCTAAGGAAATGCAAACACATGCGTTTCTTTAGATCGAATCCAGATATAATATTAGAGGAACTGAGCTAGAGTTAGTTGATTCTTTTGTAGACCTTGGTATTCTAATGGATTCCAAACTGAATTTCAACAATCATATTATTACTATGATTAACAAAGCATATGGTGTTCTTGGCTTCATTAAGCGATGGGCTAAGGAGTTCTCCGATCCTTACGTAACGAAGCAGCTATTTACATCACTTGTCAGACCTGTTCTGGAATATGGTTCCGTAGTGTGGGATCCTCAGTATGGTATCTATATTGACAGAATTGAGTCAGTTCAGAAGCAATTTTTAATATTTTCATTAAGACACTTGCATTGGAATAGTGATTTTACTCTTCCCCCTTATACTAGTAGATTGAAGCTGATCGACTTGCCTTCCTTGAAAAGCAGACGTGTTATGTTGAACACCGTGATGGTTTATAAGGTTATAAATGGTGATTTCTCTTCTGACTATATTATTTCTAGGATTAAGTTCAACGTGCCATTTAGACCTTCTAGATACTATCAATTCATCCATATTGACTTTCAGCGTACGAATTATGCTTCCGCAGAGCCCATTCGCAGAATGTGTATCGATTTCAATTCATTGTGTCACATCATAGATTTCGGATTAGGAGTCGATATAATAAAGTCGAGGATTTTCTCCTGCTTGGATGTTTAGTTTGTTGTGACATGTTTACTTTACTTTAATATATTTAGTTACTAATTTTAAGAATAACTTTTATTTGCATGTGATACTAATATTTTATTTAATATTTTTGTTATGCCGGCTGTTGATATTTGATCTATAGCCGGTATCCACCCTATACTGCTTAGCCGCCATGGTTCAGACTATGGTGTGTACGCTGTTCCTACGTTATGGGGACGTGGCCCTCTCGGTCGGAAGGGGCGGGTGTGAGAGGCGTTGGGACCGTTCGAAAAAAAAAATTCCTGCTACATTTTGAGGTTTTCCGTCCGCCGTTTTGAAGGTAGTATTTAATTTCCTAAATAAAATTTTTGAATTAAAAAAATCAAGCTGCCTGGGATCCTAATCAGGAAACGGAAGCCCCTGTATTCAACAATCCTATAATTTTCATATTCAACAAGAAAACTTCGGCATATGGACGTACATCTCCTGGTTTATCAAAAATCGAAACAGAGAAGCTTTTCTTACATGATTTTACATTTTTCCAAAATTTTCTCATACGAAGACATGACCTGTTACGCTGTGGATTATCATTAAAAATTCTAGCTCGTACCTCGTAGTAATTTTTTAATCGCTCGTGAAATGGTTTTAGCGGTCGTAGATTGTTATTTGCAATATTAACGATTAAGTCACTTCCGGTATCATTTGTGGCTTATAACTCATGATGTTGTTTTAAAATAGTTTTGTTTTCGGAGTGAAGGGACGATGGTGTATTATTTTTGGTATTTATGGGCAATTGTTGGTCTTTGAGGCACTCTTTGGTGCATTCGCTTGGAAGTTTTTTTGGATGGCTATTACATTTCCTGCAGTTCGTCTTATCCGTTTGTTGACACACACCACACCCATGACAAAAAAAGACCTCTCTGCAGCGCAATCCTGATATATATGTCCTGAATTTCTGCAATTCCAAAAGATTAAATTAATTTTGTATATATCTTTTTCAAATTGAAGCACTTCCGGAACAGATCCCTCGACAATGTCCACCTCAGACAAGCGTTTTTGAAACTGGTTCTTCTTATAACTGGAAATGTTAGCACAATGTTTCCTGCGCATATCCAACAAGAAAAATTCTCGCCGACGACATATTCCACGCAGCTGGCTGACAGAGTCAACAGACATATTCAATATTTCATGCTGTATGTCTAGCAATAAGTTGCGTCTCAGTATCTAAACCAACGTCTTATCACTTAATGGCTCGTGCAATATGTCCACCAACTCTATCACTGACTCATAGAAAATATCAAAGGCTCATTAACTTTCTGTTTCCTGTCGCTGATCATTTCCCTAATATCAATATCCGTTCGTGAATTCTTATATTGTTGCCTTAATGCTCGACATAAATCGGTCCATTGGAAATTACCTACGGTGTCATGAAAACGCCAAAACAAATCGTTGGCTTTTCCTTCGAACATTGCCCCTGCATTTCCGCATAATATTTGGAAGTTACCATTCAATGTTTGTTTGGTCAGGGCCTCAACACGATAAATAAACTTATCCACTGACAATGAGTTAGAGCTATCTGTAAACTGTGGCTAACTTTATCTGGACGAAAAACTAGGTCTGAAGCTGTATTAGAACGATTCAGACCATTGCCGGATTCAGTCCCATGACTTATGTTATGTCGGTTATCAGATGACGCACCGAACAACTGCTGCTCGACATCAGGTAAGGTATACATAACTGGATTCCGGTTCGAGTAAGATGGACCTGTTTCACTTCTAGAAGTGTTTGTCAAAATCAATTTAGAAATACTGGCCTCAACACTCCACTAATCTAGAAATTTGCCCTGACAAAGCGTCCAAAAGCTGTGATTGCTGCTCGACAACAACAGAAGTAACGATGTCCTTAGTGCCTTCTACATTTATGCACTGTGTTGTATCAGTATTGACAAAAGCAATTTGGTTAGGGTCAGACAGAGTCATATCAGTAGACCTTGAAGCATTCGAAGAGGACTTCGTCAACATTGGCTTGTCGCCAGTTTTCTGAGAAGATGCTGCAGTAGACGGTAAAGGATCATTAACAATTTTCGTATTACAAACAGGACAATTAGATTTAGTGCGAATGTAATAATTTATGCAAATTTTGTGAAATATATGTTTGCAATTAGTATGGATCATATCCGTTTTATCTGTGATCACAGAATCGCAAATACTACATATATGTTCATTGCTGGCGGCACCTACTTCGGAGCAAATATTCTCTGTAGTTCGACGTAGAGGCATGGTGAAATTCAATGAGAAAAAAATATTCAAAATTTTCACAAACCTAATTCCTAATCGCGAAAGATAGAATAAATATCAACTATTTACTTATGTTCAATTCCAAAACAAAATCAAATAAATAAACAATCGAAAATCACAAGGTCCAACAAAAAATCTATCAAAAAAGGGTATAATTTGAACAAATCAAATACATTAGTGTGCCTGATATCTCGTAAGAGCCGGAAGAAAATTGGGAAAATAAAAAAAATTAATTAATGGTACGGATAAAGCGGAAATAAATAGCAGAAAATAGAAATCTTGTATTTACAATGGATAAGAACGTCATCCATAACATTCTTAATTTCCAATAATAAGTGTTAAGGGTAAAATATTTCAAAATCATTATGATACTATGGTCAGTTCTAGGTCCTAGGATATCAAAATCTGAATTCACACAATAATAATAACTAAGAAAAGTCTCACAAAAACAAAAAATTGTGTATTGCATTAACTAGTTATATTCTATAGCACTACTGCATTTTTCGAAATATAAATTTCCTAGAAATTGTAATACAAATAAATAAAAGAAAAAACAATCAAAGAAAAAAATGGAAAAACGAAACGAAAAATGAAGAATAAAGAAATTTAAAAAAGAGAGGAAATTGAAGCTGAACAAGAATTTCTAATTAAAATCTATTGAACATGGCTTGGCCAGTATAAAAAACGTACTAAGTATATGTCGATTTCATCTTGCTCGGGCCCCACGTTGGGCGCCATTTAAATGTAGCATGCAACTTGAGAAGTGGTTTTTCTTTCCGTAATAGAATCAAAGTCCATAGTACATTTTTCATATTCGGTTTTATTGGACGGAGTAGACAATGGAAGCACGCAGTATGTCCGGCCTTATTGCTTGTCGATGGGGTAGGTTCTTGTCTTTATCCAATATAAGATTGCTACTTTAAAATTTAGTTGATATTAGCGTGCTTCGCTATATACTTTTTATAGAGATAGGGAGAAGAAACTAACACACATATAGAAAGGAAACAGAAAAATAATGCTCGTATCCGAAAACGAAATGTGCCTAAGGTGAAATTGCACATAGCCCGGATGGCTATGTGATGGGCTGTCTACCTCATATCCTACTATCATATGTTTGGTAGACCCACATGTATTTCCTTCAAATGTTTCAACCGGCTCACATTGAGAAATCAGACACTAGAATTGAGCTTAGAGCATGTTCAAAATTTTAACAAGTTTATTCAAAAACATTATGTAATAAAATGAATGTTTCTTAACACTAGTCATTTGAAATTCATGAGAAATTGAAAATAATATTGGCATTTATAATCTACATAGCAAGTTAATTTAACTTTTTTTTAAACAAAAAAATACTATTCAAAATGTTTTCACAATAAAATACAATGAACTATGAACTAAATATAAAACCATGAACTATGGCAAAGAAGCACAAACTACAGGCGAGAAGTAAAAATTCTCAAAACTTTTCAATATCAAAAATGTTCGGAATTACTGTAAGATTAAATTATGAACAACAAAAAAATAAAACAGCTGTTCAGATCATTGGCCCTTACCGTATTTCTTTTAAGTGGGGGAGTATATCAATATATATGCATGTATATCAGTATATATGCTTGTAAATTCGATAATGTAAATCACAAGTATAGGGGGAAAAGTGATAGCAAGCAAAAAAAAAATCAAAAACAAACGAAATGATCATGTTAACTATTTAACAGCGCTGAAAGGCAGCAGTGCTTTTCAAACTATGACTGCCAATGCGAAAATGCAACTAATGACACGGAATTCACAACAAAAGCAAGCACAGCCAAATTAACCTGATTAAGCAAATTGGTACCGTTTATGGAATGTGAATTGGGAGAGTCTTTAGTGATATTCTTACCAAGGCCATGGGCATACATATTGAATGATCGGTGAGAAGATCACTGACCAAAATTGTTCCAGATATGTTGGGAGCCTCCGTGTTATTTCCAAATAACAAAGAAAGAGCAGCACAATGTCATGACGTATGTGGTATTATGTCACATAAAAGAAAAGCCAATGAGGTTAAATCTTTCGTTATGTTGGCCAATATTAAATTTAATATTGCCTAAACTGACATAAACAAATTAATCGATTGAGGTACTGAACAAATTAACGAAATTACTTACTAGAATGTCTCAGCAAACTGCACCTATGTTACGTTTTTTACTTGTTCCTCACTCACAGTGATTTTACAATTACTTGTTTAAGCAAACACAACCGACAAAGTTTAAGTTTTTGTGAAATGGTTGCAGAGTGACCACCAGACAAGAATAAGAAAGATGGCTTCCTTACTATCCATATTTAAGGCCTCGGTTCATTCTACCCGTTCCCAACCGTTTTGCGGATTTTCATGTTTTAGTGCATACATATACAATTAAGAAATTCATTTACCTAAACCTCTACCTACATATAGTTTCTCTTCAGACAAATAAACATAATATTTTCCTATAAAACCAATAAAATATGCACTTAGAATGAAAACTGATAATTTTATGATCGACGACTTATAGATATTTTGCATATTATACGGGGCCATTTCATGAAGTTACGCCAATACTAACACAATTTCGACAATCTCAATTATCCATTGGCGCAAATTCGTTGTCTATCTCAATGTATCTCTCACATATACAATCTAAGTATATCACTGCCAATATACGCACATCTACAAGCTACACCATTCATTTGCAGAAAAATACAACACAAAATCCCGTTGCATTACTCAAACCATCCGAGGAAAGCTAACAATCCTGTTGAACAGAAGATCACTCAATCTGTATCATGCTCTCTAATCAAGCCATCAACATCTCGTAGAGGTGGGGGCGTTATCGATTTTTGACTCATGATCAAGCACGCCCACGAAGGAAAAAATTTAATCACGCACGTTCACACACGAAGATTTTTTCGTTCCCCACGTTCACGCACGCTCACGTGTGAATCACGTGATTTACGCAATTCACGTGAGCCGCGCCCATCTCTAACTCGTAGTACTCGTTCATCATCAGTCGCTCTCTCTATTAGTAATCTTCCAAACAAATCAAAACTGAAAACTCACACTACACATCATTAACATCTTTAAACATAGCAACTATCACAAAACTGACAGCCAACAGCAAAAATAACATCAAAAGAAATGATGAAGAACAAACCTCAATTACATCTCATGAGATGTTTCTGATTTACATCACCACGAATGAATGTAGACGAACTTAATACTTCAATTACCCCTAAAACGTATAAAATTACCCCTAAAACTCTACCATAATTTTCAACTAATTCTAAAAATAACGAATATTTTTTTCTAGGTCTTATTAATTTTTTGTGTCGACTTCCTTGGCTTGAGTGCTCGAGCTCAAGGTCAAACCTTTCAAATATGTAAAATTGTCTTTCAGACACAAGCGTCCGAAATCTTAGAAGGATTATTCTATTTCCTTTACAAGATCTAGCGAAAGTTAAACGTTCGTGTAGGTATGGTGGTATTGTAAAGCGGATCGTAGTATTGTAGGCGGATATCTGGTCATAACTTTTATACCATATACGTATCTGCAAGTGTTGTTGAAACATTAAGCTTCCCTTGACTAACAGAGTCACATCATGATAATAGTTCGCAACCATATAGTAAAGAAGGCATTAGGTAAGTTTTCGCCAGTAACAGTCTATTTTGTATATGCTGTACCTACGACACTGTTCACATGACCCGCCCAAGTCAAAGTATTATTGAAAATTATGCTCAAATTCCTAGCAGTTTTACAATCTTTTTTTTCATTAAGAATTATGTTTACATCAAAATTGTCATTCCTAGTTCTACCATGTACAATAAGACATTTCGATTTAAGAGGATATAGACAAAGACCATTTGCCGATGCCCAATTATGGATCATCATTTACATTGCGGACGGCTTCTTCATTGAAATCTTTCTTCGCACCCAGATAAATCTTTCTTCGGCGCACAGTGGTTAAGAATCAAAATCCATCGGCCAAAATTCAATAACTTTTGTTCTAGTAGACATTTTTGAGTTCTGTAAAAAGTTCTAAAATTAGATTAGTAGGACCCAAGGATTATTTTGAGATATTAACATTAAAAATCGTGAAATCGGATGCATTTTAGAAATCTGTCCAAAGTTGGCTACTTTTAAATTAAATTTTTATTTATTTATTTTTGGGATTTTACAGAACTCAAAAATGTCTACTAGAACAAAAGTTATTGAATTTTGGCCGATGGATTTTGATTCTGAACCACTGTGCGGCGTATATGAATTTTACAATAAACGTATATGAATTTTACAATAAGTTAGTTTTCGTGGAAGATCATTTGCGTAACAACTGAATAACAAGTGTCCTAAGATCGATCCCTGTGGTACCCCTTTATTTATAGGAAGCGGATCAGAAAATTCTTTTAATTCACAGACTGAGTTCGATGATTTAGATATGATTTTATAAGATGTACAGCCGAACATGAAAAATCAAAGAAATATTTAAGTTTTGAGCGTAAGATACTGTGAATTACCGTGTCGAAAGCTTTAGAATGGTCGAGTAACACTAGCATTCCATTCAATATCACGTCTTATCAGCTCAGCAACATCAATCAGCGAAGTTACACACGTCTGAACCCGGACTGGTGTTTCGTCATGTAGTTTCGATTGTTTATATGTGAGTTTATTTGAGCTTTTCCATAACTTTAGAAAGTTAGCAAGATCGCAACCGGTCTGTATTCGGTCCTTGATTTCGGGATTGGTATGAGCTTCGCATGCCGCCATTTGGTAATATATGAGGTAATATTAGCTTAACAAATTTGGGGTTTAAGTTATCACACCCAATTTCATCTGATTTTATGGCCCAAAAAAAAACATCACATTGATAAACGCATGAAAATCCGAAAGTACTCGTTCTTCCGTTTGGACCTGTGAATAGACTTTCATAAAATATTGGATTTAGAATGACAGTTGGTATGTTAATGAAAGATTCATTAATTTCACTAGCACTATTCGGATAGTCAAGGACACCTACTATGGCCAAATTCTCTAATAACTTTCCATTTTTGACGAGTATCAATAGAGTGACCGAATCTATTAGAAAAATAACTAAATATAGCCTTTTTATTTCATTATTTGTTTCTCTTCTCGCGTTCTTGTATTCTTCTTTAAATGTGCTAGTCTTAAACCTCTTCCAACGGGAATAGGCCAAATCTCTTCTCCGAATTAAGTGTGAGTTAAACCAAGGTCTAGTTTTGGAATGTTTAGTCCTTATTTTGAGTGGTACAGCCAAGTCATAGAGTGTCGTTATATTGTCCTGAATAAAAGTTTACTGGTCATTCACAGAAGTTATATCGAAAACAGTACACCACTTGATCTGATTTGAAATCTTTTATTTCCCGGGAAACGGGAATTATTTTTTCAATATCCCGGGATCCCGGGAAATCGTCAACAGACTGTTTACCATGAGTTAAGCTTATCCATGAGTTAAGCTATTCCAATGAAACATTCACATTTTATTAAAGTAAAATAAATATATATTTCACAACGAACCTGTTACAGAATGCATGTAATATTAGATCAATTTAAACATATTTTCAAGTTTCAAAATGAATTAAAGATCAGATATTTCTTATTTTATTGGAAAATGTGGACGCGACGGAGAACGATCGTTCACATTAATAGTCAGTAGAGCATTAAATGAAAGGTTTGTTCTTTGTCCTGTCGCTTTGAAAACTTTAAATTATTTATTTTTGGCGTTCGGATACACGACTAAAATCTACTTTTCCCGGATTATCAATTTTTCATATGGAGCTTGACATGAAAAATCCGAAAAAGTGTATTCTGAGTCTATGTCCGAACGCTGCTTAAAAATATTTTGTCATCCAACTGTAATATTTGACATACCTGATTAAAAGCGAGGTAATCTAAATAAATAAAAAAAAGATTCCCGTACGAATTTCCCAGGATACGGGAAATGAAAAATGTGCGAATTCCCGGGAAATCCCGGGATGCAAACCCTATTTGTAACCTTCCAAAGAAATTAGAGAGTCGGTCGTATTTTCATTGAAGCATGTCTGATACACATACGACATCAACACCTAAGTTCTCAAAGGTTAGCCTGTGTTCATCAATTTTATTATGTAAACTTTGCGCATTGATATGACATATTTTAATAACATTTTTTTGTTTGGCTAAAATTCTCACAATTTTTATCATAACATCTTTGGACATAACCCTGTTATTTCGATTCAAAACCACGATATGTGAAAAAACAGATTGCAAAAACTAACAGCAACGCGTACATATTGAGACAAATAACTTGAAATAAACTCAACACTTTAACCATTGTGTTATTGTGAGTACAAAATTTAGTAAAAAGTTTTTCTTTAACACAAATACTAATGTGTAACATATGTTAGTATCTTCACTGCATTTGCACATCATTATTAACTTCTTCGCGAAAAAATGGGGACATGAGTTTCACAAGTATTGTAGGGGCCGTACATTCGCTTTTATTTTTGTTGTGGATTCTATATAGAGTTTATGTTTGGTGCTTCTATATTAAGATTCGTACATTTCATTATTATATTTCATTCTTATTTCATTATTATATTTTTTGTTGAAATTCTTACTCAGGTTCGAGATCATTTGTTTTTGTTTTCTTAAACAGAAAACAAAATGTTTTAAAAAAGAAGTGTGTGACATTTATTTTTCATTGCATTATTGTAATATGGAATTCCATTAATTCGCAAATCGCACGAAACTGCCGAATTTTCATGTTGTAAATTTTTTGTCTTATTTTAAGTAATTCGTTTTGGAGATCATTAGTTTCTGTACCCACAGTTTCGACATTGTTTGTTTTCTCTTTTACATTGGTTAAGTCTTTTTTAAGTTCGGATATTTCCCTTGCGATCACTTCACTTGTAACATTTTCAAGTTTAGTTACACGTTCGCGAACATCATTTAAATCTGAGCGCATCTCACTCATTATCGTATCCAGTTCACTTAAGAGTCGAGCCTTTGTTTTTCAAGGCGTGTGTCCACTATTTGTAAGAGGCGTAGGGGAGAGTCTGTTTTTTATTTGCGCTCTCAAATAGCGAGCCTTCTTTAAATCTCTTTGGCGTTGATGGCCGTTTATGTGCTATTGTTGTTGTTATTTTGGTGTTTATTTTTTGCTTGCTGTTATACTTTTTATTTATTTTAATGTTTTTTTTTTCGATTTTTGTATTTTGTTTTATCACAAAACTATTTAGATAAACTGTGCGATTATTACATTTTGTACACACAGCAAACGTTTAGAACTTTAATAAATAAAGTGAAAAACAACGAGCGAAATAAAAACACGTCCGTCTAGTTTTACGTTCTGTCTCTATCTTATGTGGGAGGAACTGGCGGAAGCCAACGGCCTTGTTATTCTTGGTGCTTCTCCTACCTTTTTTAATACACGTCATACCCTCACATCAGTTGATGTTTCTATGTACAGATCAGACTTGACACCATCATTATCCTGGATAAATTTAGCATTGCCCGAGGTAGGTGATAATTTTCCCATTTTAATTTCTCAAGTTTTGTGGACTCTTAGACTAAGAGGTCAGTTTCCCGGCCGAAATTAGAAAAGTTCAATGACGAATTTGAAGATTCGTACAATATCAACAAAAATGCGGCACAAATAAAACCATTTCAATGCGTCCTATCCTCTCGAAGATTTTGGAGAAAAATTTTGCCAGGCGTTTTTTTAAGTACGTGAGGTACCAATTTTTACGAACTTAGCATGCCTCCTTATGGGGTACATACTTTGTGCCATAGTCTTGAGGTATTCCTCAGGGATCCCCACTATCTGTAGTTCGGTATAACATTTATTCTGGGTAGAACGTTGGAAAACTCCTTTTGAATTGATTTTGTTGGTATTTTTGCCTATAATATTTTTGCAGTTTTATCAGGCAACCCCGAATTAAATGTACTATATATGAATGGGCAAAAGGAACTACGTCTGCAGTTATTTCCACTACCAAGATCGAATCCCTTCATGTTTGCAGGAAAAAAACTGTCATTGTAATTCCATTCGTATTGGTAATAGCCAAATCAGAGTTGACTCTCAAATGAAAATCTTAGGCATAAATTTCTCAAGAGAATTTGTTGTGGAATGAACACGTTAGAATCCTGAATAAAGGACCTCACATTGACACGTCTATCGATATATGTAGACCTCTGGCTCTTGGTACCATTACACATGGCATTCCTATCTATTGATGAACTTCCAATAAAAATTTTAATAAATTGAACATTGCCATCAACGGCTGCGAGTATTCTTCGATCCACTTCAGTGGAAGCTCTGCGTTTTGAGAGTAAATTCTCTGATTTCCATTTGATTTAGGAAAAAAAATATATAAGGCTGCACTTATTTATCATGGTCTTCATAATGATTTTTGGGCACACATAAACGTACCTCATTCACTATCAAAACGATAGATAGATCGTGACTCACGTGAATTGCGTGAATCACGTGATTCACACAAATCGCGCGCAAAATTTATTTTACTCACGTGAGCGTGCGTAGGGAACAAAATACTCTTAGTGCATGAACGTGCGTGATAAATTTTATTTCTTCGTGAGCGTGCGTGAACGTAGGCCAATAATCACTCACGCGCCCATCTCTAATCGGTAGATCGTATTTTGGAAATTTTCTCAAAATTTTACATTTCTTTTCCATTAAGACCTTCTACATGTGCTACTGGTGATTGTCCTGTTTCGATTGACGACGCCTTGAGTTTTTACAAGAAGGATTCTACAAGCGCATTTTGCTTAAATAAACTTTTGTTGGATATGATTTCGTCCTACCAGCCAGAGATGATCGTATTCTGTAGACAATCAATTATCTGTAAATAGTTTCATGACGGTCTGTGATTCTCGTTTACTGAACTATTCCCTATACAGGAATTTTCAATCTGGATGGTACACATGTCCCACTTTTTCTGCTGGCATTCTTGTGTGTCAAATATAACATGATGTGTCAAAAAAAGATTTCTAGAACAGTAAGAATTCACATGGGTACGGATATTCGTATACAGATATGGACAGATTTTCTTCATATTCGTTATCGTTCATCCCTAGTAGAAATAATGCTTCGTCTGAGAAATTGCAAACTTCTTCTACAACTATTTGCATGGATGGATTTATAAGTTTTAATTGGCCTTTCGCCATTTATGTTTCATATTTCTTCTGTTGTTCGTTTTATTTGGCTATTGATTAATTTAACCGGAAAGACGTTCATGCGTAAGTTATTTCTAATTTTGGACTTATTTGTTTCGCGGTATTCCTTATTACTGTTTTGTATGGCCCTGTTTATAAAACATGTGTCAGCGTGGACTAAAGTACAATTTAGTTTAAGTTCGCCCATAACCGAACATAAAAGAAGTGTGTTGGAAAGTATTATTATAATTCGAAAGTTATTGTTATTGGTTCAAACTGCTTAAAAAGTCATGCATCCTAGCTAGTTTGTACATGTTCAATATTTTATTTTGAATTCAACATATGTTAATTTTAAAAAATTATTTTGATTATTTTCAGAACTATTGAATGCTAATGGAGATGCCAATGCTAATGCAGTTATTCTAGAATACGAAAATTGTGAAATCGAAGCTTACAAATTGAACATCATTACCAAATATTATAAAACCCAAATTGCTCTGTTTGAATGGGAAGACGTAAGTTCTATTCCGAATGCCTTGTTGGCTGATATAGAAGGATGCATTTGCTATTTCGACCCAGATAACGTGAGTATATTATGCTGGCGTATATATAAAATAAACACCCTATAGTACAAAATTCTTTAGAGAACCCCCCTGAATCAATAATTACTCAATTAAACCACAAAGTTGAAAACAATAGCTCCTGAATTTAGCTTAAAAAATTGAAAGCTCATACTGAATTTTAGACAATTGAACTTCGGATTTGAACTTTATTTGCGGGTAAATAAGTTTGTTTGGTGCAACTCGTAGTATTTCTTTAGCTAAAAATAAACAAGCACTTTTATGAGAAGTGAACATACGATTACGTTTATCTGTTACATAATACAAAAACCGAAATTTTTTATAAGACTCAGAAAAACATGCTATTAGAACTGTTAGACGTATCAAATAAAAACAAGTAAAAATCCTTTAAGTTCGTCAGGCCGAATTTTATATACCCTCGACCATGGAGTGCATTCCTCATCGTAGACATTGGGAAAATTATGATATTTTTATTCTAACTAATACACTTAAAGTACGAAGCTACATTAACATATGCTTGGACGAGCTTTGGCCGTCAGTTATTTTGTTATATAAACTTTTTGTCGGCACTTCTGTTGTTACCCTCATCTACAACATCTATTTGAATTGAGTCTATCTAGAATATTTGATTGTAATTGACTTCCAATAGCTGATACGAAGTGTCGTACAAAACTAAAGTACCAACTTCTATCCGTTACCATTAAGTGCAATTAAAGTGTGAGGCAAGCAACATTGCGATATTGTCCTATAAAATCGTTTAAGTCAGATATTTTTCAGATTTTTTAATGATCATTTTTGTGTACCAACTTGCCTTACTACGCAGGCGAAAATTGAAGTGAAGTCTAAAATATCAATTATTTTATTTTTTGAATTACAATTTCTTGCATTTCAACGAGTACAAAAATCTGTATTGGTTAATATGCATATTTAAGATTATAAAAATGTAGAAACATTTCAAAATATTTATATTTTATTTAACCGGAATCTGCAGGATAATGATTTTGGAAAACATCCTACATAAATTAGAAACACCTAAACTCATTAGAAATTATATTTCGACCCATTCCTCGCCAAGAAGTATATCAAACTTTCTTATTATATCACAGAAAAATTCGGGACTAAAAGGGTTAACTATGACCTATACCATGAAATTATTAGGGAGATTGAATGGCTATACAAAAAAATACAAAATTTACATGAGTATAATTTACATAAACTCTTCAAGAAGCAGCAAGAATATACAGAAAGAAAAAAAAACTATTATTTTATATAATAATAACAACGAATATTATTTTTGTGTTTTATTCGACCTTTTTTAATTTAATAAAATTTGTTGTTTTTTTAGCTCGATGCCTTGATTATTTTATATTTCGCAATTACATTAATTGTCATCTTCAGGGTTTACAAAATAAAGATAAACTACAAATAAATTAATTTCTAATGATGTTGTCCATTTGTTGACGCAAAGCAAATACAAAAAACAATGCCACAAACACATAAAAGCAAACACAATCATAACTCACAAACAAGAAAATAAATAGACACGTAACTTAAAACTACCTTAGTTTCATTTGGTTTTCATTTTTACAATGTTGCGAGTGCTGTTTTTTGTATATCGTTTTTGTTCCGTAGTTTCAGTCCGATTTATGTGCTGATATTCTTGTTTTGAGTTGATTTTTTGTTGTTCCTACATGGACTTTTTCTAATGCCTCTGTTGTATTGCCGTTGCATTTGATCTCGTATATGACGTTTTGTTTGTCTGTTGTTGGTATTTTACTTTTAGTGTTACTGAATATGTTTTAATGTATTGTTGGCCTTATGCGCAACGCTGTAGTTGTTATTGCCAAATGTATTTGATTTTTTAAAACGTTCTGTTACAGGCAGTTGATAACCAAAACAAGAGCAAGAACATAAACAAGAATACATGATCACAGTGCGGTAAGAACAAGTAAAAAGGCGATAAGTTCGGTCGGGCCGAATCTTATATACCCTCCACCACGGTGGAGGGTATATATATAAGATATTACCGGTAGATTAGAGGCTGCCGACTTTACAAAGAAGCTTTGAAAATTGTGATATTTTTAATGCGCATTACTACATTTGTTTACTATAACTGATCCCTTAAAAGTACAAATGTCGAAAAATCTCTCTATTTTACGTGTCTATGTAATTATAGGAATGTACACACCGAATTTCATGTTGTTGTTGCCGTATCATTGGTACCATTTTCATCCCTTTTGTCCCATTTCGCCCGCTAAATCTTTTTTGTAATTTTTGGTGATTACACGTTACTAGAGGAATTCAAATTTCAAATGAAAATCAGAAATTTTCAAAAAAATTATTCAATAATCTAAATATTAGGGCATTTTCAGTCCTTGTTAGGAAAAAATGTTCCCTCTGGGCCGATTTTGCCCACTGCAATCATAAGACACTTTTACGGAAAATTTGAACCTCCTAGCTCATTTCGTTCGGAACGGAATGACAAAGTGAATATACCCCCATCCTGGAGGTGGAAGGTATAACAAGTAAAAAAGGCGTTAAGTTCGGCCGGGCCGAACTTTATATACCCCCCACCATTGATTGCATTCCACAGAGGCTGTTGATTTTCGTAGAAGTGCCGTAATATTACAGGAAAATATATATTTTTTTAATATAGCCAAAACAAATACAAATATTTAAAAAAATAATTTTATACATAAATATAATATTAATGTGTGTATGCTTTTCGACCTTTTTTATTAACTTGTAAGAAATGATTGATTCAAGCTCGAGGTCTTTGTTTGTAAAAGTTTTTTCTTTTATTTATTATCAATATTTGATATGTCCGTTTTTGTAATTCATCCGTCTCTCTTGCGGCGTATGTATTATGTGCAGCATTTCTAACGTGAAGCGCTTTTTTGTAATTGCTCTCTCTTTGTAATATCTCTACGTTCTCAAAGTTCGGTATGTGGTTTTTCTCTGCACAGTGAGTTGCGAGTGCTGTTTTTTGAGTCGTCAATTTGCTTCAGAAGGAATGCAGAAATAAAAAATAGACACAAGAAGAAATATGAGAATTTGAGAGGCCAACAAAGAAAAGAGCTTAACATTATCAAAAAAGACAAGTGGTTCGTGAGCACAACAAAAACATATATCCCCAACGACATTCAATGGCTTCTCTCACTAGGTCAAAAGCATGCTATTCCTACAACAAAACAACAATTCCCATTGTACAAATACATCGCGGACGGGGAAGACTGCATACAAACGATAAATAAGAGAGAAGAGCAAGAGATGACACGAACAAAGTTCACGTTGATCTTGGAAAGTCACACAAACAAACACAGCTTAAACCCGAGAGAGCATTTTACTCTACACACAGTGGAACAAACAAAACAATTTCTAAAAAAAAATAAAAACCTCATAATAACTAATGCCGATAAAGGAAATGTCACAGTAGCCATGGAGAAGGAAGACTATGAAGAACGCATGTGTAATATTTTAAGTGATATTACGACATATAGGCGGTTAAAGAAAGATCCTACGTCATCACTTCAAAAGAAGAACCATGATATAGAACAGGGACAGCCAAAAAATTTTTGGTTGTGTATTAGTGAGTATGAGAGAGTAAAAGCATTGAGAGAATTCATTTATTTACAGCCATAAAAAAGTGTTAGAACGAGGCCATTCTGATATTCATACACAATAAAGGAAATAAAAAATATTCAAATAGCATGGTTGAATTATATGTTATTTTGTGTGGTTAAGATGACACAAAATGTTTTATGTTTTTACATCAACATATGGGCATCTCCCAGTGGCACAGACGCGACATTCGCCCGGATTAAACTACGCCAAAAACAAGAAAGAAACTAAAAAAGTCGAACAGCCTTTTTAGTTTTCTAAAGCGCTTAAAGAATACTACATTTTAAAAATGTATCGTCCGGATTTAGTAGAAATTAGTACAAAATTTTAATCAATTTTACATTGAAACGGACGCTACAAAAACAGAAGTGCTTTTGCAGCTCTTATAGAAATATACAAAGTTCAGCGATTTTTGAATTGAATGTTACCAAAAGCATTTTTAATCATACAATATTTTTTGAGTGTTATCATGAATTTTTTTCTGTTAACCTGAAAAAAAAAATATCGTGGCATCCGCTGAACATGTGCACTTGTCGAAGACTCATCGACGACTAAATGAAAGAGCATAAGAATATGTGTGAGGTAGCAAATGTGTGAGTTTGCACAATTGTGCAAAGAAATGGCTGTCCCTGATATAGAACTCCGTAAGTGCAATATTATATCTGTGATAGAGAAAAAGACACTGACAAATGACGCGGCATTTGCTCCAAGGATTTATGGCTTACCCAAGATTCACAAAGAAGCTATGTAAGTTTCTAACAAACATTCTAAAAGAACTTACTGTTAACTCGCAATTAGGGTTTGGGAAATATTAAATAAATATTTTCTTGATTATTTTGAACATTAATTTACATTTACTATATAAATTAGAAATTTTAGATATATTTCAAATTCATATATTTACATTACTGACAATAATAATGGGTATTTGTTTATTACTACAAACAGAACATTTTAAATTTGCTAAGTACCCAATTTTTGCGAAACCCAGCTAGGGGAATACAAATTGTTTGTGAGTATATTTGCATTATCTTTATTGTGAAACAAAAATATCATACCGACAATACTATGACTGACATAATGTCAATACTTAAACCCTCGTGCTGGTTATACTTTAAATTTATTGTTTTCCTAGAAGAATCGACAAAATAAAAGGTGAAAATCTTCTTAAATTACAATTTACTTTACATATGAAACCAGTAAGAAATTTTTAAAATTTCGGATACATTTGATTTGAACTGGGATATTGTCCTGGCTCAAAACCATTTTGCATCTATATTTAATAGAATGCAAATTTATTTACAAATGGCATGGTAACATTTATTACTTGGCTGCAGACTACCACTATCATGATTTCCACTCTGTCTAAAGGTTTCATTCAGGTGGCTTCGCAGCGACTTTTCAACATCAAACCCGGTCTCTATAAGGAGATGATTCTCACAAACGAACGAGAATCTTAACTCACTTGCCTAATTTGCGTTTAAAAAATCGCACCAAGTAATAAAGTACACATGCCATCTTACAAGCATCTCATTGAGTTGCATATGTAAGTATGTGTATATGCAGGTATAGTTACCCAGCAATACTTCTGCCGTGCCAACGCTCATTTGTTTTAGTTTTTTTTGATTTGAACTGGGATATTGTCCTGGCTCAAGACCATTTGTTTTAGTTTTTTCGTTTGCATTTTTTTGATCTGTAATCAATATTTGATTTGAACTGGAATATTGTCCTGGCTCAAGACCATTTTGCTTCTATATTTAATAGAATGCAAATTTATTTACAAATGGCATGGTGACATTTATTACTTGGCAGCAGACTACCACGATCTTGATTTCGACCATGTCAAAAGTCTTTTCAAGTGGCTTCGCAGCGACTTTTCAACATCAAACCCAGCCTCTATAAGGAGATGATTCTCACAAACGAACGAGAAGCACAACTCACTTGCCGTATTTGCGTTTAAAAAATCGCACCAAGTTATAAAGCACACATGCCATCTTACAAGCATCTCATTGAGTTGCATATGTAAGTATGTGTATATGCAGGTATAGTTACCCAGCAATACTTCTGCCGTGCCAACGTTCATTTGTTTGTTACACATTTTTGACAAAAACGCGGCACACAAAATAAAAAAAATCCTGCTATCATATATGTATATCAGACATATTATCAGGGGGTTTCCAGAAGGCGATTGAAATTCCACACGAACGGTTTTTGTAACACGTGCTAGTGACTACTAACTCATTATTTAAAAAAGAAAATAATTTTTCCATTTTAAAAAACATTTATGACGAATGGTTTCGTGTTCTGGAAAGCCAAAAAACAATAAAGCAAACGTTTTCAACTTTCGTTCGTTGTTTTGACGAAAACAATGCACTCATTGTATTCGTCATTCGCAAACCCCATAATTTACGATCTCATTGGTCAAATGTTTGGCAAATACGTTTTTTCCTACTTGTGCTTAGTTGTACTGCATGTGCCTGAATTTGGCTCATCAACACAAACGAAATTTGTAAATGTAGGCACTTCGCTGAGAGGTTATCACTTATCTAAATCCGGAGTTCCACGATATCATGCTGAATATGGAGAAATTGATTCTAAAATTGTTGCGTATGATAACGGTTGCTTGCAACAAGGAATAAGACCGTTCAAAACTAAACGGTCTACAGCATTTTTACCATATCTTTACTTGTTTTAATTACACTGTGCAACATTTTTGAAGTCATTTCAAAATAACCATATACGGACACCGCTACATGATAAAAGACCAAAAAAAAAAGACCCGTGTTTTTTTTTTCCCCCAAAGTCATGCACTTTTTTTTTATGGGCCCCCAGAGATTTGAGGGCTCGGTGTAATTTTTGAAAAAAAGTGATCATATTCTCAGGCTCATATCTTGCAAACCGTTCGGAATTTTGATTTACTCTCTGAGGCAAAGTTCTAGCTCTTGTCATAAAGAACAAAAATTGTGAACATATAAAATCAAAAAACTTCATCTTCAAGGTCAAAATCGCAAAAAACTTAAAAAAATTCGATTTTTTTAACCTTTTTTCCCCTGTTCAGGTCCATAGGTAGCAAACCGTTGAAAATTCAGGGAAACAATCAACTATAAAAATGTACCTAAGATCTCAATAAACAACTTTCTAGAACATATGAACTTCCTAGGAATTATTCTTAACACCGTTTAGGTAGCGCTTAGGTAGCCGCAAAATTGAAAAATTTCCCAAAAATTTCACTGTGCAACATTTTTGAAGTCATTTCAAAATAACCATATACGGACACCGCTACATGATAAAAGACCAAAAAAAAAAAAGACCCGTGTTTTTTTTTCCCCCAAAGTCATGCACTTTTTTTTATGGGCCCCCAGAGATTTGAGGCCTCGGTGTAATTTTTGGAAAAAAGTGATCATATTCTCAGGCTCATATCTTGCAAACCGTTCGGAATTTTGATTTACTCTCTGAGGCAAAGTTCTAGCTCTTGTCATAAAGAACAAAAATTGTAGTTGATTGTTTCCCTGAATTTTCAACGGTTTGCTACCTATGGACCTGAACAGGGGAAAAAAGGTTAAAAAAATCGATTTTTTTTAAGTTTTTTGCGATTTTGACCTTGAAGATGAAGTTTTTTTGATTTTATATGTTCACAATTTTTGTTCTTTATGACAAGAGCTAGAACTTTGCCTCAGAGAGTAAATCAAAATTCCGAACGGTTTGCAAGATATGAGCCTGAGAATATGATCACTTTTTTCCAAAAATTACACCGAGGCCTCAAATCTCTGGGGGCCCATAAAAAAAAGTGCATGACTTTGGGGGGAAAAAAACACGGGTCTTTTTTTTTTTGGTCTTTTATCATGTAGCGGTGTCCGTATATGGTTATTTTGAAATGACTTCAAAAATGTTGCACAGTGAAATTTTTGGGAAATTTTTCAATTTTGCGGCTACCTAAGCGCTACCTAAACGGTGTTAAGAATAATTCCTAAGAAGTTCATATGTTCTAGAAAGTTGTTTATTGAGATCTTAGGTACATTTTTGTAGTTGATTGTTTCCCTGAATTTTCAACGGTTTGCTACCTATGGACCTGAACAGGGGAAAAAAGGTTAAAAAAATCGAATTTTTTTAAGTTTTTTGCGATTTTGACCTTGAAGATGAAGTTTTTTTGATTTTATATGTTCACAATTTTTGTTCTTTATGACAAGAGCTAGAACTTTGCCTCAGAGAGTAAATCAAAATTCCGAACGGTTTGCAAGATATGAGCCTGAGAATATGATCACTTTTTTCCAAAAATTACACCGAGGCCTCAAATCTCTGGGGGCCCATAAAAAAAAGTGCATGACTTTGGGGGAAAAAAAAACACGGGTCTTTTTTTTTTGGTCTTTTATCATGTAGTGGTGTCCGTATATGGTTATTTTTTTCGTGTTGCACTGTGTTATGTTCTTTGAACATCATATTCGGCAAACATGTAGATACATTTTTGAATTATGTTAATTTATAGACAATTATTTAGTTAGCTTTTTATTTTACACAAAATATAGTTTGGATAGATTGAACATACTTTATGTAACAGTAGTATTCATGAAAACTTATAAAGTAATGATTAATATGCCAACATTAATGTAAAGCTTTGTATTTCAGAAAACCTTCGCAGTTGAAATGGATGCGTTACACAAATTTGTTGGTAATAATAATATTGAGGTACCATATCTAATTTCCAGAAATTTGTCTGGACCAACATATGATGAGTTAAAAAAGAATTACATGTCATCTCAATTTATTATAATTGATTTAAATGATCAAGAGGAAGCTAAACATAACGGTTATGTTGAAGTTGTTGAACTTTTGAGAAATAACGTATGGTCCAATGTCAACGCTTCTTGTTTCAAGAGCAACAAGGTATCAACTAGTAAGTTAAGAGCAAAAAGGGGTTAATGCCATGTTAATACTGATGTGCAATTGCTTTTGTGTTTTTACAGATTTAGAACAATACAAAGATGAAGATGAATCGAAATTAGAAGATGATGCAGAAAAACAGCTAAGTGATTTTGAAGACTTACTGGAAAGCATACAGAAGTTTAAAATTATGTCACAAAATCTTAAACGAGAAGACGTTTTAACTAATGCGGAAAAGTTAGCAGAACATTTTGCAAGCATTTTGGGTGAAGATTAAACGACCTGTATAATTTATAATATGTACTAATGAAAAGTAAAGCTACATGTAAAGTTACCTTTGAAAGCAGAAAAACGACTTATGAAATTAATAAAACATTATTTTTATTTTCTCCGCTACTGGATGGGGGTATAGTATTTTTTGTAACATAGAAAAATAACACATAAAATAAATTTCCATTTTGTTGCATAACGAATTTAGTTTACAAAACAATCAAAAAGTATGTATAAGTTGTGGTGGCAGTCAGAAAGTAAGCATCTGACTCACTTAGACCAGAAGAGTTCCATTGTGATATCACAGGTTTTTATGCCGATCGTTGGAACAAACCTGTGCGAATCACTACAAAAGTAAATTAATCAAAACTAAAAAAATATAACGATGTTATTGTAAATAACAATTCTGTGTGCTAAAGTGCAAAGTCCTTCCAGTATTTCTTGATGTGCGTGAAGATAAATTCTAAATTTTTGTAGCGGAGACACAAACCGCCCATTTCAACAGTTTGTGCGTTAACAGAGCTATGTTAGTCTTGATAGAGGATGATTGTCTAATTGCATTTTGGCAACATAATTTTTTTATTAATTTTTAACACAGTGGATAAATTATAGCAAAGTATGGGTCCATGAATGAGGCACCATAAAATAGGTCTTACAATAAGCTTTAAGAATATATAAACCACGTATCCCTAAGCTGTCAAAAATCAAATGTTTTTTTGGACGAGTGTGATTACTCTACTAAATTACATGTTTTCTTTGGAAAACAAAAAAATCAAATCAAAATTGCCCCATCTTTCAAATCTTGCCCATTTCTGTATTGTCTAAGCAGATTATAACTAAATTAACTCACACAACAATTTCGGAATATATTCGCAGTCACTTTCCGCCCATATTTGCACAACTATTTACACTGGATCAATTCACACAAAATTTCCACTTTATTTTCGATAAGAAGTTTTAACTTCGTATGGGAGGTCCACTTTTCCAATACCGTCCATTTTTGTACAACTAAGCATATTGATGCTAGATGTACTCACAAAAAATTTCAGTATTGTATCTGTCATACAACTGAATATATTCGAAAATGAGTTTTAACTTCGCCGCCTAACTCTAACTCTCTATTAACTCTACCGCCTATTTTTGGCACAACTACAAACATTGATACTGGATGCACTCAAACAAAATTTCAGCACTCCAGGTGTGATAGAACTGACAATATTCGATAATACGTTTTAACTTCGTATGGGAGGTACCACGCCCACTTTTCCAATACCACTCATTTTTGGTACAATAGGCACGTTTATGCTAGATGCAAAATTTCAGTATTCTAGCTGGCATAAAACTGAATATACAGACATGTCACATAAATTTTACAAAAACGATTTGATTTCGTATA
Organism: Polietes domitor; assembly: GCA_947397865.1. NCBI lineage: Eukaryota > Metazoa > Arthropoda > Insecta > Diptera > Muscidae > Polietes > Polietes domitor. The sequence goes on from OX377621.1 coordinate 117,370,358, forward strand.
TCCAAATGGTAAAGTTTTACTTTTGCTTCTTCAACTCTTGCTGGTTTTGATAAAACTCCACGCTCTGATTGATTAAAATTAAAAGAAAGTAAACATACAAACAAACAAGTTAAAAATACAATAAATTAATCAAAAAATATGCCTAGTGTTTCAATTGTTGCAGTGATGGATAAGAAGAGAGAAAGGTACATTTTCAAATAAAATTACATCGCCGAAGTTTAAGGTTCTCGTCATCGACAACAATTTTGGATTGAGCGATGATCTTGTACTTGCTCCTTTAAATATGTAAAAATTAGCTATTAATTTTACCATTAAAACAAAAACATACATTTCTTTGTCGGAGTATTTTTCTTCAGATATTTTTTGTTTTGTTTTCTTGTTTGGTTTAAGGGTTGTTTTGGTTAAGGCTGCCACTTTTTATGTAAAACATATGACAAGATCACACATTGAGTAGATGGCAACGCAACATTAATAACGTTTTTCACTTTTCGTTCGATTTGATTTATACAGTTAATAAATGTTAAAATTATCATACTCAATACATTTAGTATATTTTTTTAATAAAAACAATATTCATAATAAATTTTGAACAGAATTCCAAAAAATTGTAGTTTAAGTTACTTAAAATATCAATTTTACTTCAGATTTTGTGATTGGTTTCAAAACGATTTTTTTTTTCGTTTTACGTTTTTTTGGAGATGCATTTAGCTTCTTTTGGTTTGGTTTCCAAATTCGTACGATTTGGATTTCTGCAACATGCTTGGTGGTCGATAATAGGTTTTAACTTCGTACGGGAGGTGCCACGTCTACTTTTCCACTACCGCCCATTTTTCTTTCACAAAAATTTAAGACTGTCGCTGCAACAGTAATCCGAATATGCTAATTTATAAAAAACGAATAAATCAAAATTTTATATTGCCTATTTTCACCATCCGTACACTCGGTAATCCGGACTATCCAATGCTCAATGTTTCGGACAGTTTAGAAATTTTGCCTCCGTAGTCCGGGCATCAATTAGTTTTAGTGTCTGTTTTCTGTTTTTATATGGCACCATCATATAAGAGACAACACAAAACAACTGGACTGACGCAACTGAAAGTAAAAAATCTGTAACATAAGTGGTGGAACAATTTACCACTTCAAAATCCGCAATATTAAATTTTATAAAAACATTTTCTGTGAAGATCAATAGACGCAAGTAAGGAAGCCTAATGTCGAGCGGAGCCAACTATACGATGCCATCCACTTTCAAACCCATTGCAAGGTTTTATTACCAAAGCTGGATGGCATTTAAAATATAACACAATTTTTCCTAACAAATAAAATATGGGGTTCTGGGCGGCAAAAGTGAAGTCGGGAGGGACATTTGTGCGGGGGCTATATGAAAACATGGACCGATGTACTATAGAACTGGTAAATTTTTACACTTTGTTTCTCTACATATTTCATGGCAAAATTTGATAAATAATACAATACATACAGAAATTGGCTTTGTTTGGAAAAAAATTAAACCTTTAAATGAACAAGCTGTTAAATAAGTATTTTTACAGTTTAGTTGCAAAATTGTTCACAGGACAATAAATTTCAAGTAATTATATGGAAGATAGTTCACGAGGTAGGTATTTAGATTCTGTGACATAAAGTGTGTGTAGATTTCTAGTTGTATAAAAATGTTAAATATATTTAACTTCAAATATATTTTTGGTTGTCGTAAACTTTAAAATGGGATAGTGAAGCTAAAAAATAAAGCTTGATGTATTGTGACCATATTAATTAATATCTGGTTTTGCACATGTGTGCCCATCGGTGAAAATATCACTCTTTTCAGATACACTCATTATCCAAAATTTCGAATTGTTTGCCGTCTGGATCAAATATCGCACCGAACAAAAGCGAGAAGTTACAGTTTATGATTATGTCCTTTATAAATTTGGGTTGACAGCTGTAAGTCCTAATTACGAGATTGTAATGAAACACGTAACAGCTTTAATTCATTTATTGGACTGAACAGATAAATACAAAGTAAGATTAAATAAAACGAAATGTCAAAAACAAAAGTAAAGAGAATGCATATTGGTTTGTGGAGTTACCATATCTAACATACTTCCCTTCAAACCAAATGCTACAAAAACATTATAAAAAGAAAAATGTACGTATTACATTAATATGCGAATATTAAAATTTTATATTTAATAAGTTACATGAATTAACATGTTTTCCCTTGGACAAAACTTTAGTAAGTATATCGGCTGCATTTTCGTCTGACGGCACATACTTCACTTCTATTGAGCCATCTGAGCGTTTCTCACGAATATAGTGAAACTTAATGTCAATGTGCTTGCTCCTTTTGTGTACTGTTGGGTTCTTCACCATGAACTGTGCACCCTGGTTATCACAATAGATAGTTGTTGGTTCAGTGACGTACTTTAGAAGACCCACTTCCTCCAGGAGACTTCGCACAAAAACCACCTCTCTGGCACCTTGACAAATAGCTACATACTCGGCCTCTATCGTACTTAATGCAACCACAGTTTGTTTCTTTGATTCCCATGCGACAGCACCACCAGACATAAATATAACATATCCGGTGTATGATTTGCGGTCGCACGAATCACAACCCCAATCTGCATCTGTAAAAGATAAAAGATTTTCTTTTCCATTATAAAAAGATATCATACCCTTAGGATGCTTTTGCAGGTATCTCAGCAAATATTTAGCAGATTGAAAATGTTCGCTATGGGGATGAGAGCTGAATTGTGACAACTTGGAGACGACATGGGCAATATCAGGTCTGGAAATCACCGCAAGATAAGTAAAACTGCCAATTAGACTTTGATATTGTTTAATATCCAGCACATTACACGGCTTATCACATTTTTGTAAAATTGTACCATTGGCCCATGGTGTTGATGCCGGTTTTGATTCTTCCATTTTCCATCGTTTTAGCAAATTATCCACGTAACTTTTCTGATGGATGTGAATCGCGCCTCTAGGACCTTCTCTTTCGATTTCCAAGCCTAAGTAAAACGATATAGGACCACGATCTTCAGCTTCTACATATTTATTCAGGTCTGCTATAATACTGTCTATCTCGCTTTTGGTAGACGCCGCCAACATCATATCGTCAACATATATTGCAATAAAACACATTTTTTTGTTTTGATGTTTGTAATAAACACAGCTGTCCGTTTTACTTCTTCGAAATTCCATTTCCAGCAAAATGTCGGTAATTTTCCGGTTCCACTCCCGACCAGCTTGTTGAGACCATATAAGGCCTTCGAAAGCTTACACATCTTTTCGGAATTTTCGGCATCTTCAAAAATAGGTGGTTGCTCCATATACACGTCTTCGTTAAGGTCTCCGTTTAGGTATGCCGCAACAATGTCAATATGATTGATCAGCAGTTCATACTTCACCGCAAGTGCCAACAGCATACGAATGGTTGAGTGCCGTACCACAGGGGCAAACGTCTCGTCATAATCAACAGAATATTTTTGCGAACAACCCTGGGCAACCAACCTCGCTTTGAATTTATCCACCGAACCATCTGGTTTTTGTTTTATTGCAAATACCCATCTTGACCCGATTACATTTGCACCACTTGGTCTATCCACCAGTGTCCACGTCTTATTTTTTACTAGTGACATATATTCGGAATCCATGGCTTTCTTCCATTGTCAGAATTTAATGCCTCAGAAATAGTTTGTGGATTTTCCACCACCGAATTCAGCATTTCAGAAACTGTAGCAAAAACTTTCCTTGGCCTTCCTCCCTTAGCATTTCTAACAATCTTCGGTCTGCCTCTTCCTCTTATTGCTACTGGTTCTCTCTCTTCAGTATCGATGCTTTCTTTATCTTCTTCTTCATCGCTGCTAGCTGTTTCGTACGACTCTTCGGGTGTTTGCGCTCTGGGTTGTTCCTCAATTTCGACGGCTGGGTTTGATAAAAAGTCATCAAAAAAGAAACTTTTATTTTCATCATCATCGTAATCATTTGTAGTATTTTCGAACGAGTTTTCGAAGAATATGACGTCTCTTGCTTTTACAATCCCCCTTTTCGTCGTATCATACAAGCGATAACCTTTTGTCAAATTTTCATACCTAACTAGTTTTAATTTTATGCATTTGGGTGCAAATTTGCCACCTGTTCTTTTCTTCTTTAGAACAACCGCATCACATCCAAATGTACAGAAATGAACAACTGATGGTTTTTTGCCCGTCCACCTTTCGTACGGTGTATTAGTATCAAGCACCTTAGTAGGACTTCGGTTTCGAATGTAAGTCGTGCCATCTCAACGAGAGTCCTATTTATCCGCTCGGCGATTCCATTCTGTTGAGGAGTATGGCTTACCGTTGTTTGGTGAAGAATACCATGTTGTTGGAAGTAACATTTAAATTCTGATTCTCCGCCATGGCAGTAAAAGTTTTGAAGGTTTCAAATGCTTCTGATTTCTTCTTTAAGAAATATGTAGTGGTATAACGAGAAAAATCGTCCACGAAAGTTATGAAATATACCATTCCACCTTGTGATTTTACATTGAACGGGCCACATAAATCGGTGTGCACCAGCTCTAGTACTTCTTTTGTGACAATTTGAGAGAAACTCGTAAAAGGCTTTGCAGTTATTTTACCTATTACACATGTAACACATTGAAAACTTTCCGGAATTTTTACATTCAAACCGCGAACCATATTCATTCGTGATAGCTTGTTCAAGTCTTTTGTGTTTATATGTCCGTACCGCGAATGCCACACTTTAAACTCATTTTGTTTACCGACACTATTTAAAAGTTCGACCGATTTTATTGTTTTTAAATTTGTTACAAATACTCCGTTTTCTTTGTATGCCATTTATATTTCTTTTTTGTCTTTATTGCTAATTTTTACATTATTTTTCGAGAAAAACGCAGTATATTCAGCTTCAATAAACTTACTGATTGACAGCAAAATAGGAAGGTAAACACGGAACAAATAACACGTTTAAGAGAGTGAAATTATACTTTATACTTTAATTTGACAGTTCCTATTCCTTCTTCAAAAACAATTGCACCTGAAGCTAAAATAATTTCATGTCTCCGTTTCTCCAACGACACGAACATATCTTCATAACGACACATGTGAGAAGTCGCTCCGCTGTCGAGAATCCAAACATCGCTGTTTGTCTGTTTATGTATTGCACTAAACGCAGCAGCAACAGACTCATGCTCATTAGCACGTCATTGAGATCGAATATGCCCTTTCTGCCCGCAATTGAAGCATTTGATGTTGTTTTTGTTTCGACGATTGTTTCTATCATAACGGGAATTTTTCTTATTTGCTGTTGCGTTACAATTTTTAGCAAAATTATCATACTTTGTATTTGCTGCAAACACTTTTTCTTCACATCCGTTATTTTTGTCGCCTTGCCGCCGTTCTTCCTCCAGAACTTTCGATATTAATTGTTCAATTTTGGGTAGACTATCCCGACTCTCTACAGCAACAACAAAATTTTCCATTTCTTCTGGTAACGAACATAACAGCAGCACAGAAACCAAATCATCGTTCAACTCAATTCCAATGTTTTTTAAGTCGTCAATAATGCCGCGAAATTCACCAATCTGGCTAGTAACTTTTTCACCAGACTTGACCTTGAACCGAACTAAATTTTTAAATAAATTAACTTTTCGGCATGCAGTATTCGATTTATATAGTCCACTTAAGGTATCCCAGGCACTTTTAGCTGTTTTGCAATTTTTTATGTGTATCAATTCACTAGGCCTCACACTTAAATTTATTGTGGCAAGGGCCTTTTGGTCATACACATTCCATACATTAACCTTGGTTGCGTCTTCCGTTGGAGGGTTACCTATAACCACATCCCACAAGTCTAATGTGACCAAAAAACTTTTTACTTGAATCGACCATGTCGAATAGTTTTCACATGTCAGTTTATCGATATTTGACACAGCATTCATTTTCATTAACTCTTCTCTAAAAGTGAAACGTTTTTTAAAATTTCCGCAAAACGAGTGAGTCTGGGCCCATAACCTTTGTAAGTCCTAATTACGAGATTGTAATGAACCACGTTCGCGCAGCTTTAATTCATTTATTGGACTGAACTGATAAATACAAAGTAAGATTAAATAAAACGAAATGTCCAAAACAAAAGTAAAGAGAATGCATATTGGTTTGTGGAGTTACCATATCTAACAACAGCTTTCAGAATATAACCCAGTTAATGGGACCAGAAACAGAATTTAGATACGCAACAGAATATTTTCATAATAAAAATTGGTTTTGGGAAATGTGGTTAATATATTATGAAAGCTCATTGGAAGATCTATTTTATGGAACCAGACTAATGGACCCAGACCTGGCCGTTTACGCACAATGGGGTCATAAAGCCTAAATTCTGTTTTTTTTTTACTAAAAACATAATATTTTCCTAATAGAAATGGAAGGCGTTTTGAAACTTGTATAAATATTTTTATCAACCTTTTCTCTCAATATATTTAAGATGATTCCCTTATTGTCATATATTCTTGAAGACATTTTATAGCACTAGTTTCCGCTGTCACGGAATAATTATCAATTTGTATGCTACTAAGCTGTGATAACAAAAACGTAAGCAAAATTTCCAATGGAAGCAATTAGATAACTGTACAGTATAAATGGAATTTATGGCACAGTTAAAATATGTCCATAAAATTATTTTTTTTTTAAATTTGTTAAAAAAAAACATTTTTTATTTTGCATAAAAAATTAACTCTTTATAAACGTCTTTATTATGGCAACTTTTTATACAGGGTTGAAGAAAAACATCCCTAATAATTACAAGCACATTTTTGCCGATTTTGAGATCCTAAATATTTCATTTTTATTAAAAACGCCTTTGTTTAACCAAACATCCTCTTCATTTGCTCGTCAGAAAAGAGAGACAATTGAAAATCGAGCGGTTTTCGGGACATGGCCGATTACACTAGTCAACAGTCAAAATGTACTCGGGATGCGATAATTTTTTCTGTGTAGATAACCTTGACATGAGCTCGAAAAACGCAATAAAAAATTTTTTTTCGTTTGGTTTTTTTTTTATTTTTTTTTTTTAAATTTAAAAAATTTTTTTTTGGTTAATTTGTTTCGTCCGGCATAACTCGGGAACCACTAGCCCGATTTAATTGAATTAAATTTTAAAAAATTTAAAATTACAATTCCCTTAATCTATTCATATATTGTTTTCCTATACAAGCAACAGTTTCCAAGTTAAAAATGAATATATAAAGGAAAAACTTATTTTTTGCCTAAAGATTTAAAATTTTTTTTTTTAAAAATCCATAAAAAATCCAAAATGAAAAAAAATGTCAAATCTTATTACTTTTACGTAAAGTCACATAACCTATGAGCAAAATGAGACAAAGATCATGAAAATCGATGCACGCGTTTCGCTTTTATTCGCAATTGAGTAAAGGTATGAATTTCAAAAATTTGCTCGACATATGCACAAATTTGTCTATGTTAAGGTTTTTTCTTTTTTTTTTTTATTCTCAGAATTAACAAAACGGAATAAACAAAGGGTTATTTAATTTTTATGATTGCGTAAGCAAAGTAATAAACGCTAATAAATGTGCGTGAACAATTAAAAGGAAAGGGGACTTTTTTAATTATTTGGGTTTTCCGTTGGCTACCTGTATTATTTTTTTTACAGAAATGCAATCCACATTTAAGGGTGGTCATTATTCGGAAAATTTAAGACTCACACATGGTGAAACAGGTATGTAGCCACCGTAAAAAAATATACACCCATTTATAAGTACCTGTCAGTAAAATACTAAACAATACACAGTATAAATAGGTCTTCATTGATCGATTTTACTCATTCAACAAGTGTCGACGAACGCGATAGTTAAAATGAGCAAACGTTCGCGAGGATTTGAATGCAATACCAATCCAAGTAATTTTTGTTACATGTGCGCCATGCTCGTCACTCACATCGCCCAGGTTGTCCGGAAAGAAGTCCAAGTGCGAGTGTAGAAAATGTATCTTAAGCGACATATTTGCTCTAATTTTTTTATAATTTTGGAGTAGTTGTTCGACGATCTCTCTGTAATTTGAGCTTTTGTTGTTTCCAAGAAATCCGGAAACAATTTGCCGAAATGAGTTCCAAGCTGCAGCTTCATTTGGTGATAAAATGTGCTCAAACTGTTGGTCTTGCAACAACTTTTTAATTTGCGGACCGTCGAAAACGCCTTCCTTAATCTTTGCCGATGAAAGGTGAGGAAAAATGGTTTTTAAATAGGCGAACGCTTCGCCGTCTTTGTTGATAGCTTTCACGAAGTTTTTTATGAGTCCGAGCTTTATGTGAAGAGGTGGGAGAAAAACATTTTCCTTTTTTATGAGTGGTGTATATTTCACGTTGTCGCTGCCGGGGATGAAGTTAACTCTTTCTGTCCAACTCCTCCTGGTGTAATGATGTTGACGATCGCGGCTGTCCCAAAGGCAGAGAAAACAACAGTACTTTGTGAATCCACCTTGTAATCCACAAAGGATACCGATAACCTTAAGGTCGGCACAAACTTTCCAATCGTGCCTCTCATAGTTAAGGCACTTTAGTAGATTGTCCATGACTTCGTATGTTTCCTTGGTGTCAACGGCATGAGCAATTGGAATCGAAGGTTTCTCGTTGCCGTTGTGCAGTAAAATTGCTTTAAGGCTCTGCTTGTTGCTGTCGATGAAAAGACGCCACTCTCCTGGATCGTAAGAGTACCCGAGTTCACCAAATAATCCGGGAATGTCCTTACAAAAACAGATGTTGTCTTTTTTTGTGTAGTACCTTGCGTATGGTTCATGACGCTTCCTGTAGATTGTTGTCACCACACCAGGAGCCAAGAAACCGAACTGTTGCATGCGCGATGCATGCAACTCTGCATCTTCCTTGGAGAGTTTCAATTCTCTAACCCAATCGTTCAGTTCTGCTTGGGAACATAAGCGTTGACCTCCATGCAATGTATATGTTGACTCGCATTCTGATGTGGTTTCTACTGTCTCCGGATCTGATGTTGGATGTATCGCCTCATTATTAGATGCCCATCTTGAAACGGACGGTTGCGGGTCCACTGGTTCTTCGGAAAATGGCACTGGAAAATTCACTGTTGAAACAGCAGCGTAAGTCCATCGTATATTTTTTCCCACGCCTGTTTTTTTGCTAAGACAGAAGTAGCAATCTGTTACATGGCAAAGCGGAGCTCTCCAAAGCATTGGCATGATGATTCTCGGCTGTCGTCTGAAAGAATTTCAATAATAAGTTATATATGTTCTTGAATTTCGTAATCTACACTTACCTTGAGTCAGCTAGCTGTACGTAGCACCTTGGACATAGAGCACTTGGTGTCCACCGCTCATCTATGTTTGAGACCTTTAAATTGAAGCTCTCTTCAAATGAATCTCTCAATTTAGGTGAAAAACAACGCTTGTTTTTTTCAGAAACGTATTCTCCGCACATGTAACAAAAATTACTTGGATTGGTATTGCATTCAAATCCTCGCGAACGTTTGCTCATTTTAACTATCGCGTTCGTCGACACTTGTTGAATGAGTAAAATCGATCAATGAAGACCTATTTATACTGTGTATTGTTTAGTATTTTACTGACAGGTAATTATAAATGGGTGTATATTTTTTTACGGTGGCTACATACCTGTTTCACCATGTGTGAGTCTTAAATTTTCCGAATAATGACCACCCTTAAATGTGGGTTGCATTTCTGTAAAAAAATCATACAGGTAGCCAACGGAAAATCCAAATAATTAAAAAAGTCCCCTTTCCTTTTTTCCTTTTAATTGTTCACGCACATTTATTAGCGTTTATTACTTTGCTTACGCAATCATAAAAATTAAATAACCCTTTGTTTATTCCGTTTTGTTAATTCTGAGAATCAAAAAAAAAAGAAAAAACCTTACCATAGACAAAGTTGTGCATATGTCGAGCAAATTTTTGAAATTCATACCTTTACTCAATTGCGAATAAAAGCGAAACGCGTGCATCGGTTTTCATGATCTTTGTCTCATTTTGTTCATAGGTTATGTGACTTTACGTAAAAGTAATAAGATTTGAAATTTTTTTCATTTTGGATTTTTTATGGATTTAAAAAAAAAAATTTAAATCTTTAGGCAAAAAATAAGTTTTTTCCTTTATATATTCATTTTTAACTTGGAAACTGTTGCTTGTATAGGAAAACAATATATGAACAGATTAAGGGAATTGTAATTTTAAATTTTTTAAAATTTAATTCAATTAAATCGGGCTAGTGGTTCCCGAGTTATGCCGGACGAAACAAATTAACCAAAAAAAATTTTTAAAATTAAAAAAAAAATAAAAAACCAAACGAAAAAAAAATTTTTTATTGCGTTTTTCGAGCTCATGTCAAGGTTATCTACACAGAAAAAATTATCGCATCCGGAGTACATGAAATTTTTTTCATTTTGTTGAGTAGTGTTATCATTTAGTGGGTAATAAATATTTATTTTTCCAGTAGTCAAATCCGATCACGATATTGGTCTATTACTAAATGGACAAATGTTTGTTTTTATACAATTAACTTGTACCTCCTGTTGAATTAAATAAAAATCTTTGTTAAATGCTAGTTGGTTTCTCTTTTCTCTAAGGAAATGTATTTTTTGCAAAATATTCAATATATTTCCAAATTTTTGCAAATGTATTTCTATAATATTTAAAGGATTTTATAGATACCGCAGCCGTTTCATAGGCATTTCCGGATGATTAGATTTAATAATCCCAAAGCCTCCGCGGAAATTTTTTCTCGTGCTGCACCTGTTTCCTCTACAGATTTTTTTACCAACATAATTTGTTATTATCGATCTACTATCTTCGTTACTGCAACTCCATCTAGTTGCACTGAGACTCCCAAATATTTTATTTGTAGAGCATTGCTATCTTTTTTAAATCACGTCATATTTTTTATGTTGGAACATAGGCTGCAAATATCAAATTTGATTTTTGTACCCAGCAGGGAATAAACGCTGCTTGTTGAATTTTCTTTTATTTTTATTTGAAGTTCGGTCTAAATATTGGAATATTTTCCATCTTATTGGGTAAAAAAAAAAAACAAAATAAGTTTATGTACAGAATCTCTACTTACGGACCTACATTGAAAACATTGTACGTGCACTCAGAAAAAAATATGCCACGGATTAGTAAATATGTACTAAAACTGAAGAAAATTGAACTTCGTATAGCGCTAAGGCAAAAATTTCTAATAAAAGTACAGACTTTTCCTTGAAAATAGGACATGCTTTGAACTTGATTCCAGTTCAACTTTTCCTCAAATCAAGTAAAATTTACTCAAACTGAGAAAATTTTTGCTTAATCTGAGGAACATTTTTAAGAAATTTTATTCAAATCAAGTAAATTTATACTCAATCTGAGGAAAATTTTCCGATTTTATTCCTCAATCCAAGTAAATTGTTACTCAAACTAAGTAAATTTGTAGTCAAGCCAAGTAAAAATATACTCAATCTGAGGAAAGTTATCGGAAATTTTCCTTAACGCAAGTAAATTTTTACTCAGCCTGAATAAAATATTCCTTAAACCAAGTAGAGTTGTATTCCACCTAAACTGACTAAAACTTTACTTGATAATTGAAATAAATCGCTTCAAAGTATGCAACACTCATATCAAAAATGACAACGTGGAATAGTTCTCAAACGTTTCATGTTACTTCTACCATAAAGTGTTGAGCTATTTCACTATGACTGCTGCGGAGGATAGGTAGGCGCCATCGTAGTGATTGTATAGAATAATGTTTGAAGTACTTAAGAATAAACTCTTGGCAAACGAACGGGAATTGTTTCTTAGACTACTATTCACGATGAAGAAGATTCATGATAAAGAACTTGGTATAAATTTAGCTTTATTTTAAGGAATAAACATATTTTTAAGTAAAAACTTCTTAAATGGAATTTTTCCATGCAAAAATTTTCTTCATTATTTTCTTTCTTAAAATCTAGAAAATGTTCTTCATCGAAAGTATGAATATACTTAATTGTCAGAAGTTTTTACTAGACCCGAAGAGATGTTTTTAATTTACTACCCTATTTTGATTATATCTACTTCTTCTTCTTTGAAATAAGGAAACTATACTCATATCTTGTTAATATTTCATATTTCATATTGTTCATATTTCTTAAAGAATTCAATTTGTCTTTTCCATCCATCAAGAGTATTGAACAATGAGTTTTTATGTGTAAGCACCCCTCATATTGGCATTGATAATATAAAATTTGGCTGGTGTTATTAGACCACCCTATATGTCCTCCATTAAGATTAACACTGCTCTTAACTATTAACCCATTAACAGCCCACTATTAAAATGAGTGGTGTGTGTCTCCGCTAGATAAATTCGGAATTTATCTTCACACATATTATTTCTTGGAGTAGAACTTTATTTATGCGGACGTAACCGCTGAACCATTTATATGCGACTAGCAAATATCCGCTACTTCGTATGCGGTGTAAGGATATTTATTTCAGGGTAAATCGCTTGTAAATGCTAAAAAAATAAAATACGCTTTATGTTTCCCAGCTACGTATTCCCACCAAATTCTCGATTCCAGATCCTATGTAGCTGAAGGAATTTATACACCGAATTGATTTTTGTCCCCCTTGAACAAATTAAACAAAAAAATTATATTGTGCCATCAATTTATACGCAGTCAAGAGATTAATTTAAGTAGGCAAACAAATTGAAACAATTTTCTTATAATAATCATATAAAGTAGAAAATTATTTGCCCGTTTCTTTCAGAGATTTCAAACTCAGAACAAAGTATTATTTTTTCAGACTTACTTCAAATTCGGATGAAATGGATGAAATTGATATACCCTTTATAGTACCCATACACATATAGTCCATATTCCTAGTAAAATATTGGGAACCACTTTTATTTTGATATTTCATAAAGTTTTTATAATCACTTGATTGTACGAAATATGCATGATTTTGCAATGCTCATTTTTGCACCATTTTTGCCACCCAAATTACCATTTCATAAATTTTAAAACTTCTATACGGATGATCAGAATCTTTGCCAATATTTTCATATATGCTGCACACACCTTTGGTCAACATAAAACTGATAAAAATTCCATATGGATAGTCGAAATCCGTTGCCATTTTAGATTTAAAAATGTTTTTATAATCACTTTAAATCTATGAAATGTGTATGCTTTTGCCACGCACTTTGCCAAATTAAATATTATACATACTATACTACTATTCTATTGCAATATTTGGTAAGTACTATATGTGTCCTTTTTTATGTGGTTGTCATTTTTACCACTTTTTGTGCCGCTCTTATACGTACACATATCGAAATATTACTTTATATTGAGCGTGTACGTACTCGGAGAGATGTACACACAAAATTTCTAATATTCTATTCATATTCCAGCTGAAAACTTTGGTTAGTATCGTTTTTATCCCACTTTCCCCAATTTGGTTTGTTCGATTTTTATCACTTTTGATCCGCTTCCACCTTTAAAGTACACATTTTGATGTAATACATCTGATACATTGGCGGGTACCATTTTAATCGCTTGTTGTTCCGATTTCTACTTAAAAGTAAACATTTACAAATTAGGTAATGTTTCGCGTCTACATGGTCAGAGGAATATATCTTGGTCGCAATCGTGCTATAAAAGTAATGTCCGTTCTGAATTTCAATATTCTAAGCCCAACCGTTTGATGTGTACTGTGGTATAATTTATATCCCATTTAATCCTTTAAACGTAAAAATTTTGAAAAATGTCTTCTTATCAGCGATCCGCGCTGTGAAACGAATACACATACCGAATTTCATAATTGTAGCATCATCCGTGTTGTTGATACCTTTTTTATCCCCTTTACCCTTTTAAAGTACGAATTTCAAAAAATTCGTTAACTTTGCGTTTCTACGAATTTTATGATTCCAGCTCCATCCGTGTGATTGGTACCATTTTTATCCATTTTTACCTGATTTCATCCCCAAAAAGTACGAATTTTAAAAAATAAAAATTTGAGTACTAAATTTCACGATTCTAGGTCCAACCGTTTGGTAATTGCTGTGGTGCCATTTTTAACCCTTTCAGCCCCATTTTACCCCTTTCACGATTCCAGGTCCAACCGTTTATTAATTGCTGTGGTACCATTTTTAACGCTTTCAGCCCCATTTTACCCCTTAAAAGTACGAATTACGAAAAACTCCCTTCATATCTGATCTATACGATGTAAGAGAAATGTACACACCAAATTTCATGCTTCTAGCTTCACCAGTGTTGTGTGTACCATTGTTGCCCCATTTAACGCCCCAAAAGTACGAATTTTTCAAAAGCCACTTTTTGGGATGCCTCCATGCCGCAAGAGGAATACCCATACCAAATTTAAAGATTCTAGGCCCAGCCGTTTGATCATTGATGTGGTACCATTTTTATCCCTTAAAAGTACGAATTTCGAAAAATCCCGCCTTATCACACCTCTACACTGCAAGAGAAATGTCATGCTGTAGCCGTTTGTCTGGGGAGTGATCAGTCAGTCACTCAATCGCGCAACTCTTTTATATATATAGAAATAAGAAGAATGGTTAATAGGTGTACCTTAATACGCCGGTAGAATGGGAAACTGACATAAATTATGAAAATTTCCAGTTTAAAAATGTATATAAGTCAAAAATGGAGATGTTGTAAAACTTTGAATAAAAATTAATACTTATCATCAATTAACAAGTGAGAAAATCTGAAGATAGGCGTGGCCCTACACCACTTCCTGTGCCTATACCTGGTTTTGATTAATAAACACGTGTGTTTTTAGTCGATTTTGTACAGTCCATATGAATTATCCAGAGTACTATAAATTCATATTTAACTAAATTTAACGAATATGTCCTAAATTTAAATACAGTATAACCTCTCAAATCCGGACAGATATAGTTTCGACTTTTGTCCGGATTACTGAATTTTCCGGACTATAAAAAATGTTAAAAATAGTACAAATGTTCTGAACAAGCTAAAGATAAATAATAAATAATCAAGAAGAAAAATCAAAAATAATAAAAAAGAATTACACATAAAATCAATACTAATGCTTGAAGTATGAACTTATTATAAATGAGTTTTTAATTTTTTCTTTTGAACCCATAAAATAGCTCTCGCAAAAAGTTCGGCTGAAGACTAAATACATTTTCTAGATATTAATATCTGCATTGCAATTCTCTTTCTGTGGAAGCCTACGGCAGAAACTTGACTAATTTTTTAGTAATTCTTCTGATTTTAGTAATTCTAGCCATGAAGCAGAGTTTAAAATCAAAACAATATTGCGTAGATTCAATGCTTTCAAAAGTAGTATTGATTTATTTATTTTTGGATGTGATGGCATGAAATTCACATTTTACTTCTTGTTGGAATTTCTTTTTTTAAAGACATAATTTAAAGTTGTATGCATATATTTTCCATTTTTTTCTATTATAACTTTACTATTGCGGACTTTGAAATGGTAAATTGTTCCATCACTTATGTTACAGATTTTTCACTTTCAGTTGCGTCAGTCCAGTTCTTTTGTATCCATGTATTTACATTATCTTTGACCAAGCTGTAGAAAGTCCTGTTCGATTGGCAGCGTTGTTGGCAATTGATAAATGAATCAACAAGATAAACCTGCAGTAGAAATCTATTTTCTTGTTAAAGACCAGTACGCATCCTCACGAAAATTTCGTTTCCATAAGTAATGCATGTAAAAACATACGAAAATTTCGTTCGTTTGCTAGAACGCAACTCGAAACGAAATTTTCACATTTATTTTCAATTACAGTGTGTGGATACTTTCTCGTTTCCATTTTCGATGTTGATTATATTCGTAAAATGTGTTATCTTTTTCCTGTATATAAATATAAAAGTTGTTCTTGGGTTCATTGGAATATTAACCTATAAGAAATGTTTTTAATGCTATTTGTGTGTATTTTGATACCATAAATGATGATATGGTGTCGTGTTACTAGAACTGGACGTAAAGAGGGAGGAAGATTTTTGAAATGATTAGCCACCATTAAGATAAGTGTAATGCACTTCAAAGATCTACCTCTAAGTGGTCGTGGCAGTATGCAGGTTTTTCCACAACCTTCTTCTTCCTCAGAAACTGACATTCAGAGCTGGTTGAATCCGAATTTTATCGGTTCGTGTGGGAATTTCAGAAGGCGTAGTGATACGGGAGTCCCGAATGGGGACAATAAAAGAAAGACGCGTTTACTTAGATTTGACAAAGTATGAAGAAGAAGAAAAAAGTTGCTTTATAGACATATAATAATGATGCTTTTGTATTTTTTACAAATTTGCCAGTGTAATATTATATGTCATTCTCTCATCCAATAGAATATGTCTACATTGAATTTATTGGCTAACACTTTTAGATGACAGCAATAAATATAGAAGTCTGAAACGAATTCATGACCTAGGTGTCATATTTGTATTCAGCGCATTGAAGTCAATCGAAATTGACTCCAAACATTCCTTAAACATTAAATATGCGATTTCAACATTAGATCACTTATAAACAACATTCTTTCCCTTAAAATCAACATTGAATCACGTTGAAATGAAATTGGGCATTTTAAATCAACATTGAATAAGATTGAAATGAAGTTGATCAATGTTAATGTAATTGAATCGCGTTGAAATAAAGTGGGCCTTGCATTAAATGACGTTATTTCAGAAGACCAACAATCCTCATTCCCTTCTTAGTAGTGTTGAGTTATTGTCGCGTGCATTGAGAGTTTTAATATGTAATAATGGCTGCCGAAAAACACAAATGTAAATTTCTCAGATGTAGTGCAACAAACCGCAGTAATTAATGAAGTTATAAATGTGCAAAGTGACGAGTACCGAAATATTGTACTAAATATACCAGGTTTTTACGGCAATAACCATCAATTTTACGAGCTATTGGAACTGTTTAATTTTAAAGAAGTGAATTATTATTTGACAAGTAAATATTTACCCTTATTCCAGTTGTCGTCGTCAACGTCGTCGTCGATTTTGAGTCAACGTCACTTTATATCAACGTCAACATCAATTCAATGCTAATTTGGTATTCTGTAAAACTATTGGATCGACGACGACTGTTAATCGATAATTTACACAAAACAAAAAACGCATCTCTAATATTCAGTCAGCTGATTTATGTTGTGTTGTATTTTTGCGGAAAAATATTTTTTATTTCTGATTCAAATTCTGATTTGAGTGATGGAGAAAAGAAATACAATCTAAATTGAAAAGAAAATTTGCAAATTAAATTTAAAAATTAGACAGGAGTCAATTTACCAGATGAAATGTGAGTGACAAAAATTAAGGAATGTTGGTGTGTGTTTTGTTTTTTCTTCAAAAGGTTAATGTTGGAACCTTTCTTGTCAATAAAATAACATTTATGCATGCGCTGGAAAACAATCACATCGACATCAAAATTCAGATGTCTTGCCGACACTCAGCTGGAGCGATCGCCGCGGAAACGAATTGGGACTATGAAAAACGTTGAAAGAAAGGAAGCTTCTATATCCAAACCACATTTTACCTCTTGGACATCACATTTATCACCCAGAATGACGAATGGACGGTGCCCTCAAAATGTATCAGATATGCTCCAGCGGGCTGAGTGTGAATTGCTTGAATCGTTCTCTCTGGTAGCATTACTGTTCTAATCTCTCTAAGGTAAATACACAGCTGGGTACAACGTAAAACTTATTTTTAGAGTCTTGAGCTTGTTTTACAATAAAGTCTAAAAGGAGAGGCTATTATGCTAAGAATGACAATTTGATTGAATAATTTCAATCAATAATAATCAATATAATCAGCAATAATAGACGAAATCCTAGAAAACTTCCCCAATGAAATTAAAGTAAGCATTTTCTGATTTATAGCGTAATACAACTATAGTTTTTTTCAATATTATTAGTAATATTATTTCAGACCACGTTGCCAGAAAAAGAACCCTGGAGGAAAGCTTTGGGATAAATACGTGAACCAAAAATTCGTTAACGGCCGTCCCTTAAATTATCGCACGAGTTGGAATTAGATGACTTGATATACAATCCTTGAAAACCTCACTCTCGAGAGGTTTCTCTAAATGGGATGAGGTTAAAGACAAATGGAAACGCACATTTTTGTTAAGGCGAAACGAATTGAAAATTTCCGAAACAAATTGAGAATTCCTGAAAAACTGCCGACTGTATTTCAATGATAAAGCACACGAACTTGTAAGTTTAGTCAAGCTTATATACCAATTTTAGTTCATTTGTAAACGAAATCAACCACCATTTTTCTATAGATATATATTGAATTCGAACTATTGAACCAAATAAAAGCTACCTTCTGCTTCTTTTAAATTTAGTAATTTTACAACGCCGCTCTTTTTCGATAAATCTACAAAGTAATCAATGAAGATTTCTATACCATATGCTAACGAAAGCTTGATACTGCCTCTTACAACTAAAGGGTGTTTTTTATTGGGGTATAGAACTTTAAGTTGGCATCCCTTTTTTAACTGGCGGCCATTTTGTCAGCTGTCAAGTGATTAATATTTAGTTTGGTTTGCCATTTCATCATGAACAGGTTGACAAAAGAACAACGCTTGCAAATCGTGCAAATTTATTTCGAAAGTAATGGTTCAGTTCGCGAAGTTCACCGCTCCGTCCATTTTATGGTAATAATCGTCCATCAGAGCAATTAATTCGGTTAACCATGGATCGTTTTCGCACTACGTTTACTCTATGTGATAATACGCATCCGCAGAGACGTCGAACAGTGCGCACCGAAGAAACAATTGCCGCTGTAGAGCAAAGTGTTGAAGAGGACCCGAATGAATCGATTCGCCACCGTGCACAGCAATTGGAGTGGTTGAAAATTGGACCTGTAGAATTGGCTATATTCGAGCCAGCCGCGGCGGCCACATGCCCGAAATCATATTTACACATTAATGGCATAAAATTATCCTTCCAATAAAGCCAAATTGATGGACATTAAAACGATTTTCTTGTGTTTTATTTCAATTCGAAGTTCTATACCTCAATAAAAAAACACCCTTTATAAGTGATTATGAAAGAGCATTGTCGGAGCTTCGACAGAAATATTACAATAAATGTTTGATAGTGCAACCACTTATTATAGTCGTAGGATATAAGTATATATGACCTTAAAGAGTTCTAAGTTTATTTTGGTAGAACACTTGAAATTCGACACATTTTTGCCAGCCTAGATATCTGTTTTAAATTAATGCAAACAATAAACTTGGAATATCCAAAAATTTGTTACCGTCCCTGAATTTTCATACTAGGCTATTTTTACGAAATTACTCTTGCCGTTAATATCAAAACTTAACTTTTTAAAAACTTAATAATAAAATATTTGATTGCTTTATGAATCACGATAAGATGCCTTAACGCTATGTTACAAAGCTGGTTTAAGTTTATCAAAACTTAAGTTTTATGTTCTGTAGTTGAACTAATTTATTTTGATGATCATTTACAGGCATAGGAAGTGAGAAAATTGAAGAAGCAAATGTTCTTAAAAGAACTCCATGAATTTGCATCCAATATGTAATGAAAAAATATAAATGTTTGTAATTGATTCTTATTCAATTTATTTATGTAAACTATGTATTCTTAATACACGAACGTTTTTGAAAAATTATCTGAATCTTATCTTTATCTGAATCTTATTATTTAAATTTTAGCATAACTAAGGTTTAAGAGGGCATTCATGTTATTTTAACATGATGTTATATTTAACATGATGATTCAAAGAGATCAACATGTTATTTCAATATTAGCATCATTATGATTCAACATGATATTTCTGTTATTTCAACATGGTGGTAACATTGATTCAACACGATATTCATGTTATTTTAACATGGTGGTCACTTTGATTCAACATGATATTGATGTTATTTTAACATAGTGGTCACTTTGATTCAATGGGAAATATGTATAATTCAACTGATAGTCATGTTAAATCAAAATGAAGATCACTTCGATTCAAAAGGATTTCATGTCATATTAAAATTGAAAATTTAAACATTTTTCTATATGAAACCATGTTAAAACAACATGAAACAGCTATGAACCAAAACCATAGCTATCCACGTTGATTTTACAATGACTTTTTTCTGTGTGTATGGTTATCGAACCCTATTATTACTTTTCATCCTACAGATATTTTTCGCAAAATAGCAGGTTGCTGAAATAGAAAATCATTTTTAAGAACAATTTTAATTGCTGAGCCCAAGGTCACCCAACTCTGAATTGTTGGTATTTTGTAGAGAATAAAATATGCTAGAATACAAATAAAAAATTAATAATGATATTATCGTCAATTAAGCCAAGTCTTCACAAAAAACCGCCAACATCACCAAGTTTGGACCACTGTAAAACGCATATGTACATCAAAATCGGATTGGTTGGACATCCAAACCTATTGTTTTGGATTGGTTTTTTTTTCTTTTTTACGTTTTTTTGTTATTTATTGTATCTTTCATAACTTGTGAAAATAACAATAAGTATTCAAATCTTAACCTAGGATTCTTATTCGAAAGGTTATTTACAGTATATAACCAGCAAGAGTTTGCAAAAGTATGTAATAAAAGTTTTATCAAAATATTACATTAGCATTGTGACAATTCAAGATTCTAAACTAGATCTAGGGTATTTCTTCTACTCAGACGGCTGTGTCCTTCATAATTTAGCAGCTTTCGAGCGAGTGTATTTGGATGGTTGTGTAACTTAGAAACGTAGCTCCGGCAGTATCTCTTGACTTCTTCTTTGATCATTGGGATGTTAAGGTCCTTATGAATGTTTCCATTTCTGATGTACCAAGGGGCGTTCGTAATCAATCGTAGAATTTTTGACTGGCTTCTCTGTAGCATATCGACATTAGATGCACACGCTGAACCCCAAAGCTGGATACCATATGTCCATATGGGTTTTATAATGCATTTGTAAATAAGGACTTTATATTCAAGGTCTAGAGCAGACCGTGGTCCAATAAGCCATTGTAGCTGTAACAATTTCAGCTTTATCTGGGTTACTTTGGAATCAATATGGTATGCCCATGTAAGGCGGCGGTCCAAATGAATTCCAAGGTACTTTACGTTTGCCTTTTGAGGTATACTGTTATTAAATATATCAATTGGTGGACAAGTGTCTCTTCTCAGGGTAAACGTGACATGTGTGCACTTTGTTGCATTTACCATTACCCTCCATTTCACTAACCACGTTTTAAGCACACGGACGTGTGACTGCAATTGATAAGACGCAATTGTTGAGTCTTTGTGGACACTAACGAAAGCAGTGTCATCTGCAAACGTGGAAGTATGTGTAAGAGAACTTGTCGGCATATCTGCCGTATATAAGATATACAAGATGGGTCCCAGAATACTACCTTGAGGGACGCCTGCAGTTATTTTCTTAGGGCTAGAAAATTTGCCTTTCAATCTTACTTCAAACGATCTATCTGTTAAATAGTTTTTGAGCAATTTGTGTGTGTTATCTGGCAGCAAACGAGTTATTTTATGCACAAGTCCATCATGCCAAACTTTGTCAAACGCCTGGGAAATGTCTATGAAGAGGGCGGAACAATACTGCTTGTTCTCAAACGCCCTTCTAATAACAGTAACAATACGGTGTACTTGCTCTATGGTACTGTGGCTTTTACGAAACCCGAATTGGTGATCGGGTATAATTCCGCTATTTTCTATGTATGGTGTAATCTTCATCAATAGAATTTTCTCAAACATTTTTGACAATATCGACAGTAGACTTATCGGACGGTATGACTTAACCTGAGTTAAGTCCTTTCCGGGTTTGGGAATCATTACTATCTCAGACCTCTTCCAAGATGTTGGAAAGTAGCCCGTACGCAAAATACTATTAAAGATAAATAGAATAGTTTTCATTGCTGAATGAGGAAGCTCTTTAATCATTCTCGCTGTAATTCCATCCTTACCAGGGGATTTTTTAGTTTCGAGGTCTTTAATAGATTCTTCTATGATTTTAAACCTGAGACGCAGTGGGTGAGGGACCATTTCGTCTATCTCGGGCGGATTGACAGAAGATGGTCCACTATTTGGTGTAAATACCTCTTCCAAGTGGTTGGCAAATGCATTGACCTTCTCTTCAGTGCTTTTTGCCCAACTGCCATTTTGAAGGCGTAGCGGGGATTCATGCGCAATAGGGCTTCGCATATCTTTTGTGGCCTTCCAGAGGCTAAAATCACTTCTCTCTGTTGGATCTAAATTCTGCAGGTAGATTTTGAGGGCAGATTCCTCCTTTGCCTTAAGGGCAGACGTTAATCTTTTCTGGCAATGCTTGAGTCGACACTTCAGAATTGGGGAGCGATATCTCTGCCATTCCCTTCTAAGCTTTCTTTTCTCTCTAATAAGGGCTTCAATATCCCTTGGGCAGTTTGCAGGGTTGCCACCTCCATTAATGTCTTTCGGCGTTGCCACCTTAGCTGCATTGTTCACAATATCAGTAAAGAGGTTAACGGCATGTTCTATTTCATCCTCAGATTTTAAACAAATGTCCTGAGGAATATGTGTACTAACATACTTTTTGTATTTCATCCAGTTCGTGCGTCTGTTAGGAAAGTTATGGACTTCGTTCTCATTTTCTGACTTGATATTGAACAATGTCATAATTGAAGGGGAGTGATCAGAAGAGAGATCGAATGAAGTATATATGGAACTTTGATCACGTCTTATATTCTTGACTATAGCGAAGTCGATTAAATCAGGTATTTTGCTTAAGTCTGAGGGCCAGTGTGTCGGCTGGCCGCTAGAAATAACGTCTAGTTTAGCGCGTGACATCGCACTTAATAATTGCCTACTTCTTGGAAGGGTAATTCGTGAACCCCAATAGGTATGTTTGGCGTTATAGTCACCAGCTGCTATAAATTTCGACCCTAGTGTAGAGAAGAAGTCTACAAATTGAGCACTGTTTGTATTATATCTCGGAGGGCAATAAATTTCTGATATCACAATGTTCATATTTGTGAGGTTGATTGACGTAGCCTGTATGTGCTCTGTTCTATATTCCTATATTGGACAATGCCTTACCCTATTGTGCACAATAACAGCTGTGCCACCACAGGCTCTACCGCTCGGGTTTTTTGTGTCGTAAGTACAATATCCGTTTATTCTAAAACAGTTCCTTATAGTAAAATGCGTCTCTGAGACAAGAAGTATGTCGATTATGGAAAGTTATGGACTTCGTTCTCATTTTCTGACTTGATATTGAACAATGTCATAATTGAAGGGGAGTGATCAGAAGAGAGATCGAATGAAGTATATATGGAACTTTGATCACGTCTTATATTCTTGACTATAGCGAAGTCGATTAAATCAGGTATTTTGCTTAAGTCTGAGGGCCAGTGTGTCGGCTGGCCGCTAGAAATAACGTCTAGTTTAGCGCGTGACATCGCACTTAATAATTGCCTACTTCTTGGAAGGGTAATTCGTGAACCCCAATAGGTATGTTTGGCGTTATAGTCACCAGCTGCTATAAATTTCGACCCTAGTGTAGAGAAGAAGTCTACAAATTGAGCACTGTTTGTATTATATCTCGGAGGGCAATAAATTGCTGATATCACAATGTTCATATTTGTGAGGTTGATTGACGTAGCCTGTATGTGCTCTGTTCTATATTCCTGTATTGGACAATGCCTTACCCTATTGTGCACAATAACAGCTGTGCCACCACAGGCTCTACCGCTTGGGTTTTTTGTGTCGTAAGTACAATATCCGTTTATTCTAAAACAGTTCCTTATAGTAAAATGTGTCTCTGAGACAAGAAGTATGTCGATTTTTTGGTGTCGAAGAAAATTATCTACTTCATGTTTGTGCTGGCTTAGGCCGTTTGCGTTCCAAAAACAAATTCGCAATGGATTTATTTTTGATTCAGTACAATTTGCATTAGCATGCTCAGATTTCTCATCATTTCTTGCATCATATTTTGCATACTCAACATAAAGTTATTCATGGTTTCTATCATTTTGTCAATTGAGTTTTCCAGGGAGGAATTTGAAGTTAAGGGAGCATCTTCTTGCGGCGTACAAGCGTACGAGAGATTGTTGCTAGAGCTAGCATTTACCATAGGGGATCTGGTCTTCAGGTTTAGATTGGGTACTGGCTGGTACTGTGAGTACACAGACTTTGAATTTTCCGAGGGAAAATTTTGACTTACGGAAGTACCTTCTTTTAGCGTACGGGCGTATGATAAATTAGTAGGATTTGTGTTAGATTGGACTCGGGACAGAGTCTTGTTGCTAGAGCTAGCATTTACCATAGGTCTTCAGGTTCGGGTAGGGTGCAGGCTGGTACTGTAAGTACACAGGCTTTGGTCTAGTTGCGTTGGTGGCTTTTCTCATGTGGATGTACACAGGGCAGCCTATATAATTTGCCGTGTGATTTTCACCACAGTTACTACATTTTTTTGCACTAGAGTCTTCTTTGGAATGTGGACATTCCAAAGATTTATGCACATCGCTACACCTGACGCACACTGAAGGCAACTTACAGTAGGTCTTGGTGTGTCCGAATTCCTGGCAATTGGTACATTGAGGAGGATCTCTGCGCTTTAGCGGTTCCTCTACTCTTATTCTACGACTGCACAGATACCGCAGATCATATATTGGGTGAGTCGCACCCTTCTTTTTTATTCTTGACGACTCAAATGTTAATTCCACTTTAAACATGGGCTGTGGCATTTTATTTTTGTTAAGGATATTTATAACCGACTTTACTTCATATAATGTAATACAGAACTATCAATTCCCTTTATTATTACAACTAACCCCTTAGAGCTTTTAAGTTGATAAGTGTAATAATTTTTCTTTTCTTTGTCGAATAGTTCGACCATTTTCCTGTAGACGGACTCAGAGTACGTTTGTACTTTCGTCTCTTGAACATTTCCCCTTCGTATAGTAGTTACATGAAAGTTATTTTTTCCTACTAGCTGAGAAAGCTTATTAACGAGCACATTCGATGTCTGCTCTCGTAAGTATATTGGAGGAGGTTTGAATTCCTTAACAATTTCATTTCCTTGGTCAGTGGCGTCCTCAGTGCTGAGAAGTGAGAAACGGTTTTGACTTACCGGAATGTATCCTTTATGTATTTTTGAGGATGGTTCTTGTCGTGAGGACCTAGGGCTGGACTTACGTTTATTGACGAGTACGTATCTATCTATACCCGTTTGGATTTTATTATCGACATTTCCGGCTGTCAGATTTATTTTGGGGATCGCGCCCTTTGACACATTTATATCAGCACTCTTTTCTTTCTGTGTATCCACATTACTACACTTATTTAAAAGCATACTTTTAGACATTTCGATATTTAAGCCTGTATTTCTTTTCGTAATTTCGTTTCTTTCCTCTGACAATTGTGGAGAATAAGAGCGCGCTCGGTCAAGGGGTTTCGCGGTTAAATACAAACTGTCATCACGTTCTTTTTTGTTATTTTCACACTCTCATCTATTGTCAGATGAATGTATGCATTCCTCCCGTTTAGGCTTAGCCGCCGTTCCTCACTTGAGCTTGTTGAACTCATACACACACTGAGGTTTTGTTGTTGGCTGTTTTTCGATTTGCACAACAACAACACGCACAACACTGCCTTGATTGTTTATTTTTTTTTTTGTATTTTATTCTATTGATTTTTTGTTTGTACACAACAATCAAATTAGATCGGGTACACAACACTTTTATTTTATGTTAGCGTTCAGTCGCTCAATTCTTTATTATAATTGATAATAATATTCGATTATTTTGATTTTTTTTACGAGAGCCAAAGAGAACACGTCCGCTCACGGCAAGAGACAAATGTCATTCTTGGTGTTATTGCTTATTATTATTACTTATTAATTGTATTTTTGTCATGTCTAATCGTCTGATGCAATAATTTTTAGAATATCATGTTTTTACTTTATCTATCGTGCTGTTTGCTCGGATCTTTGTTAAGTTATGGTCTCTTTCAGGTGAATAATGTATATGGCAGACTTTTGGATTTGATTTTTGTTAATCAGCCGTTAGAGGTTTCGCTGAACTCTTCTATTCCTGTTACATATCCCGATGATAGCTTTCATCCTACCATAGATATAAAAATCTTGCTTCCTTCTATTTCATTTTCTAATACTTCAAAAAATGTTAGATATGAAAAAGTTTACTGCTATTCTAGAACAGATTATTCGAAACTTAATTTACATTTATCATCTATTAATTGGAATGTTATTTTGTCGTCCAAAGTTTTAGATGATGTGATAAATAATTTCTACAGTGTGTTACATAATTGCATCTCAAAATCAAAATTTTGAACATGATACTATTGGCCCACCTTGGAATATTCACTTAGCTAAATCAAAGAGTAAGAAAAATAAATTATTTAAAAAATACAAAAAACTGGTTCCTCTGCTGATTTTTCCAAAAATTCGATCGCAAGATCTGAATACAACATTGCGAACAGAAGTGCAAACAAGAATTAAATAATCACCATGAAAAATCAATTGAGAAATAACCCTAAATCTTTCTATAAGTTTGTAAATTCCAAACGCCGATCACGTAGTTTCCCTAACTCTTTAAAATTTGGTTCCATTTTAGCAGATGATGATTTATCCATCAGCAACTTATTTGCAGACTTTCTCATCGACCTACACAAATAAAAATTTTGATCGATCTATTCCTTATCCTTATAATATTGTTGAAGCTTCACCTATAAATGTTTCAATTATAAGCAGATTTACGGTTTTGGAAAATTTGAAGGCATTAAATATCACATTTAAACCTGCCAAGACGGGATCCCCAATAACATACTTAAATACTGTGCTGATACATTATCATAACTTCAAGTTTCCTCGTTGTTGTCGTCTTGCCAACATGGATTCCGTAAATAACGATCAACTATAACGAATGTTTTGGAACTTACTACAGTTATAAATGATGGTTTTAGAAACCGAATGCAAACTGATTTCATTTATACAGACTTTTGCAAGGCTTTTGAAAAAGTTAATCACAACCTTCTGCTAATGAAAATAGATATGATGGGCTTTAGTAAAACATTATTATCGTGGTTATGTTATGTTATTTAGATGGTCGAATTCAAAGAGTAAAATTTGGAAAAGCTCTTTCACGAAATATAGATGTAACATCCGGTGTACCACAAGGAAGTCATCTTGTCCGATTCTATTTACAATATTTATGTATGTATGTATCATGTAGTTCGTTATTCTAATATTCTATTGTATGCTGATGGTGTAAAAATATTTAGATCCTCTCGATAGTTTTCATGAATGGTGTAAAATTAATTTAATGGAACTAAATATTCAACATAATACAAACATATGTAATTTTCTAGAGCTAGAAATTTAGCAACTAATTATTTTTTTGTGATTATAAACTCGAGTCTGTAGTTTCCTTTTTGGATCTTGGAATTCTATTGGATCAACGTTTGAACTTCAGGTCTCACATTTCTATGATAGTAAACAAAGCTTATGGTGCTCTTGATTTTATGAAACGATGGAGTAAGGAGTTTTCCGATCCTTCTGTCACTAAACAATTATATACCTCTTTAGTTAGGTGCATTCTTGAATATGGTTCAGTAATATGGGACCCATCCTATACTATTCATAGTAATCTTATGGAATCTGTCCAGAAACAATTCCTTTTATTTTGTCTGCGTGGGCGAGGGTGGAACTTCCGTACACTGCCTTCATATGAATTTAGGCTTAATCTTATCAAGTTACCTTCTTTGAAAAGTCGCCGCACTATGTTCCATTCCGATCTTATTCTGAGTAGAATGATGATAAATATTCCGACAAGATCAACAAGATATTTTCATTTGATCCACTATAATTATTGCCGTTCAAACTATGTCAATAATGATCCTTTGCGCCGCTTGTTTGTTCAATTTAATAAATTCTTCCACATTATTGAATTATCAGAGAACAAAAACGCTATTAAAAGAAAAATTATCCTGTATTTAAATACTTGTAGTTTGCAGTATCAAATTGTATATATTAATGTCTACACATTGTAGTTTACGGATCTAGTAGGTGCGCCTTCAGCACAGGGTTACCTCCGTATTTCTTATTTTGGAATCACAACTATAAGTCTAAGTGAAGTTAATATATAAGGACAAAGGACACGATCAAAGGTTTCTAGTTAAAATAAACTCATTCTAAAAGCAATTTCACATTTTCGAACATTTGAGGTTAATGCCATTTACTTCAACTTCCATTTTTGCTAAAAGTATTTTGAAACTTCTAATTTAATAGTTTTTACTTTTGAAATTTATTTAGGTAATTAAATATTGATAAATTTGGTGGCATTAGCGACTATTGGTGGTCACTTCCTTGGTGGTTGCTTCCCTTGGTGGTCTAAAATATTAACATCGATTTTTTTATTTACGTCGTATAGGATCGACCAGTGTGCTATGTCCTACTATCAAATTTACTTATCTTTTTTTCCAAAATTTCCAGCTACTGTTGCTTATTCTTCATTCGGACCCAAGTGGCGTATGTTCCTAATTCGAAGTTTCCGCTCTCGCCCCAGAGTGTGAGCTGTCTACAGGGCAGAGCGACATTTCGACTCTACCGAATTAATATATGTTCTGAACTTTGTCGAAATATATTAGTTGGTTTAGTTTATCATTGTAATGGGCAACAGGATGAGGAAATGAAAAACTGATTTTATATATAGTTTCAGGCATACATATATCATCCAGTACAAGTGTAACGACTTTTTTAAAATTGTCGTATGGTGTAAAAATAAAAAATGAAAAAGTATTCCTCGATCACTATTGATTTCTAAAAGTACTGCAATAGTTTGGGCAATTTAAAATTTTAATGGAAATGTTGATATTATTATCTTTCCAGTATCATTTATCATAACTCAAAACAGCTAAAGAAAAAATAAGCTGAAAATTCCATTTAGTTATCTTAGACAATTTAAATGTAATGAGAAAAATTTGTAAATACAGATTATTTATACATAACGTTTATTCAAAAGGACTTCATAGAATTATACACGTATTAAGCGTGTGATTTTGTTAACAGAAAATGGTATTTATCTTAATTCTATTTAATTAAAATATTTACATAATGGCATATAACTTTTTAATTTTATTACAATTTCTCGAAGGCAATGTAATTGTGTAGAAAATTCAACGTCCTTCAAATGATAGCCAAAGAATGTTCACGTTCGTCAAAAATAGCCTTTGCATAATTTATCTGAAAAAGAAACATAATTGAATTAGAACGACATATGTAAATATGTTTTTAAAGATAGGGTTGCGTAGATATTACGCCTGTTCGATTGGGCATAACTAGCATTCGTATAATAGGATAAATGTTGGTTGTAAAGCCAAACATTGTGAAATGCGCCTTTAGAAAAAAAACGCGTAACTTTCTGCCATATGCAGAATATCAACATATTTTTGGCATATGTTACAAGCGACATCGGTTCTTACTTTCTCACGTGCAAAAAATCAGCCGGATCCGTTGGATATATTGCGAGAAAATTACAAAACATAAATGGGAAAATTAAATTTTGCAATAATATCCAATTTGTATTTTTTGTACTCTATCGATTTTTCCAAAAAATAATACTCTAATAATTTTTTTGGGTAAGTTGGCGTGTAATTTAAAGAGCTCTATTTACAACTTTGGTGTCCTTAGTGATCCCCACAGAAATTTTCCGGCATATTTTTGTAGAACATTTTAATCCATAAATGCCATTTTTAAATTACCTTTTTTGATTTTCTGGAAAAAAATATTAAATTGACGCATAAATAGGGTTAAGATCTTCCACAAAAATGATCCTCATAAAATTCCACAATATAGCTCTGACAATAAGAATTCTCTCTGACATTAACTTACAACATTTTTTCACTTTGTAAAGGGTGTTTTTTATTGAGGTATAGAACTTCGAATTGAAATAAAACACAAGAAAATCGTTTTAATGTCCATCAATTTGGCTTTACTGGAAGGATAATTTTATGCCATTAATGTTTAAATATGATTTCGGGCATGTGGCCGCCGCGGCTGGCTCGAATATAGCCAGCATATGGGGCCGTATGTTGGCAATAACGCCACGAATGTTGGCTTCCAAGTCCCCTAACGTTTCTGGTTTGTTGGCGTAGACGAGCGACTTCACATATCCCCAAAGAAAATAATCCAATGGTGTCAAATCACACGATCTTGGTGGCCAATTGACAGGTCCATTCCGCGAAATTATGCGGTTAACCGAATTAATTGCTCTGATGGACGATTATGTCGACCATAAAATGGACGGAGCTTGCGGTGAACTTCGCGAACTGAACCATTACTTTCGATATAAATTTGCACGATTTGCAAGCGTTGTTCTTTTGTCAACCTGTTCATGATGAAATGGCAAACCAAACTAAATATTAATCACTTGACAGCTGACAAAATGGCCGCCAGTTAAAAAAGTGATGCCAACTTAAAGTTCTATACCCCAATAAAAAACACCCTATATAATGCTTCATTTCGATCAAAAAATTAAATTAAAAAATTATCACTGTAAAAAGAAACCTGCTGGACTATAAATTTATTCTACTCAACATATGATTAAATAATTTTTTGAGTACTTCATAATTCTTTGACTAATTTCCTAGACAATGTGATATTTTTGTTCTTGAAATATTTTCTATAAATAAGTTAAATTTTTTTAGTCAGAATGAGAAAAATCTTCATATGTTGATTATTGAATAATTTTTTATTGTGATCAACGATTTTTTTCTGTGCATTTCGAAACAAATATTGATTACAGACCGAAATAAAACAAACGAAAAGATCAAAACAAATGAGCGTTGGTTCGACAGAAGTATGGCTGGGTAACTATACTAGAATATTTTTTTTTCGAACGGTCCCAATACCGGCTACAGATTAAATATCTTTAGCCGGCAAAACAAACTACACCAAAGGTTAATGCTAACATTTGACATAGAAGCAATACATTACATTTAATAATACTAAACAGAACACTAAACATTCAAGTACGAGAGAATCCTTGACTTTATTGTATCGATTCCGACACCGAAATCTATGATGTGGTACAATGAATTAAAATCAATACACATTCTACGAATGGGCTGCGCAGAAGCATAATTCGTACGCTGCAAATCAATATGAAGAAACTGATAGTATCTAGTTGGTCTAAATGGTACGTTAAACGTAATCCTATAAATAAGATATTCAGATGAGACATCACCATTCATAACCTAAAAAACCATCACGGTGTTCAGCATAATTCGTCTACTTTTTAAGGAGGGCAAGTCAATCAACTTCAATCTACTAGTATAGGGGGAAGAACAAAATCACTATTCCAATGCAAGTGTCTCAATGAAAACAATAAAAATTGCTTCTGAACTGACTCAATTCTGTCAATATAGATGCCATACTGAGGGTCCCATACTACAGAACCAAAATAGGCCTAACGAGCGAAGTAAATAACTGTTTCGTCACATAGGGATCAGAAAATTCTTTCGCCCAACGTTTAATAAAGCCAAGAACACCATACGCTCTGTTAACCATAGCCATAATATGATTGTTGAAATCAAGTTTCGAATCCATCAGAATACCAAGATCTACAAAAGAATCAACTGTCTCTAACTCAGCTCCAATAAGATTATGTCTGACAAATTTCGGATTCGATCTAAAGAAACGCATATGCTTGCATTCCCATAAATTAAGTTGCGTGCAGTCAATGTCACACCAATATCCAACATTATCTAAGTCGTCCTGCAAATAATGAGAATATTCTCGCTGTTTATAAGAAAAAAATATTTTCACATCATCCGTATACATCAAAATCCTAGAGTTTATAATAGACACCGGGAGATCATTTATGAATAATAAAAATAGTATAGGCCCAAGATGACTACCTTGGGGAACTCCCGATGAAACCAGAATTGGCCTAGAACAAGAAGTTCCGAATTTGACAATCTGCGAACGATTATTCAGATAAGAAGATATCCATTTCTAAAAATTACAGCTAAAACCAATTCTATCTAATTTATATAACAAAAGCTCGTTCATATCAGGGTTCATATTGGTACCAGCGGTCACATATGACAAATGAGAAGCGCTGATAAACAAAATATTCCACCGAACTGAGTCGACACACTAAAAATCTCACTTTGCCAATTCAATGTTTTGCATGTGCTCGCATCGCTCGCAACAATGCAATGGTTGTTGTTGTATGTTGTATGTCCCGTCCTCACTGTACCTCGTGTGTATTGTTGTTGTTTGTATGTATAGTTGGTCTGTTATGTTGTATGTGTTGTTATTTATTTTGGTTTAAGACCAAAGGTTGTGCTGAAGTCTTCAGCAGAACCCAAAATTAGCAAAAAGGCAAAGTGAGACCTTTATTTTTGCAGCTAAAAGTTGACTGCGCAGTTTCGATGGGCGCTACCCCATCTCGTCAGAACTTTCGCAACGAATGCATGCCTTTGACTTAAATCAGGGTTCATATAAGTACCAGCGGTCACATATGACAAATGAGAAGCGCTTATAAACAAAATATTCCACCGAAATAAGTCGACACACTTTGCCTTTTTGCTAATTTTGGGTCCTGCTGAAGACTTCAGCACAATCTTTGGTCTTAAACCAAAATAAATGACAACACATACAACATAACAGACCAACTATAAACAAACAACAATTCTGATATTTTTAATACGTATTACTATATGTATTTGTTTACTATTTCAAACTATAATACATACTTAAGCGCTCTGTAATAAATAAATTTGATTGCTAATATTAATAGTCTACTACTATATAAATAATACTGCAATTCTAATCACAAAGTGAAGCAATCTTCAAAAATGTACTCTAAATATTAAGTGTATTGTCAGTCGTCATTAGAGAGAAACATTTTTCCTCAGGGCCGATTTCACTCATTTGCAATTTCTTGATTCAGCTACAAACAGACATTTTGATAAGAAAAGTACAAATTTGGAGATCCGTTATGTTTCGCGCCCGTATTGGAATCAACAAATCTAATTTCATGACTCTAGGTACATCCGTTTGCTTGGTACCACTTTGTACTGGCGCTTGTAGATGTGCGTATATTGGCAGTGATATACTTAGATTGTATATGTGAGAGATACATTGACAACGTGAGGTAGGCAACGAATTTGCGCCGTATAATATGCAAAATATCTTTAAATCGTCGATCATAAAATTATCAGTTTTCATTCTAAGTGCATATTTTATTGGTTTTATAGGAAAATATTATGTTTATTTGTCTAAATTAGGTAAATGAATTTCTTAATTGTATATGTATGTACTAAAACATGAAAATCCGCAAAACGGTTGGGAACGGGTAGAATGAACCGAGGCCTTAAATATGGATAGTAATGAAGTCATCTCTCATATTCTTGTCTGGCGGTCACTCTGCAACCATTTCACAAAAACTTAAACTTTGTCGGTTGTGTTTGCTTAAACAAGTAATTGTAAAATCACTGTGAGTGAGGAACAAGTAAAAACGTAACATAGGTGCTGTTTGCTGAGACATCCTAGTAAGTGATTTCGTTAATTTGTTCAGTACCTCAATCGATTAATTTTTTATGTCGTTTAGGCAATATTAAATTTAATATTGGCCAACATAACGAAAGATTTAACCTTATTGGTTTTTTTATGTGACATAATACCACATACGTCATGACATTGTGCTGATCTTTCTTTGTTATTTGGAAATAACACGGAGGCTCCCAACATATCTAGAACAATTTTGGTCAATGATCTTCTCACCGATCATTATATGTATGTCCAAGGCCCTGGTAAGAATATCACGAAAGACTCTCCTAATTCACATTCCATTAACGGTATCAATTTGCTTAATCAGGTTAATTTGGCTGTGCTTGCTTTTGCTGTGAATTCCGTGTCATTAGTTGCATTTTCGCATTGGAAGAAGACAAATCCCTGAACAATAATCTCAAGTGAAAAGTGAGATTCGGGTCTTTATTTAAGTAAATTGCGACAAATCGCCAAAGTAACAACATAGTTTTTTGCTATTTTTTTTTCTAATAATTAGTTTTATTAACTTGTTTTTAAAAGAAAATCTAAATCAGTGAAGTTAGGAAGTCAAAAGTGAGAATTGAGGTGTGAAGTAAAAAGAGCGTTGTGTCACAAAACAAAAAAAGAATCATTAAATAACGTAAAAAGAATAACTAAAAACATTTTTCTTCTATTGCTTAAAGTTAAAAGAAAATCTGAAAAAATAAGTTAACTCCAAACAAGGGGAAAAACTGTGAAGGCGTTGGTGTTTATTTTAATCAAGACTATTAAACCACTGGGCTGTCCAGATATCTCTTGTTTTTGGGACATAATTTTCTACTCCTTCTTCCCCCCAGCATGAAAGGCCTTTCGTCGTTGGAGCAAATAGAAACAAGTAAGTGAGAATATTCGCATTATTTAATTCAATTCTCCCCGCTCCAAGCATCATTGGTTCTCTGGGATCGAACACCGTTCGATTTGAGATTATGAGAGCCAGTTTCTCTCTCTCTCTCAGAGCGGGAAGAATAATTTTGTCCCAATATCAGTGATTATTTTAAAATTCAAATAATATAAATAAATTACATATTGCACAAGTTTAGTTAATTTAAAAAAAAGAAAAGAATCAAAAGTGAAAGTGTTATTGAATGGAAATGAAATTCATATGTATAAAAGCTAAACAAACGTGAAATAATTCCATTGTTTTTTGAGAGAGCCATAGTTTGAAAAGCACAGGCAGCAGTGCTGTTGAATAGTAAACATGATCATTTCGTTTTTTTTCTGTTTATTTTTGCTTGCTATCGCTTTTCCCCCTATACTTGTGATTTACATTCTCGAATTTACATGCATATATACTGATATACATGTATATATATTGATATACTCCCCCACTTAAAAGAAAGACGGTAAGGGTCAATGATCTGAACAGCTGTTTTCTTTTTTTTTTGTTGTTCCTAATTTAATCTTCCAGCAATTCCGAACATTTTTGATATTGAAAAGTTTTGAGAATTTTTACTTCACGCCTGTAGTTTGTGCTTCTTTGCCATAGTTCTATTTAGTTCATAGTTCATTGTATTTTATTGTGAAAAATTTTGATTAGTATTTTTTTTTGTTTTGAAAAAAAAAGTTAAGTTAACTTGCTATGTAGGTTATAAATGCCAATATTATTTTCAATTCCTCATGAATTTCAAATGACTAGTGTTAAGAAACATTCATTTTATTACATAATGTTTTTGAATAAACTTATTAACATTTTTAACATGCTCTAAGCTCAATTCTAGTGTCTGATTTCTCAATGTGCGCCGGTTGAAACATTTGAAGGAAATACATGTGGGTCTACCAAACATATGATAGTAGGATAGACAGGATGGGCGGGCTATGTGCAATTTCACCTTAGACACATTTCGTTTTCGGATACGACAATTCTTTTTCTGTTTCCTTTCTATTCTTTCTATGTGTGTTAGTTTCTGTTCCCTATCTCTATAAAAAATATATAGCGAAGCACGCTAATGTCAACGAAATTTTAAAGTAGCAGTCTTATATTGGATAAAGACAAGAACCTTCCCCACCGACGAGCAATAAGGCCGGACACACTGCGTGATTCCATTGTCTACTCCATCCAATAAAACCGAGTATGAAAAATATACTGTGAACTTTGATTCTATTACGGAAAGAAAAACCACTTCTCAAGTTGCATGCTACAACTGTTATCGTTTAATTTTATTGTTAAATTTTGACACTAAAAGTAAGATTTTGGAGAAATACTCATATTGTGCGTGTCTACGAAGACAGACGAGTGTAACCACTGAATTTCATGATTCTAGCTACAGCCGTTTGTGACGTACCACTTTTATCCAGTTTTGATCGTAAAGGTACGAATTTCGAAATATATCTTTATTTTTCTTGTCTACGCAGTCACAGCAATGTACACAACGAATTTCACTAGTCTAACTGCAACCGTTTGATTGCTACCATGTTTATCTCTTTCTCCCCATTTTCTGCCTAAAAGTACAAATTTCGAAAAAAATATGTTTCACGTCTACACAGTCAGATAAAAGCATACACCGAATTTCATGATTTTATCTTCAGCGTTTTGGTTGGTACCATTTTTATCCCTCTTTTCCAATTGTATCCTTTAAAAGTACAAACAAATCTCTCTATTTTACGTGTCTACGTAATTAAAGGGACATATACACCGAATTTCATGTTTCTAGCTGTTGTCGCTAATCACCTTTGTACTTTTTGGTGATTACACGTTACTAGAGGAAGGTACGAAACAAATTTCAAGTGTATAAAAATCGAAAATTTTCAAAAAAATGCTTAAATAGTGTAAATATTAGGGTTATTTTCAGTCCTTGTTAGGGGAATTTTTTTCCTCTGGGAAGATTTCGCCCACTTTCAATCCCAACCGATCTGCAACCATAAGACATATTTAGGGAACATTTCAACCTCATAGGTCATTTCGTTCGGAAGCTAGCGTGCTTTCAACAGACGGACATGGCTAAATCGTCTTAGAATTTTACCAGGATACAGAATATATTTTCTTTATGGGGTCTCCGTTAAATATTTCGAGGTGTTACAAACGGAATGACAAAGTGAATATACACCCATCCTGCACTCAGAAAAATTACATTCTTAAATCGGAGTAAAGTCCATACTGCAATTTAGTATAACAATTTTACTCCAGTTTAGGTAAAATTTCCTTACGAGAAGGAAAATTAAATACATATGAGTACACTTTCCTTATTTCAAAGCCAGAAAAAATAGTACGTATTCTCAATATGGAGTAGTAAATCTACTTAAAAACATTTTATTGGATGTAGTAAAAACTTCTTACGATTAGGTATATTCATACTTGTGCGGAAGAAAATTTACTAGCGTTTAAGAAAGAAAATAATGCAGAATTTTTTGCATGGAAAAATTCCATTTAGGAAGTTTTTACTTGAAAATGTGTTTATTACTTCAAATAAAGTAGGTGAATGTAATAAAATTTATGCCATGTTCCTCATACATATGAACTTATAAAAAATACTTCAGTGTGTTTAGAAAAATACATGAATAGTAGTCTAAGAAGCAATTCTCGTTCGTTATCCGAGACTTTCTTCATAAGTACTTCAAATATTACTCTAA
The DNA here is from genome assembly GCA_947397865.1 of Polietes domitor. Classification (NCBI taxonomy): domain Eukaryota; kingdom Metazoa; phylum Arthropoda; class Insecta; order Diptera; family Muscidae; genus Polietes; species Polietes domitor. Next base: position 117,407,560 of record OX377621.1, read on the forward strand.
AGAATCACTGCGAAGGCGCCTACCTAGCCTCCGCAGCAGTCACGGTGAAATATCTCAACTCTTTATGTTATGAGTAAGATGAAACGTTTGAGAACTATAGCATGTTGCCATTTTCCATATGAGTGTTGCATACTCTGAAGCGAAATAATTTATTTCAATTATCAATATAGGCTGAGTTACTTGGTTTAAGGAACATTTTCCTCAGTTTGAGTAAATTTTACTTGTTTTGAGGAAAAGTAGAACTGGAATCAAGTTCAAAACATGTCCTATTTTCAAGGAAAAGTTTGTACTTGATGTGAGAAATTATTGCCTTAGCGCTATACGAAGTTAACTTTTCCTCAGTTTTAGTACATATTTTCTTAATCCGGGGCGTACTTTTTTCTGAGTGTGAAGGGTATAAAAATATTGTTTGGTAAACGCACAACTTGTAAATATACTTAAATAATACAGGTGTAGGTTAATATCTGAGAGAATTCTTATTGTCAGATCTATATTGTGGAATTTTATGAAGATCATTTTTGTGGAAGATCTTAACCCTTTTCATGCGTAAATGTTCTACAAAAATGCCGAAAATTTTCAGTCGGGATCACTAAAGACAACAAAGTTATACATAAAGCTCTTCACGGTTAAGTGTAATTTTGATACTTACACAAACAAATTATTATGGTATTATGTTTTTGGAAAATCGATCTTTTGCGACAGAAAATGTGGGATTATAAATTACTTTAAATTTAAGGTATTATTCGTATTATTTAAGGTATTACTTCGCAGAATATTTTTGGATTAAAAGTTATTACAATTATCGTCGAAGGTACCTTTATTATTGAAGTATAAGTCCGATTGAGCCGAACAATACCATAAAAAGTAAAATTCCAGAGCTATAAATGTTGCAAATGTCTCTTTCACGTACAACCAGTGTTTTAGTAGCAGTCGATTTTACTTTTGACAATTTACCGAGCTAAACTAAATATTATCACAAAAATAAATATATATCTGAGAAAGGCAAAGCATTCCACCACTTTTTAACTACACGTTTTTTGTTGCAGTAAACCTGTCATCACTCGTTGTAAATGAACAAAGTATTTTATTTATAAGATTATATCGAGCCCTTAGCGCGGAATGATCGCAAGCGCCAAAACACACATTTTACAGGAGAAGGTTTTTATTGATTATTTTGAAATATTTGCATAAAATGAAATATGTTTTAATGCAAAATGTTTTAATTCAGCCGCCCACAACGAATTATTATCAAAAATTTATCATTTGTTTACATCATACGGTACTTTTGGCGCTTGCGATACAAATATTGTACTTGCGGCTACAAATACTGGAAAAACTATGGCGCTTACGATATAATTTTTTATCATTAAACATCGCAATTTTTTAAAAACACACTTTTTATTATAAAAGATTTATTAAAACAACATAATAAAATAGATAACACTACTATTATAAAGGGAAAATGAAAAGTAAAGTAATTCAAAACGTTAATTACAAACTATTTTAGACACATTTGAATTCCCATGATTAATAGTTAAATTTCATGTAAAAGCTTTTAGGTAATTTCGATATTGAAATTTTCTTTGTACGAATAATTAAATTAATATTCATTTCATCCACCCTACTATCTGCAAAATATCCACTTTCAAATTGTGCGCAAAATCCCAGTTTTTCAAAATATGTCGATCTCAAACAATTAAATTTTATTTTAATATTTGGCGATAGAAATGCTGTAGAAAATGAATTCCAGTCCTTAAAATATAAATGATTTAGTAAAGTACTTTCGTAACACTTCGGTATTGTGCGGGAATTTGTAATTATGGTCGGCCACTCAGAAGGGGCCCAAATTATTCTTCCTTTACAAAATGATTCAATTGTAGTGTGTATAGAATCAACTGACATTATTGTATGACCGCGAATGTTAAATGTTATGTTATGTTAACATTCTTAAAGAAAACTGAAGTTTTTATACCCTCCACCTTCAGGATATACCAACTTTGTCATTCCGTTTGTAACACCTTGAAATATCGACCTAAGACCCTACAAAGTATATATATTTTTGATCGTCATAAAATTCTAAGACGATGTGGCCATGTCAGTCCATCTGCCCGTCTGTTGAAAGCACCCTAGCATCTAAACGAGCTAGGACGTTCAAATTTTCCATAAATGTGTCTTATAGTCGTAGATCGGTTGGGATTGAAACTGGGCGAAATTTTTTAATTTTTTCTATATTTTTTTTTGTTTTGGTTTGGCCATATTAAAAATATTATATTTTCCTGTAATATTACTGCACTTCTACGAAAATCGAAAGCCTCTGTGGAATGTAATCCATGGTGGAGGGTATATAAAGTTCGGCCCGGCCGAACTTAACGCAGTTTTTACTTGTTTACTCTTTAACTCTATAGAATTGTTTTCATCACTATTTTAAGCTAAATATTATGACACTATTTCAATTAAGGAAATGTTAACAATTACCCACAATAATAGGGAAATGATATCAAAACCATATATATAGTATTTGGCTTAATATACGAATATTCAAAGAATATTAAATTATTGTATAGAAGGCACAAAAAGGCTTTGTGTTCTCCAAAAAGACAATAATTTAGAGCTACTTTCAGTTCTTTTGGGTAAATTTGTTTCTTATGGATCGATAAAAAATATAAATCAAATATCTGGGAACTTCGAACCTCTATCGTACTTTCAACCAACAGATGAACAGTTCATTCTATGGCCGAGGGTATAAAAATACACTTATTATTGCATCAATATATTGATAGACCTATCTAAAACATTTATAAATATCTCGTACATTATCTAACAGTATTTGCCTAAATTCATAAACTGTCGCTTACGATAAAATAGCTTTCTTTGAAAATGTGAGCAGCGACTTACGATAAAATCTTAGCCCCATTTTTTTATATAAGCGTTAATAATTTTGACATTTTGACAATTTTTATTTATGTATCAGCCCATAAAATTTTAAATTCAACAATAAAAAATATTTTCAGAAAATGTCGCTTACGATAATTTCGCGCTAAGGGCTCGATATATCCAGCAGTTTTCTTCGTTTGTCGAAATAAATTTGATTTTATGGTCATTACATTCTGTCAAAAACAATTAGAAGTAAAAGTAAACGTAGTTGTTGAATGTGTGCTGAAAGCATTTTAAAAAATTCCATTCAAATTTCAAAATATGACTGAATAGTCATATTTCACTTAGAACATCGGTACATAATTTGATATAGCCCCTTTGTAGCGAAAATGGACCACTCGGCCCATGCTTTGATATAAGTCCCTTAATAATGTCGATTTACCTTTAATTTCTCATATCTAATCATTAATAAATTTTCCATTTTTGAATTCCCCTTTTTATACCCTCCACCTCCAGGATGGGGGTATATTCACTTTGTCATTCCGTTTGTAACACTTTGAAATAATCAACGGAGACCCCATATCCCATAAAGTATATATATTCTGTATCCTGGTAAAATTCTAAGAGATTAAGCCATGTCCGTCTGTCTGTCCTTCCGTCTGAAAGGACGATAGAGGCCGAACGAAATGAGCTAGGAGGTTCAAATTTTCCCTAAATGTGTATTATGGTTGCAGATCGGTTGGGATTGAAAGTGGGCGGAATCGGCCCAGAGGGAAAATTTTTTCCCTAACAAGGATTGAAAATATCCCTAATATTTAGATTATTTAAGCAATTTTTTGAAGATTTCTGATTTTTATACACTTGAACTTTGTTTCGTACCTTCCTCTAGTAACGTTAAATCACCAAATAGTACAAAAAAGATTTAGCGGGTGAAATGGGACAAAAGCGATAAAAATAGTACCAATTATACGACAACAGCTAGAAACATGAAATTCGATGGGACGTACGTAGACATGTAATATAGAGAGATTTTCGAAATTTGTACTTTTAAGGGATGCAATTGGAAAAGAGGAATTAAAATGGTACCAACCAAACCGATGAATTTAAAATCATGAAATTTGGTGTATGCATTTATCTGACTGTGTAGATGCGAAACATAAAGTATTTTTTTCGAAATTTTTACTTTTAGGCGGAAAATGGGGCGAAAGGGATAAAAATGGTACCAATCAAGCGGCAGTTAGAATAGTGAATTTTGGTGTGTACATTGCTGTGACTGCGTAGGCACGTAAAATAATGATATCTTTCTATATTCGTACATTTAGGATCAAAATGGGATAAAATTAGGCTGTAGCTAGAATCATGAAATTCGGTGGTTACACTGGTCTGTCTTCGCACAATATGAGTATTTCTCCAAAATCGTACTTTTATGGTCAAAATTTTAAAAAATTATAAAAGTGGAACCAAGCAAACAGATGTACCTAGAATCTGTTTGTTGTTGTATCAAGAAATTGCAAATGGGAGAAATCGGCCCTGAGGGAAAATGTTTCTCTCTAATGACGACTGACGATATACTTAATATTTAGAGTACATTTTTGTAGAGTACATTTGGACTTTGTGATTACAATTGCAGTATTATTTATATAGTAGTAGACTATTAATATTAATATTAATATTAATATTAATATTAATATTAATATTAATATTAATATTAATATTAATATTAATATTAATATTAATATTAATATTAATATTAATATTAATATTAATATTAATATTAATATTAATATTAATATTAATATTAATATTAATATTAATATTAATATTAATATTAATATTAATATTAATATTAATATTAATATTAAAAAATTATAAAAGTGGAACCAAGCAAACAGATGTACCTAGAATCTGTTTGTTGTTGTATCAAGAAATTGCAAATGGGAGAAATCGGCCCTGAGGGAAAATGTTTCTCTCTAATGACGACTGACGATATACTTAATATTTAGAGTACATTTTTGTAGAGTACATTTGGACTTTGTGATTACAATTGCAGTATTATTTATATAGTAGTAGACTATTAATATTAATATTAATATTAATATTAATATTAATATTAATATTAATATTAATATTAATATTAATATTAATATTAATATTAATATTAATATTAATATTAATATTAATATTAATATTAATATTAATATTAATATTAATATTAATATTAATATTAATATTAATATTAATATTAATATTAATATTAATATTAATATTAATATTAATATTAATATTAATATTAATATTAATATTAATATTAATATTAATATTAATATTAATATTAATATTAATATTAATATTAATATTAATATTATAATAATGAAGGAATGACTCCGTGGTGGAGGGTATAAAAGATTCGGCCCAGCCGAACTTTACGCCTTTTTACTTGTTATTTTTCACCTTTATTTTATATTGTTGTTTGTATGTATAGTTGGTCTGTTATGTTGTATGTCTTGTCATTTACTTTGGTTTAAGACCAAAGGTTGTGCTGAAGTCTTCAGCAGAACCCAAAATTAGCAAAAAGGCAAAGTGAGACCTTTATTGTTGCCGCTAAAAGTTGACTGCGCAGTTTTATATTTTTATCACATCTTTCTTTCTTTATTAGTTACATATGTTTTTCTTCTTATATTTGATTTATCCGATCCATCAAAAATATGGTTGTTAAATTAGTTCCTGCCTCAAATATATTTCCAATCATGTATGTTACTAACATTGTATTCATGGCTCGGCTCGGAAGGTTGGATTTTTCTTCTCTAAAAGTACGAATTTCGAAATTTCCGACATAAAGTGATGTCGCAAGCTACGTAATTGGTTTTCATTTGATATGTACCTTTTTATCCCCTTTTCCTGATAGTTTTTTTGAAATGTATTTTATGAATCTTGCTACAGCAGTTTCCGAATTTTATCACTTTCTGTTGGTTGGTACTATGCCTTTTTGGCCCCATTTCACCCCACGAAAGGTGTGAATTTTGCGAAAGTATTTTTAGGTGCGCGAGAGAGGTACCAAATTGCATTATTCTTGCTTCCACCTTTTGGTCAGGAGAAAGAGATCCCCATTTTACGAAAAGGACGAATTTCAAAAACTTAGTTACTTACATCTTATCACACCACTACGCTGTAAGGGGAATGTACTCGCCTACTTTTAATTATTCTAGCTCCAGCCAGTCGCGCAACGCCAAAAACGCACATATGCATATTGTAAGAATCTAACAAACATAGCATGATCAATTGTTACCGAATGCCCCTTTATTCAGGGACCGTGTGTCCCTTTATTGTCATTCCAATTTGCTATTGCGTACCCTCTATGTTCTTCAAATTTTCACATATGTTGAACTTTTGTTGCCGTTTTAATATAATGATTTTAGTGTTGAAATTTCACTCAACAGGAAAATAAATTATCGATTACTGTTTAATATTGATTAAAAGATACTTCTTAAAAAATAAGCTTCTGGCTTTTTTTCGAGAAAATTAATTTTCACGGCAATAAAAATGACATTTACGATAGATTATAGCATTGAGGAAAATGTTGCAACTATTCCAGCAAACGGTTGCGGTATGCACCGAAATAAGTTCATTTACACCAAACGTCGTCCACACGTCTAAGAAAAACTAAAAGTTTTGACGAAATATGTTTCGAATTATAAAAAACCGCGGTGAATAATACACTTAACGCATTGTATTAATTTCGCAACCAAATTCAATTCAAAGACCAAGGAAACATTCAAACAAGGAAACACGATTAAAAAAGACTGGTATCATTAATCAACAGCATCAGAACGACTAACACCGGACGACAAAAAAGAGTTTTCTTGGGTTTTAATTCATATTTTTGGATTTGATTTGGTAAAAGTGATAAAGTATAACAGAGGGTTTTCCGAATTCATACTTATAAAGGGATAAATTTTGAAAAATTCACACTTTTTGGAGGTAAACGATGCAATTGGGATAAAAAGATGCACAGCAAACCAAAACTAATTACGTCTACTCGCGTTTTTTTTTCAGTAACTTAGGGGATGTCCCCTATAAATGCAGCGCATTGCGTTGGCGGAAGGAAGATACGGTATTGGGAGGAGGAAAGAGGGAGTAGTGTTTGTTGACTCTTGTTTTAAACTTCTGAATATCATAATTGGCTGGGAAGATATCTACCGGAAGTCCACATACGGATAGTGCGGGCGAAGAACGAATTCATTCTGTAATGTGTGGTCGTTTGTACAATCGACAACAAATGGGTGAGAATTCCTGGAAAGTCGCGTATCTCTACCGAACGTTTTCACGGGCGGTATAAGATCACGAATATCAGAAGAACAAACACCGAGAAAGTATCGATAGAACAAAGACACATAACCCACATTACGACGATGTTCAAGGGAAACAATAGAATTGGATATCCTACCATCAATACCATTACCCTCCTCTGTACGCGGTCAAGTAGCTCCAGTGATGAAGCTGGAGCACCCAACAAGTTATATTCCATCTTTGGTCTGATGTAAGTAGTGTATAAATTATGAATTTTCACAATTAATTTGTTTTTTAAAAATTTGCGATGGCTGCTAACTGCAACCAATCGCGTCTTTATTATTGAAAGGTTCCGAAACAAAAAGCAAAGAATAATTAAAACTACCTTAACTTATACGCTGGAGATTCATGCACCCAGATGATATCTGACACTTGCTCGTGTTGTCTGTTGAATGTTGCTGTCTGACTGTTGAATGTTGCTGTCAGCGTTTTGGTGGGAATTGCTGCCTCAGCAATATGACACGCTCATACTTTGGTTGTTGGGTTTGATGACATTAGCTTCAAACGTGTCTGGTGTTAACTCCTCCCCTCTTAAATACAATCGTCCCGATTGTTCAAAATGAATGAATATTGTAGATGCTGGATGTTTTGGCTTCTTTAGAAGTTGCAGGTAAATTTACTTCCGTGATTTCTATTTCATCTCCATGTGGGGCATCTTCGATATTCTGATTATTCTTTTCTGAATTTTTGGCGTATTTTTTTCTCAGTGATATTATTATTATAATTATAAAGATTGTTGCAAAAACACCACTAATTCCGGTTGCTAAGGTACTTTTGTTTTCCATGGATTGTAGTCGTTCTATGTTTCTTGTGTGCAACTGTTTAAGCAGCTCCAATGATATTACTTCCTCTATTTTATCTTCTGGACCTTTTGGTTGCAAAAAGGCGGGAAGGGGTTTATTGGCACTAATTCCTCTTGAACTGTACTTATGCCCATCGATTCCGATGGTGACGTTGAAATGTTTAATCAGATAAGTCCCGTTTAAGAGAATCTGCTCGTCATCCACGCTGATAGTGCCTTGATATTGGTTCAGCAAAAGCAAGTCCGATCCGATTTCTTCAATTGTTGGTATGTGTTCGTTGTTTATTTGGGTGCATTTCCCTACTCTATTTCTGAACAAGTTAGTTATACAATCTTCATTTCTTAATGAAATTAGCTTATCTCTATTACAAATTGTTATGTCGTAATTACTTTTACATTCTGTTTTTATTCCAAATAATTCTTTATTACATTCTAAAATTTTTTTGTATTCAATTTTATCAATTACATGTCCATTTTTTATAGGTTTTATGAAATATACTTTACAAAGTTCTTTTTCAGTTACAGGGATACTAAGGATGTACAAAATTTCTCGTTTATTTGTAACAATTTTAACGGATCCAAAAGTTAATAATTCATCTATCGAATAAGAAGGAATATTATATTTTTCAAAAATAATGTTTATATGATCGATTTCAATCTTCGAAAGCAAAAATGAATTGACAATATTAGCCTTAGCCCACTGTATTGCAAACTCTACGTTCTGTAACTCTTTTTCAATAAAATTAAGTTTTCTTTCGATTTTGATTACTACTTCATCGTTCCACCCTTCCTTTTTTATTAATTTATTTGTTGTGTTAGTTATTTCAGTGATTCTTTCCGAAATTAATTGGTTTATGATCAACTGTCTATTGTTATTTTCCAAAATATTGCCAATCTTTTGTTCCAGGATTTGAAAATCATGACTATCTGGACTGCCTGCAATCCACTTCCAGGCGCTGCCTATAAAATCTATCGATCGTTTCTCTCTATGTGGGCTCAGACGGTCTAATAGTCCATTGATGTCAATGAGTTGTTGCTTTATAAATGGGCGGAGAGGATGGTCTATGTTCACGTAATTATTCAGCATGTCTTCGGTTTCATGAGTGAGGTTATCATACTGTTCAAGGTTTATTGAGTGAATTACTTTAAATGTCCCATTCTGTTTTCTTGCTATTCCATTATGAATTGAAATAAGTCTTGCGTTCGAGTAGTCCAGGATATTGAAGTCAGCTAGGGCACTTCCGAAAAACAATCTGTAACATTTAGGATTTGATTAATTTCTAATGTGGCTTTTGTGAATAACTCTTCCGCCTTCTGTCAAGACGGTGGTATTCCGATTTTCTTTAACTATTTCCTCTTTGAACCGGTCACTTAGTTTTGTCCCTAACCTTTTGTTATTCCTCACATAAATTACTTCACCGGGAATATAATTTTTAACTGGTCGTTTCTTTTTGTTATGGTATGTCAAGTCGGCAGCCTGTTTCTGTTTAAGTTTTTCAACAATATCCTGTCTGGTAGTCTCTATGTCCTGTGGAGAAAAGTCAACAGTGCGTCCGAAATACAAATCTACAGGTCTCCTATTCACTGTGCAGTGAATAGAGTGATTGTACTCATTTACGGCCCTCTCCAATAATTCCTCGAAATTCCTGGAGGTTCCATCACTTTTCAAACATCTCACTATCTCAGCGAGAGTAGAATGAAACCGTTCTATCTGTCCGTTAACTTCGCTCCTATAGGATGGGGTCGTAAAAATGTCTATTCCCAATTCGTCCTTCATCATAAATAATATTGAACTGGAATTTAAGGATGGCTCGTTGTCCATTACTACGTTCTTCGGAACCCCGTAGGAGAATAGTAATTCCCTCAGTGGTTTCCTAATAGCTTCCGTAGATCTTCCGTCTAGCAGTCTCACTTTAGCATACTTCGAGAATTTATCAATTGAGGTTAGAATTAATTTCTTATCCGTAGAAAAGATGTCAATGTGGATAGTATGACCTGGGTAAGTTGGAATGGGCGTTTCACAAAGGTAAGGTTCATTGGGATGTCTTTCATATTTGCTTTTCTTGCATGTTGAGCACAATTTCAGAATTCGCTTTATTTTTCCCGACATCCCCGGAAAATAATATTTCTCTAAAATCTGTATTTTGTTTTCTCTGTCGTTCCTATGTGCTCTATTGTGAGTATCAATAATTATTCTTTCCTGGTCATTTTCCGATAATACGTCCTCCACTACTTTCTGGGTAAACCGACACCTGTATTGGCTAAAATGAAGTGGGTAAATGTTCTGAATTTTTCCCATTACTTGTTCAGGTGCTTTAATTCCATTAATTACAGATGGGTTCAGATATCTTTTTAAGATTGTCTGAAGCTTTTGTTCATCATAATGGGGTTCAGTAATTATATGTCGGTGAATGCATGGGAAAACAATTTTAAACTGGTACGTTGATGTGTCATCTGTGCTTATAAGAAGCTGGTTCTTGAAAACATTGATGGGTGACTCGACACTGGGTATAAGGGACTCAGATGAACTTTCTGCACTATGTTGTGTGGGTGTTAGCGAGTTAACTGGTGAAATAACGTTATCGCTGTTCTGTACCATTCTAGAAAGAGCATCTGCCACGACGTTCTGTTTTCCGGGTTTATACCGTAATTCGTAATTATATTCCTCTAGAGTGCATTTCCAACGTTTCATCTTTGCGTTGCTATTTTTGTTGCTAATTGCGTACGTCAGAGGTTGGTGGTCGGTATAAATTATAACCTTCTTTGACCCGTATAAATAATTTCTCAAGGTAGTGAGGGCCCATATGATGGCCAACATTTCCCTTTCGTTTGTGGCGTAATGTTCCTCTGCCTCATCCAGAGTTCTTGATATGAATGCGATTGGTCTTCCATTTTGACTCAAAACTGCTCCAAGAGCGACATTGGAAGCATCTGTCGTAAGGTCAAAATCTTCCTTAAAATCTGGATACGCAAGTATCACATCGTTTGAAACCAATGCATTTCTTAGCTCGTTGAAGGCCTTTACAGCAGCAACATCTAATGTTACCGGAATTTGGCTGGAGGCTGTCTTTGGAACTCTGCCTTCCTCCCCTCTAAGAAGCGATGTCAGTGGTTTCGCCACGTCAGCATATCCTCTTATGAATCTTCGATAGTAGCCTGAGAGGCCAAGAAAAGAACGAAGTTCCTTAAGTGTTCTGGGGATTGGGAAATTGAGAATGGCTTCTACTTTCTTGGGGTTAGTTTTTATACCATCCCTTGACACAATGAATCCCAAAAATTCCACATCATGTTTAAAAAATGAGCATTTATCCAACTGGATTTTCATATTAGCGGCCTCTAACGTTTGGAAGACTTTTTTTATGTTTTCGATGTGTGACTTTTCGTCCTTGCCAAAGATGATAATATCATCAATGTACACAAAACATGTCTTTCCAATCAATTCCCTGAGGATATCGTCCAGCGTTCGCTGAAATATTGCCGGCGCGTTCCTCAGTCCAAAGGGCAGTCTCGTAAATTCATACTTGCCGTTGTTGATTGAAAATGCGGTTTTCTGTCTATCTTCCTCCCTTAAGGGTATTTGGTGGAAGCCGCTTTTAAGATCAATGACTGTAAAATATTGGTTTCCCCCAAGGTTAGATAGGACTTCTGTCACCTCAGGAATCGGATATTTATCCGGTATGGTGACGGCGTTGAGTTTTCGAAAGTCAACGACCAACCGATACTTCTTCTGACCAGAACTATCTTCCTTTTTGGGCACTACCCAAATAGGGGAATTATATGGGGATCTAGATGGCCTTATTATGCCATCTCGAAGGAGACGACGAATTTCTTCCTCCACGACATCTTTCAATGCCATTGGGTAAGGATAACTTCTTGCATATATTGGAGATTCGTTGTTAGTCTGAATCTCACCAACCACAACAGAGGTGTATGTCAATCTCTCGTCTGGATCTGCGAACAGGCTCCAGTGTTGCCTTGCAATATTATTGAGAGAGTTCCTCTGACTCAATGACAGATGATCAGCCTTCAGCTCTAGGCTATTAACATTTTGGGACACTCTTTGTTTAATGGCAATTTTCCTGCCGCCTTTTACTTGGAAATAATCTTCCGAAGTATGAATTACTGCTGATAATTCCTTTAAGCTGTCATTTCCTAGGATCCCGTCGAAAGATAATAGACCAGGTAAAAGAAAGAATTTTAAGGGAACGTCGTTGACGCCGAACATGTTAAGAAGAGTATGGTGTGAAACTTCTACATCACCACCTACAGATTTTACGTTAAACTTCTGGTCATTTAATTTGGGTTTCGATACTAAACTCTGTTTTATATAATTTTTGCTACTTCCTGTGTCCAATAAAAAGTCTAAAGTCTTTCCGTCCCTCGTTTTGGCCTGAAAGTATGGCAGCGAGGAACGGTTTAGTCTAAAAAATTGATATCCACGAAATTGGCTGGAATGTCAGCGGGGCTACGTTCCTGGTAATCGTCCGGTATCATGTCTTGTTGTCCGTAATGATCTGCGTCATTTTCAGCTACTGCCTCATAATCGCTATTATCCCTGTAATCGTCAACCGACTCATTCTGAATATCTGGGTATTGATTGTCCACGTTCACGTGAAAATTCCGCTGAATTTTATTCATAGGAGTCTGGACAGAAAACTGGGCAGGCCTCTTATAATTCTGATTCTGTTGAGGCCTCACTTGTGTAGATCTATCAATATCCATGGGTTCTGGCTTAATCTGGTTATTTTGAAATTGTGAGGGGAGTGATCTGAATTGGTCTCGAGGAAAATTCTGATTTCCTGTATAAGGACGAGTTGTGAATGGAGGTCCTCCAATTTGATTATGTTGAAAGAATTGCTGAGGATGGGTAACAAATTGTGGTCCCCCAAACTGAGGACGTTGGTTTTGCAGATTTAAATTATTTGGGAATTGATAACCTGGAAATACCTTAGGCCTATAAGTAGGAACATTCGCTAATTCTGGGTAAAATTTCGATCCAGTTGACATTTTCAATGGTTCCCTCGTGTCTTGTCTATGACCTCCTTTCTGGGCATAATCTCTCCGAAATGACATATTGTCCAGTTTCAAACAAAGGTGTAGAGCCTCTGGTAGCGATGTAGGGCCTTTGACACTAAGTAGCTTAGGAAGTTCACCGTTCAGGCCTCTTATGAAGGTATCAAGTGCTTTCTCTCGATATGTATTTGTCATAGCTCTAAGACTACTCTCGTCTAATTCTAAGCAGGATACTTTATCCAGAATTAGAGACAATATTTGATAAACGTTCTGATAGAACTCTGTGACGCTTCTGTGTCCCTGACACAGAACATTCATTTGGTACTCTAGCGTACCGATGTCTCGCTTATCCGCATAGTGTACCATTAGACACCTACGTATTTTGGGCCAATCTAGTGGAGTCCTATAGGATTCCAAAGCAGTATCAGCCTCACCTATAATCTTTGTACGAATCGTATGTAAAATTGCATAGTACCTGCCGGTACCTTGAAGGGATGAATATAATTCCATTACCCTTTCAATTGATTTTCTCCAAGAGCTGAATTCTCCGGGTTTTCCAGAAAATTCCCTCAACGATTTGACTATATCCGGAACTTTGTCCAGTTCTTCTAGTTTCGAGGATACTGTCCCTACCGGTACGTCATTACCGTCGTCAAGCGTTTGATCTTGTCCGGCCAAAAGATTTGTGATCATTTGAGTTATTTCACTTTTCTGTCTGTCCGTAAGTACTGAACTACTTGATGTAAGGGTGCTTACCCTTGCTGAGGTCTCAGTGTTACTAGTAGAGGGGTTCATTGTAATTCTGTTTAATTTTGCGGTAATATCATCTATGGTTTCTACCATTTTTTTTTTTTTTCAAAAGGAAAGGTGGAGCCAATACAAATACGAACAAAGTTAAGCTATTGTTTTTTTTTTTTATAAAATAAATTTGGGAGCTAAAATTTTACTGTAAACAATAGTATTTTTTTAAATTAAAATTCTTAAATTAGTCTTACATAAGCAGCATCCTTGTAGTCCAGGGCAGCATCCTTGTAGATTGATATTCAGTACAGATGAGTTGTTATCTTAGTTGTTTTTACTTTGTTCACAGTCTGTTTTAACTTTTTAAATATCTCTCTTTAATTTTCTTAGTCAGTTTTATTTGTTTTCATCAGCTTGATTTTTTCCACTTTAATTTTATTCATTTTATTTTCAATAATATTCATAAGTTTTTTTTTCTTTTTTTTTTCACTTAAAAAAAATGTTCATTTTATTTCGTTCAAATTTTTATTATCTTTTTTTCCTTTTTAGTTTCTTTGTTTAATCGTTTTAATATTTTTGTTTCAATATTTTGTTTCAATTTTTCACTTATAGAACTACCGTATCCTAGTAAACCGCTCCGCGGGCTTTAGGGGCTGTGGCATAACGTCACGTCCTTTTTACACTGAAGTTACTGGGGTGCCACCTAAAGGCTTGACTTTTGTCGAATATCCTTTACGGGTTGCTAAACCTGTGTAAAAACAGGTCCCTGCTCTCGGGCGCCAATTATGAATTTTCACAATTAATTTGTTTTTTAAAAATTTGCGATGGCTGCTAACTGCAACCAATCGCGTCTTTATTATTGAAAGGTTCCGAAACAAAAAGCAAAGAATAATTAAAACTACCTTAACTTATACGCTGGAGATTCATGCACCCAGATGATATCTGACACTTGCTCGTGTTGTCTGTTGAATGTTGCTGTCTGACTGTTGAATGTTGCTGTCAGCGTTTTGGTGGGAATTGCTGCCTCAGCAATATGACACGCTCATACTTTGGTTGTTGGGTTTGATGACATTAGCTTCAAACGTGTCTGGTGTTAACTTATATACTGAGAAGATCAGAGGGAGTGAAGTATTTCTTACACCGGTTTAAGAAGCCTAAACACTTGAATGCTTCTTTCGACACTTCAAATACATGTTTTGTCCAACGAACATCGCATTGTATTTTCATGCCTAGAACATCAAGAGTATCTGATTGCTCAATATCTACACCGTTCATTAAAATCGACAACACCGTTGGATCAGCGAATCGCTTGTGAGACAACAAGGAGCACTGGGTGCACGTGCATTAAAATCTACTCTATTAACTTGACCCCATTCGGAAATGGCCAGTAAATCCTGGCTGAGTGACTCATCCATAAGTCGCCTTTTGTCTTCAATTTCTTGACGACTTGGTCTATGATCGAATGAGTATAAATGACGGAGGTTGCTGTCGTCCGCAAATGAGTAGATTCGAAGTCCGATCCAAGAGGTCGTCGATGAAAATAAGAAAAAGGTAGGGGGAAAGGGCAGAGCACTGTGGTACACCTGCGGTTAACCTATGCTCGTCGGATGAGAACCCATCCACAACAACACGTATTGTGCGATCTCTGAGGAAGCTCGATATAAATCGAGAGAAGTCACAACCAACACCAAAAGCAATAAGCTTTGATATGAGTGCTCCGTGCCAGACTCTATCAAAGGCCTTGGAGATAACTTGAGCAACGACCTTACTCTCACCAAGCTGAATCGATTCCACTTTTCGGATAGCAGTGTCATCAGGTATCCCGTAGATCGATTCCTACGGAAGCCATAATGTCGATCATTAAGTAAGACATTAGTTTCGAAATACCTCACAAGATGGTGGTTTACCATACTCTCCATAACCATCGAGAGCGCAGAGCAAATCGCAATCGGGCGGTAGTTAGCAGGGTTATTAGCCTCACCATTTTTAGGATGGGCTGGATGTTCGCAATCTTCCAACGCGCTGGGAAAACCACTGCACGGTATGAAAGGTTGAAAAGATTGCGAAGTGGACGGGCAAGCGTCGAAGAGCACTTACATAGGACAAGTGCTGAAATGCCATCCGGGCTCGGAGATTTATTTACGTCGAGATTTGCGAGAACCCTTTTAACTCCACGTGTTCGAAAAAATATCTGAGGCATGGAACTAGATACATTTTCAATCACGGGGAGTGGTTGATTGCTCACCTGCAAGGATTAATTTCTGCAAACATTTCAGCCAATAGGTTAGCTTTGGCAACCGGGTTAGTCAATATCTGGTCATCTTTAACAAGAGTTGGGATAGATGAGGAGTTATCCTTTACTCTTTTTACAAATGACCAAGAGCTCTTACTTCCCCTGGGAGAAGAAAGTACTTTGGCACGAAGACGTTGTTCGTACAGAAACTTCACGTCTAAGTACCCCGGCACACATGATTCTTGTCTGTTTGCGTAGCATATCGGTGGTGGCATTTTTATTTAAACAGCAGTCTTGCACGTCTGGTTAAACCAACTTTTATTAGATGGTTTATCCGAAATAACTTTAGTTGGAATAAATGACTTCATTCAAATCAAGATAATATTTTCGATCAGTTCAGCCGCAGCATCTATATTGCCGTTTAGAAAGCAAAGCTTCCAATTGAAGTGCTGGAAAAAGTTTTTGAGCTCGGCCTAACGTGCCTTTTCGTATATATAAATTGTCCGCTTTGGGGCTGGAGTCGAAGCTACACGAAGAGTGGAATACGAAAAGGCTGCTGAAACAATACAATGATCCGAATTACCAAGAGGTGCTAAAACATCAACTTCATACTTTTCAGGGTGTGAAGTTAGAAAAAGATCAAGAGTATTTAGATTTTGCCCTTGGACACTCGGAATGACATGACATGACTTGGACATAGAGCAAAAACATCAGGCCGATGAAAATGTACATGAGCGTACACGGCAAAAAAATATTGAAATTCACGTTTTTAAAATTGATTTTTGTTCCTATTTTAAATAGCGAATTAATACATGTACATTTATATCCATATATATTTCAACTGAAATAAGGTAAATTTTTTTTTCACAGATTCACACAAATTTCTCACTCATGTACCAAAATTCGTCATATATACGCTTAAATAAACATCCTTCCTTATTCCGCACTGTAATAAAGGGTCAAATAGTACAAATATTGCGATTTAGCACAACAAATTCACGAAATGTATTTACACAAACTATTTTGAAATTTGTATATTGTAAACAAATAATTTTTTCAGCCAGTTATTGGTTGTCTTCTTTTACACATAAAATTATGTTTCTCTATGAATAAAATTATCAAAAAATTACAAAAAATCTTGATGGCAATATTGTGGATTGACAAATGAACGAAAGCTTTTATAATTTCAAATCATAAGACGGAAACTTTTAAACGTGTTACAAAAACTCAATTTATGAGTTGTTCGTCAGGTATCATTCGTTCGTGTAGAATTTCAATCGTCATCCAGAAACACACCCTAAGTCAAAATGTGTAACCACAATTGTCAGACTTCCCTCGTTACCGTTGTTGTACTCACCCAATGCCTAGTATTATGCCTTAGGCATTGGACGAATAACGACATGAAGAGAAGATCGACAATTGAATTACACGAAAGGAGAGGGAGTGGAGGGAGAGGGGGTCAACGGACACACAATGAAGGATACATAAAAACCATTCGTATGGTCTGTGAAGCGCTGCTGCTGTTGTTGATGTTGTTTTTGCCGATGCTGTAGATTTGTTTGTTGTTGGTTGGTTGATTATTTGTTTTGTTTTGGATTGTAGGTGCGCGACGCGGTATTATTTTGCTGGGTTGTTTTGTTGTTAGCTATTTTTTTTCGTTTTGTTTGGCTATTTCTTTTTTCTTTGCATTGGTTAGAAAATGTTTTACCGCTCATTGTTTTAGTTTAATAATTATTCTTTTTTTAGATTTGTTTTTAATTTGGACAAAATAAAGACGGCACACAACACGGACGACAGATAAACACGTGTGTAACGGACAGACAAAAACTACTTTAACTTTAATATATCCCCCGAATACAACAAAGTTAGGAACATGCATTTTGGGAAATATGTTTTATTATTGAATACAATTCCAGACAAGGTTATTTTTGGTTGAGAGATTAAGGACAAAATATGAATAATACGTAAATGGATTGTCCATCGGATATAATGATGATGGAATTGTTCTGCGCTCGAAGTAGCGTGTCTACTCTGTCTTCAACGACATTGCCAAGGTCAATACAGTCGGGCTTAGTACACAAACATAGAAAATGTACTATAAATATTCACTTTTGAACTTGATGTTTTGAACTGGGATTTTAGCATTTTATAAGTCTTAACTATTATAATTCATGAAATAAAAAGACGTCGATGCTCAGCAACATCTTTTTCTTGAGATGTTTAATACAATCTTGAGGGAAATTCTAAAAGTTGCTAAAAGAAATACTACAAAACAAACTTTGATAATTTTTTTTCCGTTATTAGTATACCCCGGTTTTTTGCATATGCAGAAGGGTGTGGGAATAGGAAAGCGTTAGACTTCCTTACTGCTGCAGTCGGTGATCTTGATACCCTATGGCGGTTAGAGATCGTACCCATCGACCAGATCCCCTGTTGGACGACAGTGAAGGTATGAGTTCCTCCTTCGATCTTTCAGGATGAAGCCATACTTACTCAGGTAAAAAGGCAGAATAAGCAACTTGGCACTGATGACTGGAAAATCATCAGGAGACGCGCGAGGGACATAGGAGAAGGAAAAGATTTATGGATCCGGATAGGATCATAATCTCTCCGTCTTCTTCGTCTTACGGATAGGTCTGCCGGTATGGTCTCAACCGATTGAAGGTAAGTGTCCCCAAGGAAAAATTCAATGCCCGACGACAAGAGAGACATGCAGCTGGTGCGAATTAATCTGCACCACTCCGAAGCAACATCGGATGTACTGTTGCGACATATGGGGAAGAAGGGCAAGGACGTGGCGCTGGTGCAAGAACCCTGGATTACAGGGAATAGAGTACGAGGACTGAGATTACGTAGCCTTAAGCTCAAAACGAAGGTAAGATCCGTAGCTGTATTGTAGCCAAGAAAGACCTGAATCTAACCTTCTTATCTCACTACAGCGTTGGCGACCTAACAGTGGTGGCCATGGAACGCCACAACAACCCAACCCTGATAATAGACTCCATATACCTACCATATGAAGCAGAGAACCCCCCGTCAAACAAGGTACAAGCCCTGGTAGATTGGTGCAGACGAAATGGACACGGCCTGGTCTCGGAGGAGATGCAAACGCGCACCACACCCTTTGGGGTTGCACCGACATCAATAAAAGAGGCGAG
Organism: Polietes domitor; assembly: GCA_947397865.1. NCBI lineage: Eukaryota > Metazoa > Arthropoda > Insecta > Diptera > Muscidae > Polietes > Polietes domitor. The sequence continues at coordinate 117,426,728 of OX377621.1, forward strand.
TCACTTTTTGTTTATATTATATCCACTGATTTAATTACATGTAACAAGAGCAATCAATAGGCCGACGTTTTATAATAGAACTAGCAACATGTTATAAATATAACTTTAGTGTCAAATAGTGAATCGATCAGAGTCTGAAATTGGATGGTATCTACAGAATGTTATTTCTTAGTCCACTTTATTAAGGGAAACCCTACAGGAATCCCAGAAAGACTGACTGGAACCTCTTCAGTAATCTTATGCATTCTTTACCTCCTCCGGACAGAGAGATTAGTGACGTGAATGAAATGAAGGGTGCAGTAAATCAATTGACTTTTCCCTTTCAGTGAGGTCATGGAAAGATCACTAAGGAAGCTCTCACGATGAGCGGCAAGAAATGGGTTAAGAGTTATCCCAAGGAAATCAGAACTGGTTCTGTTCACGAGAAAATACAAAATTCCGGACTGCGATCTCCCAAAATTAGACGGCATAATCGAAACTTTCTGGAAAAGGAATTCGAAACTTTCCTGGAAAAGGAAGATGTTCGGGAAAATATGGGGACTACAACCAAAAATGGCATACTGGCTGTACACGGCGATAGTTAGACAATACTCACGTACGGGGCACTGGTCTGGTGGAGCGCGGTAAAAAAGAAATCACTCCTGGATAATCTCAACAAAGTACAGAGAATGCCATGATTTGGGTATTGCTGGGGCAACGAGATCGGCACCTGAAGTCGGACTTACTTAATTTACAACCCGTGGATATTTTCGTAAGGAAATGTGCAGCAAGGGCAGCATTACGTATAATAGAATTCGGCATACTGAAAACTGCTCTTTTCTAGGAGCCACCGAATTATATGAGAGGAACTTCAAATTAGAAATCTCCACCAGAGAAGAATGGGCGTCCAACATGGTCATGACCGATGAGGAAAACTCGATCTTCACTGATGGCTCAAAAAAGGAGACATGTACGGGATCAGGAGTCTTCTCGGAATCATTAAAACTTTAAATCTTCATCCAATTGCCAATTATCTGTACAGTCTTTCAGAAAGAAGTCTATGCCAATAACATAGCCGCGAGAAATATTCTGGAAAGGGACATCGATCCACCAAAATTCAGAATATATGTTGTCAGTATGGCAGCCCTTAAAACCTTAAACTCTAAGACTATCAGATCAAGATGTGTGCAGGACTGCTTAAAGTCCCTAGATCGACTCCGAACACATGACATCACACTCGTACCTGGTAACGGATGTACCTGGTAACGAAATGGCAGACGAATGTGCGCGGAAAGGCTCCGAGGCGATGGACGTTCCATGTACTACGAACATCCGCACACCTTTCATCGAGATACTTAATCAAATAAACGAAATAGCAGACGGGGAAACAAAGATGCGATGGGTCTCCGTGCATAATTGCAAAATAACACGCAACTTATGACCGAAAATCAAAATTGGTAGAACTAAGGAACTACTAGCACTCGGCAAAAGAAAAACAAACATCCTTACGAGAGTCCTTACAGGGTACTGCGCAATAGGCCGTATGACAGAGCGTATGGACATCCCTCATATGGACTACTACAGAAGCTGCCTCGACGAAGAAGGAAAGGAGTCGGTGGAACATGCTCATGTCATAGACTGCAGGAACTTAGGCTACATTACCTTTGGGGCTGATTCTTTAGTAGTCTGGCAGAAGTAGCAAGCGTTTATAGATAAGGCCAATTGGTTCTCTAATAGAACCACCAGAAAATCTAACTATAACGAACCCTCCGGACTCTCCTATCTATCAATTTACTCCTATCTTCCTCTTTCCTAACCCATAAATTTCTATCTCAAGTGGACTCGCCTGTGAATATACAATCAGATGATGTTGCATATACTACCGGCGGGCAACCCATTCAACCTAACCTAACCTATTCGATTGGACCCATTCTTTGTATTTAGAAATTTTATTATTCAAATATAAAAAATTGAGTGCATATCGATTGCATTCTACAGCGGCTGTCGATTCTACGTAGAAGTGCATTAACGTTACAAGAAATTAGTAAATTTTTTTAAATATAGGCAAATCAAAACAAATAAATATATATATATATATATATATATATATATATATATATATATATATATTTGCTATACGGGTATACCCAACTTCAAGTAAATACAAACAAACATATTGCAAAACATGCTTAAACACTCTAAATATTATGAGTTATTAGAGGTATTTTCAATCTTTGTGAGGGAAACCTTTAAACCGAACTCGCCCAGTTGCAATCTCAACCTATATACGACTATAAGACGTAAATTTGAACTTCTTAGCTCCTTTGAGATGCTAGCGTGCTTTCAACAGACACAGACATGGCTAGATTGTCTTAGAATTTTATGATGATCAAAAATATATAAACTTTATTGGGCCCCATGCCGATATTTCATGGCGTTACAAACGGAATGGTATACCCATCCTGTGGTGGTGGGTATATATGCGACGTTTTTTGTTTAACAAAGTAAAGAGGAGGCCATAGCTGTCGCTTTCTTCTATTCAGATGTTTCGTGTGACATAACACGATGTGAATGGACAGCGACGGATTTTATAAATAGGGTATTCAATCAAGAAAATTTTATCTATATCTGGCTATTATTGTAATAATTGTCTATGTTTTCGTAAATTTTCAAGAACATTTATTTTCTTGTACGGGAATCCCTTGGATCTTTGGTGATGGAGGGTGAAAAATGGGGAGCAAAAGTACACATTGGTCAGAAAGGACTGTTTCTTGTACAACATATTTTAATTTGGCATTATTGAGGCAAGTCGGTGACATTCCCTACATCCCTATACAATGAAATCGTTGGTAAATTGTATATCGTTTTGAGAGCTTTGTTATGTACACATTGAAGGGATCTCACAGAGCTACTGTTCCTATTGTAGGCGTTGACAATAAATAAGTATTTCAAATGAGATTGTACTAATAATTGGAATATCATGCTGGAGCTATTTTCTTCTTTATATCACCAATATGTATATCCCAGCTCAAATTGTTTAGCAGTATCACTCCCAAATATTTCCAAGAGTGTTCCTCACTAACGGATTTTACATCGACGTATGTTATCATTATTACTTGCTGGGTGGGGTCTAAACCGAACTACTTTAGTCTTATTTGGATTAAGCAATAAGCGATTCAACCTTGCGAATTCGAAAATCAATGCAGCAACATGGAAAGACCATGTGAGTTCGAAAAGCCAGATCGTGTTTGTATAGACAAAACAAACACACGTCATCTGCAAACATAAATAGTTTACCCGACAAATCTAGGTTCATATAAATCGAAAATAATAAAAATATCACTCTGTAATTTTGTATACTACTTTAAAATGCGAATTTACGACAATCATCACATACGTAGAGTGATTTAAATAATATAATCAGATTAGCTCGGCAATGCATATATTTTCTTTGTGGAAATTGTTTGCGTGATTTACGTGAATGGACAATCAAATTTTAATAGTTTGCGCGAATAGAAAAGTAAGGAAATTGTATGCGATCTCTACAAAGTGATAGATAGATAGAGAGATAAAGTTATACTTGCATAACTTTATCGCTGTATATGTTGATGATATCATTATAGGTTGCAAGAAAACCGATCTCATTAGCATTACGTTCAAAAATTTAATGCTTTGATAAAGGCCAACTGCATTATTTTCTTAATAATTAATTACACACAGAGGGCTTGCTGAAGCAGCAACAGAATTGTCGTCCTGTACATCTACTGCTTTCGATGTCGGATTTCAAGAATCGTATTTAAAGAAAATTGTCCGATAGTCGACGTGACTGAGTATCAGTCGATTATTGGATATTCTACACTAGGTATCAATGTTGGCATAACGAAATAAGGAACCACGCAAATAACACGATGCAGGTATAAAACAGATCCTGAGATATCTATCATCAACGAAGAATATCATGTTAGAATATTGGAATCTGGAATGCCAATTGTGGCCTACGCCGATGCTAATTAGGTTGGTGATGCAACAGACCGAATATCTTATACAAGCTGAATATTTTGCGTTATCTGCAGCAGCCAAAGAAGCAACCAAACGACTGTGGTCCAACTACAGCGACAACATATGAGCTCTGCAACTAGCTAATAATCATAAATACCACGCTCGCAGTAAACATATCGAAATCAAACATCACTATTACACTAACAAAAACATGGTCCTATGAACATGGAACTAACATGTTGTGTCGATTTGATAACAATCGATTTATTATGTTGTTTATAGAGCTAAAACAGGCAAATCAGAGGAGACATTGGTATGGGGCCTGTATCTAAATCTGAACCTAAAAGGTTAGAAAATTGTCTAATTGGTAGTATCAAAAAAGAAATAAATATTTGGCAGACGTCAGACCCAATCAATAGGCAAGCCAATTGAGCAAGAAACAGTACTCTCAGCCCACTGTAGCTTGACTGGACATAAACAAAACTTTGGCTACTGCTTAATAATAATGGTGTAACAGATGTAAAAAACAATTCAAAAATTGTACACAATTTGCTTTGAAAATTGATAATATGCACACAAAGAAAGAAAAAATCCCAAAGAGGGAAACAAGGGGGAACACAACTAAAACTTTACCTCAAATTTATTTATATGGGCTAATGAACACTTACAATGGTGTAATTAATTTTATAAAAATTAAGCAACAATTAAAGATCATTAAAATTATTTATTCTTTGATTTATATTGATTTCACTTAATTTCCTATATGTACACTATGCATAAACCAAATGATTACATGCTCTCTTGTAAAGCTATTCTTTAAGAGCACAGTTGAAATCAAACAAAAACATCAATATTATTGAAAACCTTAATCTTATCTGAGATAGTAATGCCACATTTACTACTAAACTTTTGAAATTATTTCTTATTTTTGACATATGCGACCAATGTGCACCGGTTCAATCTGTATTACCCATACAAAATCGTTCCCGATTTCACTTTTTCCCCGAATTTAATTGTAATGGAGTAGAAAGTGGAGGTTATCATATAGTCGGCGCCACCCGACTTTAGTTTTTCCTTACTTGTTTTAGCATGGAGATAATTGGTGAACTGTTCTCAGATTATTTTCTCAATAACTTTATCTATAATCAATAATACAGCTACAGGTCTATATTCAGCAACGTGAACCAGCTCGTTTACGTATTGGAGTAATTTTACGGGCCTTCAAAACGTCGGAGTATTTGTGACTTTCAATTCTATAGTTAAAAATGTTAACAAATTCGTCGATAATTGGAACCTTCCTTGCGAGCAACATATTGGGATTTATGTTGTCATGTCCAGATCTTTCTTTTAACCTACAAAACCTATGTTTTTCCAACGGTTTGATAGCCCATCAAAAAAGCGGCTTCTTGTTTCTGCAATACGATTTGCTAAAGCATAGAACAATGTTTAGCCTAAGGGCGTATGGATTGAAGCAATTTGTAGAATTTTATTTTAATATTGGAGTTTTTTTAATTACCAATTTTCGGACAATTTTTTAGGATAAATGTTTACCTTCACGTTACAGGTCCATCATTTGGTAAACAAATCATATATCGAAAAAATCCTACTTCCCTAGCTACACGTCAGAGCTGTTTGTCCGGTCATAGATCCCAAAAATCAAAAACGCCATCGTAACAACGGTCGACGGATCGAACTTCAATTGTTAGAACAAGCGACCAATGCAGTCATTCCTAGAATACCACTATATTGGTGAAACAAATGGACCGAAATGACCTGGCCTCAATGGTCTACATGTTCGACCATTGAGTCTAGTAATTCTTTCACGAAGTAAACATAACTCTTGTTCGCAGAAAGGCTGTTTAAGAAGACTAAGGCATAAGAGGAAATAACTACGGAAGTTTGAAAAGTGCTCGTGATAAGAATGAGGATGTTCCTGAGGCAACAAGATTGTAAGTTGGTTATCTCCATAACTAGGGACATCTGGATATCTTCTAGTGAGGAATTACATGATTTGTTATGTTAGCTGATGGACACTTTCGCTGGTTGTTGAAACCGTAGAGTTAACCGTAGAGTTAGAGTTGTGAAGTGTTCTAAAGTCACTCAGTTCAGATCTTCTAAAATTGTTCGTTATTCAACATTCGAAAGCTCTATTTAACTCCAAGTGAAGATGGTTTTTCGTTATGGTTACGTTGCCTCCTGGTATATCCTCTTTTTCTGCTTTCCTACCTTTAACCTATTTTTTATTTCCACGCAAACAAAAACAATTTTAGGTAGTGAAAGGATTTGAAGGTTTATATTTTATGAATATATGCAATCAGGGCCGTGCGCAGGATTTTCCCCTTGGGGGGGGGGTGTGTTTTCATCTAGTTTTACAAAAATAAAGCAGGATAAAATTCTATTAATTATTTTAGTCAATTTTCAATCAATGTTCAATTTTTATCGTGAAGTCTAGTCAGTCTATGGCGCAATGACAAATGAGCGGGAGCGTTTGGAAGCCATTCATATTTTATTACCAGGATCTTCGAGAAATATTTTGATACATTGGTCCGACAGACATCGCCAACAAAATTGCATTTCAGTAATCCATCTATCAGTACACTCAAAGGAATTTGTCAGTAAAAGAAAGCAGAAAGTCTACTGAAAGAGCATATTTTCTGTTGAAAAAGAGACAGCAGATTTGTATCTGTTGAGATGGTAAACAGCTGTTTGCTGTTCTTAGCAATATAGAAAAAACTTTAAGCATATCTACATGTTATACATGTTAACAACATGTTATACATTTTAACAACATGTTATACATTTTAACAACATGTTATACATGTTTATACCCTCCACTATGGTATTATGTCTTTGTGCATTTGTTTGTAACATCCAAACGAAAGCGAGATAGACCCTTTATTAAGTATACCGATCGACTTAGAATCGCTTTTTGAAACGATTTAGCCATGTCCGTCTGTCTGTCCCTCTACTCTGGTAATCAAAGTACAGGTCTAGGGTTTGGGGTTTCCCGGACTTTTTTCATTTCCCGGGGAAACTGGAATGAAAAGTTTCATTCCCGGGAATTCCCGGGAAAAAAGTAATTTATTTTAGGTATGTCCAATATGGTTTAAAATAACAATATTTAGTAACGGATGTGCTTTTTAAAAATACTGTCATATTACAAATTAAAAGCGAATGTGTTCGTCAAAATATTTTACATTTTACAAATATTTTATTCTAGACTAATTGTCGTCATAAAATTGGACATTTAAATCATAGGCACAAGTGCCTGACAACAATAACTCGTATGGCTGAGAACGTCTTTAATTTAGAAGATTCATTCGTCTAGAGACGAAAATATTTAACAGCAACGGGGGGAAATATTCTAAAATGTAAAAGCAATAGAAACATTATAAAAAATTAATATTAATTAAATAAATTCATAAAAAATAAAAACATTGAAATAGTCCAGTCATCAGTTCTTGCAGAAGGTCATTTAAATATACCGTAGGATATACATATTTCTATTCCTATTAGATTTCTCTCGAAAGTTTCCAGGTGAACAATTTTAATGTTTTCCCTATTTTTATACTATTTCTTACTGGCTTCATATGTAAAATAAATTCTTCATTAAGAATATTTTCACCTTTTATCTCGTAGATTCTTCTGGTAAAACAAGAAATTTAAAGTTAAACCAGATAGCACGAGGGGTTAAGTATTGACACTATGTCAGCCATAGTATTGTCAGTATGATATTTTCGATTTATAAAGGGTGATTTTTTAGCTATTATCTTTTTGGCAATACTGGTTTAAACAGCTGACGCACGTTTCGTGTTTTGTTTCACTGTCAAACATCTTCAGTTCGGTCTATAATTTAACCATGAATCGTCTTACAAACGAACAACGCTTGCAAATTATTGAATTTTATTATCAAAATGCGTGCTCTGTTAAGAAAGTTAATCGCGCGCTTCCATTTTATGGTCAGTTTAATCGACCCACTGAAGCGGCTATTCGAGCTATTGGGTTTTTTATTTATACAGTTGTTACATGGGTAACAGGATGCTTATTCAAAATCTTTATACGCCTATTCCGATTAAATAAAAAATATTTTTAAATGTTTCTTAATTTTTATAATCTTAAATATGTATGAACTCGAATAACGAATACAGTTTTTTGTACCCGATGAAATGCAAGAAGAAACACCTAAAAATTTCAAAAAACCAATAATTGGTATTGTAGAGTTTCGTTTTCCTACGTAGATCCATGTTACTGAATTTGCTGTTTCTCTTTTGAATAATACTTGTTACATATGTACACAAAAATAAAAAATATTAACTCTGAAAAATATTTGACAGTGAAGTAAGAAATATGACAAAAAATTCAGTAAATTAATTAATTCTTATTGTTTCCCAACTTTAAAGTATATTTTTTTAACATGCGGAACATGTCATCAGTTGTTGTAAATGAACAAAGAAAAATATGTTTACATATATCAAACAGTTTTCGTCGTTTGTCGAAATGGATTTGTATTATCATTACAAACTCCCAAAACATTTAGAAGTAACAGAAACCGTTGTTGTTGCATCTATGATGAAAATAGGTCACATCGGTTCAGATTTAGATACAGCTCCATAAAATAAATTCTAAATAAGAATAGCCACGCCATACTATATTTGACCTGTGAACATCTGTTGTGGATGTGGAGTATGTGGATTAATGTTTTGATATAGCCTTTATACAAATGTCCCACCCGAATTCTATACTCAGAGAGTTTGAATTGAAAGAAATTTAAAAATGCAAATTGTATTTTATTTAAAAATTAAAGTATTGTACTTTCTTTTGTATAAGCAAACATTTTTATATAAAAAAGGATAATAATAATTATTAATTTAGAGGTAAATTAGTTTTCAATAATTTCATACCAACTAGATAGTTAAGCTACGGGTTAGCATCAAGCAAATTATTTGCTTTTATTGAGAATGGTTTTAGATTTCATTATGATATCATAGTTATTCTTATCTACATCTTTTTTAATATTACTAAAAGATTTTGTTATTAAATTTCCAAACTTTTATTGTAGTACACAATTAAAAGTTCATAAGATATTGCTCTAGTCAAATGTCAAGAAGTGGTATCGGTTAATTAAAATGAAACTTTTCCGAAGTTGGTGTCCATTAGCGGAATTAGCATTACATAATCTTGAAATTGGCACAATTCGTTTAGTATGTTCGTATTTTTCATAACCTTTGTCCACGTTTTTTATGTAATTTTCGTGTTTTCATGATTTTACTGCAAAATTACAATTTCAGACGAGTAATTTTAAAAAGAACTTAAAAATTCTATATTTTATTGCTTCAGAAAGTCTAAATGGTTTTAAAAAAGTATATGTTCGAAACCCGCCTTGCGCACGGCCCTGTATGCAATATTTGGATATTAAAATGAAATTCAGCAACTCCGGCATAACCCAGAACTTTATTAACGGAATTTTAAATTACTTGACATATTTACTGCAATAATGGATTTATATCCGTGCTTTTTAAATTTGTGTCTAATGTCTTATTAGCGAAACACATCTAATATTTATTGTAGATGAATGCTTAAATTTCCATATTGACTACCCATATGGTTTGCTTTGACTCGCCCTTTTTTGCGTCGTGGATGTCAGCAGATTGTACTTTTATTATCATTTCATTTTCATATCATTAAAAACTGAACATAATATCCCCATTTTAAGCAACAATATAAATATGGATAATCTATTTTTGGCACATATATTCTACTCGTTCTGCGTTTTATATGACGTTTACCTTAGGTCAAAGTTTAACGTGGTTCGTTGTAAGGCTATGTGAATAAATTTTTGATACAGTTTTTTACATAGGGCAATATAACCACAAATATGTCCAAAAAGCTAGATTTTTTATTATCCGAATGACTATTTTGGCAGATATATGTACTTACACAGCGTGAGGCTCTTTCTGCAATTTCTTCATTTTGGCATCGAACTCTAGGTCGTGTCACTTTAGGTAGATTTGTTGATATTTCTATGTAGTAACTTGGTGTCATCTTAGCCGAACTGACGTTATTTGCACTTGTGGTAAGCGGATGGCATGACAAGACTTCACTCAAATGGCATTCAATCATTATTGCTGGATCTTCTTCACATCTTGAAAAAATCCGTATAAATTCTGTTGACACTAAAAGTCTCAATTTTGCTTCTCTATCATTGCAAAGATTTGGCTCATAAAATATTAGTTTTTCAGCAAAGTTTCTTCTATTTATAAGATACAGGTATTGTTGACCTTTACTCTGTCTGTATGAATAATTTGGTAAAAGTCCACCTGGAGCACCAGTTACGCACCGTGGCAATCGTTTTCGGTCTGGCAAACAGTGATGAGACCCTCTGCTTGTTTCTCTGACAGCACTTGCCGTTTCAGATGCCAAATCCAGAACTCCAATTAGTGGCTTTGTTACTGTTCCAACAAGCCCCTTTCCTAGCCCACTTAAAAATCCAGGAAAACCATCAGACTGAGCTCCAACGTACGTATGACGAACAATGCTTGTGACACCACCAAGTATGCCGAATCCGAACCCTTTAAGGCCAGCAGCCAAATGGCCTCCGGTTGTTGGGTAACTGACCTCCAGTATTCTTTGTCTTGTTTCATTATCACGTTCATCGAGAACAACTCTTCCCAGGCTATCAGATATAGTCTCCGTTAATTTTGCCGTTGAGTTTGAAATGCCATGCGTCACATTTTTTACCAAACTCTTAATTGATCCTTCAAATATCAAACCAGAAACCCCCTCTGACAAATCATTTGCGAAGCCAAGGGGATTTCCCAAAAAATCGACACTTCCAAGTATAGAAGCGGCATGCCATTTCAACTGATTGACATAATGTACTTTTACTGCTTTAATATATATATCTAGCGTTTCAAAGTGATGTCTATCAGAAAATTTGTCAAATTCTATTAACGCATCTTCGAATTTTATTAGAGTAAGTCCCAGAGCCTTTTTTATCTCAAAGAGTTCTGCACTAAGCTTCGGAGCAGTCAGCACGGTTAATCGAACCTGTAATGAAAAACAAAATTATTTCTGTATAAATGTTAAAAATTCAAAGTTGTGCTGTAAATACAGATTGTCATAATTGTAATCATTTTCTCAGTTAAAATTAAATGCTTGCAATAAATATGGTCCAGAGTAAATTAGCGGACACTTCTACTGTGTGAAACTATGGATTACAAAATTGGTATATAAAGGGTGGTTAAATTGTAAGGGCCGATGTTGAATGTGAACAACACCTAAACGTCAAGTTTTTTTCCGCATTTCATTTGACATTTCTCAATTTCAGACTAACTCAATTTGAACCATGGAAAGATACACAATCGAGCAACGCGTTAAAGTTATTCTGGCTTATTATGAAAATGGGCGTTCAAATCAAAATAATCTTCAGTGATGAGTCACATTTTCACCTCAGTGGATTCGTCAATAAGCAGAATTGCCGCATTTGGGCGATTGATAATCCAAGAGTGATTGTCTAAAAACAGTGCACCCACAAAGAGTAACTGTTTGGTGCGGTTTGTGGGCTGGCGGCATCGTCATGCCAAAATGAGGCCAGTCAGGCAGTTCAATGGCCGTGTTATCTTACGTGGTGGTGATGTCAATTGGTTGCCAAAATCATGTGATTTAACACTGTTGGACTTTCTTTCTTTGGGGTTATTAGAAAGAAAAGGTGTACGTCGATAAGCCGGCAACAATTCAAGAGCTAATGGATGGCATAATTCGGCGCATTAACGGCATAGAACCTCAATTATGCCTCAGCGTCATCGAAAATTTGGCCGCGAGCTCGGCGGCCATTTGGCCGATATTTTGTTCCATACATAATTGAACCATTGGTATGGTTCATAATAAAAGGAAATGACAATAATTTCCTAAATAATTTGTGTTTTATTCAAAATCAACATCGGCCCTCAAAATTTAACCACCCTTTACTATATTACATTACGCTTGAACGTGCCTTCAAAATAATTGATCATGATGTATATATATCGCATATGTAAATTTCGAAAAATGTAATGGAGATGAAAGATCATATCATACTAATATCGTTAAAATCTGATGACGCTATCCAAAGTTATGTTATCGTTAAGAAAGCCATCTCTTCACAAAAACCCCCAAGAACACAAACTGGACAAACCATTATCCGCTAGTAGACTGTACGTGCCAATTTCGTAAAAATCGAATAAGACCATAATCCGCAGTGGGTTGAAATTTTGATTTCTAGAATATTTAAATATTATTCACTAGATGGATGAAATGTAATGATAGAATTAATAGCGTTAAAAGTTCACATATTTTTCAGATTGCAATGCCTTCCCAGGGGAACTCTTTTTAAAAAGTCGAAAGTACTAGGAGGTTCGTATCACATGGTCCCTGCTTCCACGTTTATAAAACAGTTGTAAAAACATGACCAAGTATCAAGTCATAGTGGATTCCATGCATCAGTATAGAAGTTATGAAGAAGTCGTGGCTAAAACGTAAATATTTTTTTTGGTTTAAAGTGATTATAAAAATAGTTTTAAATATCAAATTGAAAATAATTTTGACTACCCGTATGGATGTTATGTCGGTTTTATTGTAACCAAAGTTTATGTCACTTTGTGTGGGAGGTACCAGAAGGGGTGTGGTAATATCGCCCATATTCCATGCGAATGTAACCACTATAAAAGCATAGCTAAATATCAAATTTCACAGTATTGCGATCATCCGTATAGATGACAGCTTTATTTTTACGTAGTTTAGGGTGATTTGTGCGAGAGGTACTGGAAGGAGCGTGGCAAGACCCGCTATATCTTGCACACTTAATGTGATTATAAAAACGTTATCTAATACCAAAGTATAGCTGATTTCGAATATCCGTGTGGAAGTTACATTGGTTTTAGTTTAGCATAGAAATATGGATCATTTGTGTGGGAGGTACCAGAAGGGGCGTGGCAATTACGATCATCGAACTTAAACTAAGTTTGGAAAAATATTACCATGTACAAAGTTTGAATCGATTTCTTAACTCCTCTCGAGAGTTATCGTATACACCAGCCAGGCAGACAGACAGACTTACGGACGGACATGGCTCAAACACCTTAGAAAGTCGTGAAACGGATTTGGTCCAAACTTATTAGGGTCTTAAGTCACTCCTCCAATGCGTTACACTTTTTTCTGTCCCAAATGATATATACCCTCCTGCTCTGTAGAATGAGGGTATAATTAGGGATGCGTTCCAACATCTTCAAAAGCCACATAAAATAAAAAATTTGCATACAAACACAAAACCATCTGATACTTTGATAGAAAACCCCGCACGTCCCACGGTAAGATTCACCAATTGGAACGTTAACTCATTATACCAACAGGAAAACTAGCCCAGCTATCGGGAGAATGCAGTCGACTAAACATCACAATGAAATGAGATGGAACGGAGAGCGGCAATCTCACAATCTCACAGGAGATTGCATAATATATTCAGAAAGAAAAAGGTAAGGAAAGGCTAAAGTCGGACGGGCCGACTATATGATACCCTCCACTTTCTAGAGCTACCACTAGAGCGGAAAAAGTCAAATTGCGAGCGAAAATTGTATGGGGCTAATCTAAATCTGAAACGATCTTACTTGCTTTCGCCATAGGTGTTTCTAGTTTGATTATAAGGTGTTGTGTCAAATTTGAAGAAAAACCGATAAAATGTGTGGTTTCTACAGCGAAAAAGTCAAATCGGGGCTTTATCTAAATCTGAACCGATCTTACTCGCGTTCACCATTGGTGTTTCTAGTTGGATTATAAGGTGTTGTGCAAAATTGAAAGAAAATCGAGTACAAGGTCGACATTTGTATGGCTATATCGTCCTTGATATACAAAACTTACTTGTGCCAGTATTTGCGACCTGTACTTTGATTACAACAATGGATGGACATACAGACTGACATTGCTTAATCGACTCAGAAGGTGATTCTAAGCCGATCTGTATAAAAAACGATGAGTCTAACTCGTTTCCTTTTGGGTGTTACAAACAAATGCACAAAGACATAATACCCTAGTGGAAGGCATAAATAAGGAAGGCCGCATACATACTCCGTGGTATATGCATAACCAGGAAACTTTGAAACTCCCCAATTTCTTTGTCTGCAATCTGTGATCGAAGCATACTCGCACAGTTTAAAAGCGATATTGGAAAAATTACATTCTTGAAATCAAGGAAAACTTCTACGTTAAATTAAGCCACACATTATCCAACATCGACAAAATAGACATCCTTGTCTTAATGGGCGGTTTGAACGCACGCTTAGAGAGTGATAACGCCGGTTTCGAACATGTTATGGGAAGACACAGCCCATGTGACAAAAACATAAATGGAGAGTTGTTCCTGGAAACGTGTGCAAACTACGATCTCGCCTCCGATCACTATCTCTCAAACTCATGTTTAAAAAATAAAAAGCCAGACAAACTTAAATGTCTTTTCTACAACATAACCAAGCTGAAGTCGGAAAAAGTTAACAAGATTTTTATATAAAACAATTCCACTACCCTTCATCAAAAACAAGGGAAAAGAAGAAGATAAACAATGTTACAACAGCAAAACCTTTTGCGCAAAATTGAACTCAAGTCAACTCTATCACGCCTCATCAAGGATGTCAAGATAAACGCAGCTTTCTCATCACAGCCCAACACGGATATCTCAATACTGTTTTTGACGTCATTAGAAAACTTTCATGGAACAATCAATACACAGCCAGAAAAAGACATCAGCATTGCAGTGTCGGCGCAGTACGGCATTTAGTACCACTCCAGTAACGTAATGACAACACCAGGCGAGACTTGGTATTGGGTAGTATTGGAGCTGTACTAGCGCCGAACTTTTGGTGCTTATGGAAAATTCAAATACTTTAAAGTCAGTAGCAATATAAACTCTGCAACAAAAGTCTACAAACGTCTTTATATATTATTCTCATACTCATACTTCGATCTAACATTATATATAACGGTTCTGCGAACGGTGGCCCAAAACCGAAAAATTTTTTATTATGAAATAATGGCCCACGGCTATATATGACATATTGCCCTAACAAAAATGTAAAATACCCCTAAACCGAAAATGAAAAATGCCCCAAAATATTTATCTGTATAATTTTTATTAATAACTAGCTGACCCGACAAAAATTTTCCTGTCCATATTTCAATTATTTTTTTGTGATCGTCGTGTGATTTTTGAAAAGCCATTTCAAATGTTTAAGTAAACCTGGAACGAGAAAAAATTTTTTCTCAATGATTATTATATCCATTAACGTTTGTTGGCATAGATATTCAAATTAATGATACGATCTAATTCAGATTACGCCAATGGAAATGTCTGCACGTTCGCTTAAGTGGATTTTGGACAATATTTAGGAACACCTTTCGCATGAGTTTGATTTTTCATACGGTGAACTAGAAAATTCGACGGGGAATATAATGCAGAAGGTCTACATTTCAACGGTGATTTTGCCATTGACACTTTCAAGCAAGTGTTTTGTATATAACTGTGCAGATTCGTCGTTCTGCCACTCGAAACATTTGATAGTACTTAATTTAAATGTCGTGATGTTTTCCACAAAAATTACGTATTCTAATACATTTAGTTTATTGGGTGGAGTAGGTCGTGGAATCACTAGTAGATTTTGGTAAAAACCACCAACAAAAAAATCAAAAGACAGCGGATGTTTTGCAGATTATATTATTTATCTATGCAACATATGCTAATCGATTTTTTAATATTGAGATCATGAGAATCATTTGTGTGTAATCGTCATTAAATTATAATCATCCTGTCATAATATACTGTTGTATAAAAATCGCCTGTCTAGTCATTATTCGGTCTAATTTCTCCAAAGACTTTATTTGCGACATCGTATACTCATACCAAGCGATCAATTCACGTTACTGCACAATCATGATCAGCGACACAGTTCTTCGACAGTTTGCACGTTGGAAGTTCTTTAATATGCATATTCAACGGCAATTTGATTGCTGAATGAACTGTTCAACCTTTTTTTAGCTGCAATTTCAGATGAAGGCGGTAAATTTAAATTCTGCGAGAGAATCGTAGCCGAAATATACACGATCAAAGTTGTCTTAGTCAAAATAGTTCCAACGTGATCGTCCAGAGGATAATCGCTACAATTCCATTGTTCAGAAATTTCACGAGCGTCGTACGTTAATTGCCGTTTTAACAGCGGAGTGTGCTCTCAAAATGTCTTCTTCTTCTTCGTGATTTCCTTTAAGAAGCGTTTCTTCAATATGCTATTCTTTAATTTCCAAAAAAACTAATCTGGTATTAACTGATGATTCTGCGGTTGTCAATATAATTTTCTCTAGAAACAGAATCCTCCTCCTCCATGTTGTTGGGCGAACACACGATTGGAGCAACGTATGGAACACTAAATGAAAAAATCTAAATATCAACAGAATTTTCTAGTGCAAATGCCCAGCACTTGTTTTGAAAATACTCCAGATTTGTCGTTCCACAACACATGATTCTGTTAGTCAGCTGGAAATTGCCGTGGAATCGCCCATAATGTAAATCGAAAATCACCAAAAGTGCGCCAGTACTAGGGTTTGCATTTTCCCGTACTTTTTATTTCCCGGGAAACGGGAATTATTTTTTCAATTTCCCGGGATCCTGGGACAGCACGGGAAATCGTCAACATACTGTTTTCCATGAGTTAAGCTTACCTTTCCAATGAAACATGCACATTTTATTAAATTTAAATAATTATATATGTCACAACGAACCTGTTACAGAATTCATATAATAAAGCGCAATGTGAGATCAATTCAAACATATTTTCAAGTTTTAGTTTTTTCGTTTGCATTTTTTGGCCTGTAGTCAATATATTACTTGGCTGCAAACAATCACGATCATGATTTCGACCATGTCAAAAGTCTTTTCAAGTGGCTTCGCAGCGAATTTTCAACTTCAAACCGGCCTCTATACAGAGATGATTCTCACAAACGAACGAGAAGCACAACTCACCTGCCGAATTTGTGTTTCAAAAATCGCACCAAGTAATGACAAGTAATAAATGTCACCATGCCATTTGTAAATAAATTTGCATTCTATTTAATATAGATGCAAAATGGTATTGAGACAGGACAATATCCCAGTTCAAATCAAATATTTTCAAGTTTCAAAATTAATTAAAGATCAGATGTTTCTTATTTTATTGGAAAATGTGGACGCGACGGAGAACGATCGTTTACATTAATATTGAGTAGAGCATTAAATGAAATGTTTGTTCTTTGTCCTGTCGCATCGAAAACTTTAAATTCTTTATTTTTGGCATTCGGATACACACCCAAAATCTATTTTTCTTGGATTTTTTTTTTGAGCTTGACAGGAAAAATCCGAAAAAGTGGATTTTGAGTCTACATCCGAATGCAGTATACTTATTAGGGTGATGACTTTCTGATTTTTTCTCAAAAATTATTTCCTGTTGCACGAATGAATGAACTTTTGCCTATTAATGGCTAAAATAACGTTTATTCAATTTAAATATTGAAAAATGTCACGTACAAACCACTTTGAAATTTTTATGAAAAAAAATGCAGCTTTTTTCAAACATATAAATCCAAAACGGAAAAAAGTGTCAAGTCTTATAACTTTCACAAAAAGCCACATAACTTATGAACAAAATGAGGCATTGATCATAGAAATCGATGAATGTCTTTCGTTTTTATTTACAATTAAGTGAAGTGATTTCGAGTCGAATGTATCTCTTTGGAAAAAACGTTAACGATTTTTTTATGATTCTCAGAATTAAAGAAAATTAGTGAGAATCAAAAGTTTATGTCATTTTTATGATTGTGGAAGGAAACTAATAAAGTCTCATAAATTTATGCTGAATTGCTCTTCGTGTTCTTTTATGGTAGCTACTCCGTTTACATTCAATTTAAGGGGGGGAAGTAAAGTGTATTTTTTATTGATGTGTGTTTCTCCGTTGGCTACCTGTTAGGGATGATTTATTTTACAAAAACCACATTTATGAGCGGTCATTATTTTGAAAGTTTTGAAAAATGTACAACGCCCATTCATAAGTACCTGACAGTAAAATAATGAAAAATACCTAGTATAAATAGGTTTTCATTGATAGATTTGTGTCATTCAACAAGTGCCGACGAACCCGAAGCGTACAAGTAGTTTAGTTTTTTAAAAGTGTATAGTGAATTATTAAGATCTTTAATAACGGCAAGGTCTTCTCCATTTAAGTTGTTGAGTAGAATACAACAGGAAAGGAAACCTGGACAAAGAACCTAGTCCAGTTTCAAGCGCCATCAAGAAGAGGCAACGTGGCAATTTTTGAAGCACCATTGAGTGAACGGGGTCGCATGCCCCACGTCACGCTTCAAATTTCTTGAATCCACGGTCAAAGTTTACTACCACAAACATTTTAAACCCTGAAGTACTGAATTTGCCAAAAAACGACACTTCATGACGCAATACTGGTTTTCTAAACCAGTATCGCGCCACTAATGTTTTTTTGGCACCACTGGCAATTTCTGTTTGGGTATAAATCTACTCCAACCTCTTTTTTATCGCTGCCTTAGAAAGCATACATATTAGGGCGAGTTGATTTGTATGGATGAAAAATGGGTCAAGCCATCTGTGAGCTTAACGCTCCAGAATTATTACACTCTTGTAAGTACTTTAAATATAAACTAGCAGAACCAAGCACTCGATATTCGTTTGCAATTTTATGCGAATTTAAGTCTAGAAATGAATATATTTTTTATATTAATAAATGACTTCAATTCATCCTCTCTGGAATTGTCTTCAACAATCGAACATACTTTTGAGAAGTGTGTAGCACGTGTAAAAATTACTATTTGGATGGCAACATTTGTACTCCTTACCCCATTTTCCGTTTTTTTAAGGATTGTGTTCAAAAGCACGAATTTGTTGATATTTTTGAACATAGCTACAGCAGTTTATGAATTTTTATCTCTTTGTAAGTACGAAATTGGAAAATCTTCTATATTATGTTCGCCAACACATTCCGAGTAATACTGAAGTAGAGTAATATACATGTCAAATACCATGATTTGTTCAGGCAGATTGTACCATTTTTCCCTAATTTTACGCTGTAAGAGGATTTTACACCACAATTGCATGATTCGAGCTCCAGCCAGTCACGCAACAGCAATAGTTATCATATTGCAAAAAGTAAAACATCTCAGGTTTCTCTCTTTCTAAATCCTCAAAAAATGCACGTGTTACAAATAGAAATCCTCCATAATTAAAATTCTCAACAAAAATAAAATATTAACAATGAGTATTCTGATATGTGCAAAAATCCACTGTTTGGGATTATGCACAAAATCCATCAGATTTCGCATACAAATTGACAGTTACAAATCCACCGATTCTTTCGGATTCTTTAAAAATCCGGTCAGTCTCTGTGCAACTCAGGAACGTAGCGCTTCCAATTAGAATAATACTGATGTAAAGCTTCCTCGAAGAATCAATTTTGCACATTCTGAGACAAAAAATGTCTACCGGTGTGATGTGTATACATTTTTACAAAACAAATGAAAGTAAATTAAATATTATTTAGTTTTATCATTTATTCACTTATGAATATTTTAGGTTACAATAAAAACATAATTATATGAATAAACACGCAAACTATGCCTTCAGACGCAAGTGTTCTGTTCTTTAACCAATAAAATAATTTATTTAATGAAGAGTAATTAATATTTTATAATAAATTTTGTTTACCGATAAAATTCACTTTTTTTCTGCCAGTAATATCATATCTTCTGCAGATCCTAATAACTGATATCTAATTTAATGAAAAGAATATTGCAAAATCCTTTCACTAAACCATAAAAAACATCAAAATGAATTGAGAAATCTCCTGACTTAACTCTTTATTTTCTCTGATTGATTCTCTTCGTATGTGAATCAATCAGAGAAAATGAAGAAATAACCTTGCATCACTATATTGTAGTGACTACATTTCATTCAAAAAAACCGAAACAAAACACACAGCCATTCAAACACAAATGATTGACTCTTTGCGAATAACTCTTTCTCTCTCAGAGAGAGAGAGAGGAGATGTAGATAAAAGAAAACAAAACCATAAACACACAAATAGTCTTCATTAAGTGTGCTCTCTTAAAAATAATCGAATACAACAACAAAACACACACGAAATAAAAACATTAATTATTATTAAACTAAAGGCAATTTTTATACAAAAATTTAATTCTGCACTTTTTTGGAACAAGAGATTTCCAATGATATTTATCCTATAAAACGCCGTAAAATGGTACCAAAAATTCATGCTTGCCATTTTAATATATTGATATTGAAAATTACACGGTAAAATATGATTTTTAAGGATATTTTCTGCGATTAGCTCACAGATGGCTTGTTCTAGGAACGAAATTTTGCAAATCATCAGTAAACAATCCAAACTTTATTTTCGTGGTGTGACTGGAAATTGTTTTCCAATTGTATGGACCGCGACCCAGCCTAATATACATACGATATCGTTCCACTATAAAAATTTAATTCGTTTGTATTGCTAAGATATACACACCAAAAGACGCATCATTTTTTATAAAAATTGAATGGATTAAGAAGGTATAATTGTCACAAGTAATTTTTTAAAAGTAAAAGCTTAGAATTAAAAAATACAGTGATGTTCAGGTATACGAACAATGTCAGTGTTTTTTGACGAAAGTCCAGTAGTCGTTTTCGCCAACACATTGAAATTATTGAACTTAATATATGAATTATTGAAAGAATTAAAAAAATGTTATTGAAAGAATAAATAAAAATGTTTATTTGACATCTCATCGTGGCGGCGGACAACTACAACA
The DNA here is from genome assembly GCA_947397865.1 of Polietes domitor. Classification (NCBI taxonomy): domain Eukaryota; kingdom Metazoa; phylum Arthropoda; class Insecta; order Diptera; family Muscidae; genus Polietes; species Polietes domitor. The sequence goes on from OX377621.1 coordinate 117,447,593, forward strand.
ACCAACCATCTGGTGGTTGTTTGTTTTCGCGACCATTTGGCGTAAAGAAGTAACCGTTACCACGATGAGATGCTGAAATATCATCAAGCAGCACGTGTGGGGCTGTGATAAAAGGGATACAAACACTTTACACACAGCGGGTAATGATCACGAAGAAAACATATTTTGGATTTTTGTGATAAACAACATGCCGTTATCCTGATGCAATGTGGGAAATATCACCAGCATGCATTGGGACGGCTATAAAAAGCAAGGATAGAGAGCAGCAAGGGAAGTCGATCAAGAGGGACAAAGCCGAGTGGACAAGCGGTGAGTAAATGGTGTCAGTGATAGTGAAAGTGTTTGAAGCAGTGAAAGTGCCTACGTAGGTTCCCTGTTTAGCTAAGTGCCGTGTTCTCAAGTGAGTCGTGCCTATAGAGGTATCACGCTGACTATTCCGTGCCGTGTTCTCTAGTGAGTCGTTCCTATAGAGGTATCACGCTGACTATTCCGTGCTGTGTTCTCAAGTGAGTCGAGCATATAGAGGTATCACGCTGACTATTCCGTGCCGTGTTCTCAAGTGAGTCGTGCCTATAGAGGTATCACGCTGACTATCCCGTGCCGTGTTCTTAAGTGAGTCGTGTCTATAGCGGTATCACGCTGATAATCTAGTGCCGTATCCCCAAGTGAGTCACGTGACGTGCCTATACAGTTTTCACGCTGACTATCGCGTGTTTTGTGCCCAAGTGAGTTGTGTGACGTGCCTATAAGGTTTCACGCCGACTATCACGTGCGTAATTCAAAAGTGAGTCACGTGACGTGCCTATACAGGTGTCACGCCGACTATCGCGTGTGAGTCGTGTGACGTGCCTATAGAGGTATCACGCCTAATATCTTATACCGTGTCTCAAAGTGACGTTAACTCTACCGCGCTTTCCCCAAGTGAAGCGAAAAATCCAAGGCCCTACACCTGTACATATCACAGCTAAGACGTCGTGCACATACCCGACGCATCTACAGCTTCATACCAACCACGTGACTAGCAAGGTCCCAACCACAGCATCCCACTTCCTCTACACTAAGTAAACCGTATCAAGTAAACAATAGGCTAAGAAATACTGTGTCGTACGATTATACAAGAAATCAGAACAATAAATAACGATCAAACTTAAAATTGCCGTGTTTTTCACTCTCAGTCACTTCCCTAAATAAATTTCTGTGGCGAACTCTTCCCCCGCGAGCTGTACCCAGCAACCAGAGGAAACTCGTCGAATAAATAAAAAAATTGCAATACTACCTTTGTTCAGTTCATATGTATTAATTCGACTTATCTACAAAATCTAGGTTTTAGGGAATATGAACTCCAATTGATAAACAATTTAACTTGAGGATAAAGGAAATCATCTTTTTCAAAAGTTAATGGGGGAAAAGTAGTAAATCGCGTTTGGGATTTTAAAAATCTGAATGTTCGCACTAAATGTATCCTAAAGTTAAACCCAAAGTTAGAATCATATTATTCTGTATTTAATTCAGCTACAATTCTATAGTCGTACAATTATCAGTTTTGACGAGGAATTTGTATTTTTGTATCAGTTCAGTTGCTAGTGCGGAAAAAGTAAGTTCGTTTGTCGGCATCATGTGTATTAAAAGAGAAACATGTTTAAATTGATGGGTAATATTTATTTAGTAATATTTGAAAACCTCTAATGTGTTTATACCTTCTACTAGGGCTTTATTTCTTTGTGCGTTTGCTTGCAACGCCTAAAAGGAAAAGAGGTAGGCCCATCGTTTATCGGCTTAGAATCACTTTCTGAGTCGATTTCGTAATGTAATCAAAGTACAGGTCGCAATCCTAACAAAATTGACACAAGTAAGTTTTGAGGGCTAAGGACGAACGCTATTTAGTTTGAAGCAAATCGGTTCAAATATAGACCCCCATACAAATGTCGCTCGGGATTTGACTTTTCCGGTCTAGAAACCACATATTTTAAAAGATATGGCACAACACAGTATATTTCAATTAGAAACATTAGTGGTGAAAGTGAGTCAGATCGGTTCAGATTTATATTTAGCTCACATACAAATTTCACTCTCTCACACTTTTCCCCGAATTCAATTGTAATGGGGTAGAAAGTGGAGGGAATCATATATTGGCCCCGTCCGACTTTAGCCTGTCCTTACTTGTTTTATAATCGAAAACAATTGCGTATGTATGAAGGTTTCACGATGTAGACGTCTTGTATACTTATTTAAACATGTGATAAACATTAAATAAAAAACAATTGCATGTTGCAAATTTCAAAGCAATGTAGCGAAAATAGTAATGACAGTTATTGTTCTCCACAAGTGTGTTGTGTTTGAAAGATATCACACTTTCTTAGCATTTTTTTTGCAAAGTCCCGCTAGACTTATTTTATTTATTTCAACTTGTAATTCAAAGCCATCGGGCCAATTTAAAACAAATTACAAAATGCATATATAATACTTTTTTTAACATGGCTAAAAAAACTACTCAACAACTACAACTATCGTTTAATAATCATATTATGTTTAAATTTATATGTGCTTGCAAAATCCCGTTAGATTGAGTTTCATCACAACTGTCGATCATTCTATGTTTGTTTAACAATCATATTATGATCAAATTATTAATATTTTTCTTGCAAAAACCTGACAGAATAAGTACACAGTGGGAGACTTCAAGATAATAGGAAAAGTATCGATAGAATATTTTGGAATACAAATATAATCAGAGGAGTGATCTGTCAAAACATGGGCTAGCCCTATCATTTGCTGAACACTATTGCAAGGTACACATTTACATTTACAGTTCAAAATCCATAAGCTTTCTGATAAAAAACAGTAAGAACATCCGCAAATACGCAGTTGATCTGCGGCAACTGTACACGAATAACGGAACAAGTACTATTTTAATTATTTAATTAATATGTAGTTATTAATGAATTGATTTTTTACTTCGCTAAAATAATAATTTCAATGCATAATATTTTTATATTATATATATTCGTTGTAAAAATATTGCAATATATGGTGATCGTAATATAATTACGTGAATATCATAATATGATTGACTTTGGACCATGTCGAGCCCTATTTGTGAACAAAATTTTAGTGTGTATAACTGTAACTTTAGGTGAGTAAGCATTGCTTTGTCCAAGATGTATGATGCAAGTACATATCTATCTGATAACGAGAGTTTTTGTCGCGTACATCTTTTTCGCCATCACACTTTAATTTTTAATTACTTTCCAGCTTTATCCCAAGAATAGCAATAGTCATTTAATACATTGTTAATTTAATGAAACCATATTTCTCTCTTAACTGAAGACTTTCGACTTATTTCTGCCTCTCATGTGTTTTTTATGTAATCTTCGTTTTGCTCTAAAATATTTTGTGTTCCCACGTCCAAGAATTATTAAATTTTCATAGGAGATGCATTTTGTGTTTATTGGGATTGTGAGACCCGATTTGAAAATGTGGTTTAAAATATATTGAAAAAACGATTTTGATAGGTGTATATTCAGAAAAAAATGAACCCTATAATGAGTTAAAATGAACTAACATTTAGGAAAATTGAACTTCGCATAGCGCTAATGCAATATTTCCTCATATTAAGTTCAAACTTTTCCTTGAAAGTAGTACATGCTTTAAACTTGATTCTAGTTAAATTTTCCTCAAACAAAGTAAATATTTACTCAAACTGACGAAAATTCCAGTAAGTTTTTCCTCAAACCAAGTTCATTTTTTACTAAATTTTCCTAAAACTAAGTAAATTTTTACTTAAGCTAGGAACAATTTTGCTGATTTTTTTCTCAAAACAATTTAAACTGAGAAAAAAATACTTGAAACAAGAAAAAGTGAACTTCAAATAAGTTCACTTTAACTAAAAACTATTCAAACAACTGATTCTGCTTCAAAGTATGCAAAAATAATAAAGAGTTGAGCTAGTACTCCTTCCTTCGAAGTAGTTGTTTAGAATAATACATGAAGTATTAAAGAAATAAGTCTCTGCAAACGAAAGAGAATTGCTTCTTAGATTAATATTCAAGAACTTTGAAGTGATTTTTTATAAGTTCTTTAATACTTAAATGTATGAAGAACCCGGCATAAATTTCAGCGTTTATGTAGCCTCTACAATGTAGGTTATTTCTCTTCGTATGTGAATCAATCAGGGAAAATAAAGAGTTAAGTCAGGAGATTTCTCATTTGATTTAGATGTTTTTTATTATTTATTGGATAGAATTTGTTAATATCGTGTTCTGATATGTTAAATTTGAACAGATTTGGTGTTCTGATATCGTTTTTTATTAAATTAGATATCAGTTTAAGAGAATCTACATAATATTAATAATTAATCTTAATAATTAAATTAAACTTCATAGTAAATTTTATCGGTAAACAAAATTATATTATAAAATAATGATTACACTTCACTAAATAAATTATTTTAAAGATATTGATTCACAATTGCGTTTGAAGACACAGTTTGCGCGTTTGGTTATATCATTTTGTTTTTTATTGTAACCTATAAATATTCATAAAATAACCCTGGCCTGTAAAAGTTTATAGTGAGAATTCAATATTTTAATCAACATCTGTCACTGTTTAAAGCCAAAGTGATAACGAACAAAACTCCACTATAGAGCCCTCAACGGCCACCTCTTCACAGGGGGCTTCGAAACTACTAATTCAAACCGGAATCGACCGATACATAAACGTATTAAGCAAGAGGCAAAGGAGTCCTAATTCGTCCAAACTACGTGCCCAGCAAACCATCTACGTCTACCAACTGCTTTGCTCTACTAGCAAATGAGGACGAGAACAGTGTTGTCCCTCCTAAAGCTTAAAAGCCACCACCAATATTTCTTAGAGAATCCAACTCAAATGAGCTAGTGACATACTTAATTGACACAATCGGCGAAAATTATGCTATCCCCGTAAAAAGGGGTACAATCAATGAAACAAAAATTAAAAATTGAAAAGGAAAATAAAAAGTTCTATACGTACTAGAGATGTGCGCGTGAGTGATTATTGGCTCACGTTCACGCACGCTCACGAAGGAAAAAAATTGAATCACGCACGTTCACGCACGAAGATTTTTTCTTTACTCACGTTCACGCACGCTCACGTGAGTAAAATAAATTTTGCTCACGATCACGCGTGATTCACGCGTGAATCACGTGATTCAAATCACGCAAACAATTTCAACAAGTATATAAATTTTAAATCGAAATGAGTAACGCCCCGCAAATCCGAAAATTATTTAAATCACTCTACGTTTGCGATGTTTGTTTTAAATTCATATTTTTAAAATACAATACAATATTACAGTGTGGTATACCGTTTAGTTTAACGCAAATAAGCTAGAAATCGGACACTGACATAAAATCCAAGTAGAAAACACAACATATACCCGATACCAGTTATGTGTTTTTTAATTGAATTAACACTAAGGATATAAATTCAGTGCCTAGTGTTGGTGCAATTGAAAAAATAGATATTATACCTACACTGAAGCACTCTGTTTTAGAAATAAATTTGTATATGACTTTTATTTTGAATGGAAAATTTCACATTTTTAAATGAAAATAAAAGAATTAATAAATATGTGCGACTCACGAAAAAATCACGTGATTCACGCAGAAATTACACTCACGCACATTCACACACGAACATTCTTTCGTTCCTCACGTTCACGCACGCTCACGTGAGTAAAATAAATTTTGCTCACGTTCACGTGATTCACGCAATTCACGTGAGTGGCGCCCATCTCTAATACGTACCAGCTCAAAAGTACCAAAGGACTCGAAGTCATCATCAAAGGCATTAACCACTACGTTGAAACTTCGTTAATTGAACATTAACTTTCGAAGAGAGGCTTCAAAGTGAAATCAGTTACAAACATTTTGAACAAAAAGCAAGGTACCCCAACCTCTTTTCCGTGTTGAACCCATTCCCAACGATACAAAGCTTAAACCATCAGAATCTCATCCAATTTATGATTTAAAATATTTTATGAACCGCATAATAACCTTTGAGAAACCGCACAAAAGAATAGTCCAGTTCAATGTCTAACTGTCAGGAATTTGGTCATACGAGTTACATATACAAATAGCTATATTGATATGAAACCAAATGAACCTGATAAATTCGAAGAATTCCTAAATGAAATAAATAAAAAAGCCAACCAATAACCCCATTCCATTTTCGAAGAATTTTTAAAATAAAAAAGCCAACCAATAACCCCATTCCATTTTCGAGAAATTATTAAATAAAACAAATAATGCCAGACAGCAATGCAAACCCATATTTCCGGTGCATTGCACAAGCCATACCATTTCCTCCAACATTTTAACATATTTCCAAATAATTTTACTTGCTACAAAAATCAGCTAATTTTATTAAACAACATACATACAAACCAATAAATGTGAATTTAGCTATGTAAGCAAAATTATAGAAGTAAGACAGAATTGTAACAAACGAAGGGAAAATTAATAAAAATAAAATTCAGTCTTGTCTTGACACCTGAACTTGATAAACGTGTTTGCGTTTCTTTTCTTTTTTTAAACCCAAACGTCGCGGGTGAATATTTTATTGGCGCAGTCGGTAGGATCCTTATAAAGAGAATAAGGATTCAGTGATACGAACCGCGTTTGTGGAAAAAGCCTAAAAGCTAATTGTGCAGTGAACGTTTAATAATAAAACCTAACACCACAAAGCAAAAGCAAAACAGTGCAGTGACAGTTAAAAAAAAAATATATATAACTGAAGCCACTAAAATAATAATAGATTTGGAACTCTAAACACAAAGAACTCGTGCAGTGAGATCTAAATTTAAAAGTGAATTTTTGTGCAGTGGACACTTAATAAAAAAGAGGCATCACCACGAGAAGAATCAGGAGACAACAACTTTTCAATCAAAGAAGGATGGACGGACAAGACCAACAAGTGCCAGCCGAAGTCTTGGAAGAACTGGCCAGGCGTGAACAGCAGCTAGAAGCGATGCGCCAAGCTTATCTGCAACTTAAACAACAAGCGGATGCAAGCACCCACCACAGAGACAGCGTGATAAAAATGATTAACAGTATGCCCATTTTCACAGGCACGGGAGAGATTACGGTCAACTCATTCTTCAGTAGTACAGAGTATCTCTTATCAACAATAACTAACAATGACCAGAGGAAGGAAGCAATACGCATGATCTTCTACCGAATAATACAGGGAGAGGCGAAAAACACAGTTATCAACATCCCAGAACCAGACAACTGGGAACTCATCAAGAGCACATTGAAGCTGAGGTACCGACCAGACACCGAACCCCACCATTTATATAAGAAGGTATCAAATTTAAAAGTGAGTAATGTTAATGAATTATTATCAGAAATACAAAATATTAAATACAAAGCGGACGAATTGACGTTATACTACAAGGACGATCATTACATAAACCATAGTAATATGGACAGTATACTAGTCAATACTGTTAAGGAAATGACGCAAGGAATTCTACTGGACAAAATTTATGACATGACAGATTTAAACAACGTACTTAAAATAATGACAACTAGAAGATTTGAAGACAGTTGTATCAGGAATGAGTATCGAAAATTTAAATCAAATAACCACCGTGGTAATGAAAAGGGTCAGCGAACCAATAAAAACCATGATAATAAACATCAAGAAGAACAAAAACAAAATCACTCAAAGACTAATAATTCGGCACATTATCGTAACAATTATAATAATGGTAACGGTAGTGGAAGATTCAATAACGAAAGATCGGGCAATTATAGACCACCGGCAGGTCCTAGACAAAGTTCAGGACAATATCGCCAAAACCAAGGTGAACCAATGGAAGTTGATAATATCGAATCAAGAAATAGATCTCAATTGGCAGGACACCCTGAATCACAGTTTTGCCAAAATTGCTTAAACTGTGACAGGCAAAGCCAGGCAGATTCTATAGAAAATGGCTCAAGAAGAGACGAAGATGAGGACAGCGTGTTTTTTTCAAAAGAGCCTCCCAACTATTGCCAAGATTGAACTTAACCATAGAGAATAAAAATATGTTGCACTGATAAATACAGGAGCAAGTTTTAGTTTAATAAGCAATGAATTAAAAGAATTCCCCAGAAAAAAATTGAAAAACCCTATCAAATTTAATACAATCACCAACGAAGGTGTAATAAAACTTGAAGTGTGCACCGTGGCACCAATCGAATTTAATTTACCAAGCAACGCAAGAGTGAGATGGAAATTAGCTCCATTCACTGGAAGACAGTATGATTTCATAATTGGAATCGATATTTTGAAATTTATTAATGCCATAATAGATTTGGAAGAAGGAAAAATAATAGTGAATCAAAAGGAGTATAACTTCTTAAATAACCCCTACAAATTTAGTGAAATTCATACTCTGGAAATCAGTGATCAAAATTTATCAAGACTATCTTTGGATCACTTAAATTCAGAAGAGCATGAAGAAATTTCCAAACTACTGAAACGATACAGTAGTCTATTATATAAAGAAGGTGACCAACTAACAAATACCATGGAAATGCAACACGAAATAAGGACTACAACGCAGGAACAAATTAATTCAAAGTTATACAGGTACCCTCCCCAACATGAAATGGAAGTGAGGAGACAAATCAAAGAAATGGAGGAACAGGGCATAATTCAAAAGAGCCACTCCAGATACTCCTCTAATAGTAGTTCAGAAAAAAATGGATAATTCGGGAGAAAAAAGTACCGCATAGTAATAGATTATAGGAAACTTAATGAAATTACCATTGATGACAAATGAAATTACCGTTGATGACAAATATCGACTCTATCCTCGATAAATTGGGCAGAGCCCAATATTTCACAACGTTAGATCTGGCAAAAGGATACCATCAAATTTTAGTAAAAAAAGAAGACCGCGAAAAAACAGCATTTGTAACACCTCACGGACTTTATGAGTTCCTGAGGATGCCCTTCGGGTTAAAGAATGCTCCATCCACTTTCCAACGGCTGATGAATGAAATCCTAAGGGATTATATAAATCGTACGTGTGTCGTATATTTAGACGACATATTAATATTCAGCACATCCCTAGGTGAACACATAAAGGCCCTAAAAGATATTTTCAAAGTCCTCGAAAACAAAAACCTAAAAATACAGATAGATAAATGTAATTTCTTAAGAAAGGAAACAGAGTTCCTTGGTCACATACTAACAAAAGAGGGAATGAAACCAAATCCCAATAAAATAAAAATAATAGAAAACTTAGAAATCCCAAGAACCGAAACACAAATCAAAAGCTTCTTAGGCCTCACGGGCTACTATCGCAAATTCGTGAAAGACTATGCCAAAGTAGCACAACCCATAACAAAATATTTAAAAAAAGGCACAAAAGTTAATACAAAGGACCCTACCTATATAGAAGCCTTCGAAAAACTAAAAACATTAATAAGTACACTCCCAATTCTACGGTATCCTGATTTTAACAAGGAATTTGTACTGACAACAGACGCATCCAATTATGCAATCGGTGCAGTGTTATCACAGGAAGGGCATCCAGTATGTTATGCTTCAAGAACCCTGAACAACCATGAAAGAAATTATTCTGCCACATATAAGGAATTTTTAGCTATAATGTGGAGCGTGAATTATTTCAGGCCATACGTTTATGACAGAAAATTTAAAATATTTACAGACCACCAGCCTATCAAAATCCTGCATTCTAAGTTTAAAGGAAAAGATATGTCACCGCGACATCAACGATGGCTACTAAAATTAGGTGAATATCAGTTTCAAATAGAATATGTAAAAGGCAAAGAAAACAGAGTTGCCGATTTTCTAAGTAGAATAGACAACACAAAAGAAGAAGGTACAAATAATTCAAATCAATCAATCAATAATATCGACGACGATGATACGATGGCAACAGTGCACTCAGCAGAGGAAAATCTGCGTGACCATTTTTGGATTAAAGAAGAAATAGTTAACAAGTATAAAACACAAATTATTTTAACAAACAATAAAACTGAAGAACTAAAAAAATTACACGAGAAAAGAATAATTTTTATCGCGGAAAGTGATTTTGAAAACATGGGAAACATATTCAAAAGGAAAAATTGGTATCTACTCAGAAATTTCCGACCACAGTTACAATAATGTACAAGAAAAGCTTATTGAAATGTATTCAAATGATCAGCAGATAGAATTTATTATGTGTACCAAAAGAGCCCAAGACATAGAAACAGAAGTCGAGGCCGTAAAACAGATATCATTATATCACGTGAGAGAAAGCATGCACTCCGGCATTTTGGAAACATATAATCAAATCAGACATAAAATTTATTATCCAAAATTGATGGAATTAATTCATATGGCAATAAATCAATGCGAGATTTGTCAAGAAATAAAATACGATAGGAAACCTATTAAACCGAAATTATTCCTTACAGAAACTCCAACAGCAAAAAAACGAAATCATACACGCAGATACGTATGTAATCAAAGGACACAATTTCTTAACTATCATAGATAAATTCTCAAAGTTTGGAGCAGCTTACTCATTAAATGATAGAAATCACATAACAATAATAGAACAATTAGAAGATCATTTTGCAAAAGTAGGCAAACATGGCAAAATAATAGCAGATAATGAATTTAAAGCTGCAAGAATAAAAGAATTTTTGAACAACGAAAATGTAGAATTACATCTGACAAAACCAAATAGTCACACAGGCAATGCAGATATTGAAAGATTTCATAATACCGTAGCGGAAAAATTTAGAATTCTGTACAAGTTAGAAAAAGGATTATCTGTTAAACAACTAATACAGAAAACCATTAGATGCTACAATGACAGAGTACATTCATCTACAAAATACACACCAAATGATGTTCATAATAATAAAATAGACCCGGAAATAATAAAAAATAATCTGGAAGCAATAAAAAATAAAATCATAAACAAATTAAACGAAAAAAGAGAGAATTATGAGGAAAAGAGGTCAGAAGGTTACATAAAAAATTACAAAGCCGTTAGACACAAGGAACAGCCTAAATATAGAAATGAAAAATTAAAAGGTATTCATCCAAGTAATATTAAAAAACGTTTGAAATTTACAGATACTCCCGACACTGTTACTGATGATACTCTTAAGGACACAACCAATTAAAGCAATGTTAACGACAACACAACTAACGGAAGAGAGGATTTATAGACATTGAAGTACGAACACAAGAAATAGTTAAAGACACGGACATAATAATTCATATAATAGATACAAATGAGATAGAAAATGTTCTTGATCAAATGACAGACAACATAATACAAATGAAAGTGAACAATAAAAATATACTACAAACAGAATTACTCGAAGCAAAAAATACATTAAAAACGATAGTACCGAGAACGAATAGAACAAAAAGAGGACTTATAAATGCTATAGGTACGTTATCTAAATGGACATTTGGAACAATGGATGACTTCGACAGACAAACCATACAAAACCACTTTTTAGAAATTAACGATACACTAAACGGACAAGTACAGATAAACAATTACTTTAGCCTAGCAATAGACCAAATAAAAAATATTGTGAAAAGTGACAGAAAAGAAATTGAAAGAAACATGAATGTAATTAATAAAGATATTAAGGAAGAATACCAACAAAACTTATATTTAGAACAATTTATGAAAATTTAATTAATAAAAAATAAAATATTACAAATCCAGGAAAATATTGTATCCGCAAAACATGGATTAATCCATCCAAGCATACTTACAAATCATGAAATTACAAATTACTATATTGATTTTAGTAAATTAAAATATCTACAATTAGGAATAGCGAATTTTAACAACACCCAACTAATATTAGGTATTAAAATTCCGAAAAATTTTTTACAAGTAAAAATAATAAATAATAGAAGAATACCAACAAAACTTATATTTAGAACAATTTATGAAAATTTAATTAATAAAAAATAAAATATTACAAATCCAGGACAATATTGTATCCGCAAAATATGGATTAATCCATCCAAGCATACTTACAAATCATGAAATTACAATATTGATTTTAGTAAATTAAAATATCTACAATTAGGAATAGCGAATTTTAACAACACCCAACTAATATTAGGTATTAAAATTCCGAAAAATTTTTTACAAGTAAAAATAAGAAAAATTGTCCCAATACCTAATAAAGAGATAGAGTCAAAAATAGAAGAAATATTCACATATAAAAATAGAACAATAAAGTTTGAGGGGGGCAGACATTTTAGACATCTAAAACCAAGTACTCATTGTATACTAAGTAACAATTGCAAACTAATAACCAGCAAGGAATTAGAAATTATAGAGTTATATGAAAAAATGATTTTAATAAAAAATGCAATCAATTTGACAATTAATACATCATGTAACAAAAACAATACTATTATAAATGGAAACTATATACTGAAATACAACAATTGTTCAATAGAAATAAATGACTACTACTTTTCTAATTTCATTGAAAAAATTGAAGAAAATATCATAAGCCAAGAGCACAATAATGTAAAAAATTTTGAAGAAAAATTAACTTTTGAACAAATAGATGAACAAAAAAATCAATGTCAAAAACATATCTTATTTAAAAATGCACAGTAAAATTGTATATGGAGGAAACATAATTGCAATAATGGCGGTAATAATAATATTTACCATTTCATTAACAAAATTTAGATACATTAAATTGAAACTTAACAATAGAATTCAGGAGAATTCTTATCAAAAGGGGGGAGTAGTTACATATACAAATAGCTATATTGATATGAAACCAAATGAACCTGATAAATTCGAAGAATTCCTAAATGAAATAAATAAAAAAGCCAACAATAACCCCATTCCATTTTCGAAGAATTTTTAAAATAAAAAAGCCAACCAATAACCCCATTCCATTTTCGAGAAATTATTAAATAAAACAAATAATGCCAGACAGCAATGCAAACCCATATTTCCGGTGCATTGCACAAGCCATACCATTTCCTCCAACATTTAAACATATTTCCAAATAATTTTACTTGCTACAAAAATCAGCTAATTTTATTAAACAACATACATACAAACCAATAAATGTGAATTTAGCTATGTAAGCAAAATTATAGAAGTAAGACAGAATTGTAACAAACGAAGGGAAAAATTAATAAAAATAAAATTGAGTCTTGTCTTGACACCTGAACTTTATAAACGTGTTTGCGTTTCTTTTTTTAAAAACCCAAACGTCACTGTTGAATATTTTATTTACGCGGACGTATTGTAAATTGCCGATTGTTTGTGTAATATGGGGAGAACTACACAAAGGCACTGACTATAAAAAAATAAATCTGAGGCGACCGTGAAGAAATACAGCAACTGTGTAGATAAACACACTTCCAACTACAGAGGTTGCCAATCTACAAAGCTGTTAAGGATATCCGAGCTAATCAAGTAACCAATGTTAAACCACTACCAAAAACTATATATAAAGAAGTGGAAAATATTAATCCTAGTTACCCTATCGAAACTTTATCTTATGCAAATGCCCTGAAACTTCAAAATAGTGGACCCAGAGTGAATCAACCGTTTAAAACATCTAGCCTCGAAAAATCTATCGAAAATTTAGTCAATATGATGCAACAAATGTTGAAAATGTAGCCAATGCTTCTCCTCTAATAAAATCTCGCCAAAACATCATGTTTTGGACGAATATAGAAAAACATACCTCCAAGCAACTTCTATTGTCTTAGACGAATTTGTTGTTTCTTCAGTATACTGTCCTCCTAAATACGCTATCAATGAAGCACAATTTAAAAATTTCTTTAATTCACTTGGCAATAAGTTCATCGCGGCAGGTGTCTTCAACGCAAAGCACACGTACTGGGGTTCACGATTAATGGCCAAAAGGCCGAAGTCTTTATAATATAATATCTGCTTCTGACTAATATTGTATCTGGGGGTCAACCAACCTACTGGCCATCAAACTTAAGGAAATACCAGATTTAATTGAATTTGGAGTTACAAGGATGTTCAACAGAGAACAAGTCAAAGTAGAACCCTGCTTAGACCTTAGCTCTTATCACACTCTGACAGTTATTACGATACAAACCCCTTCTCTAAGCACTTACAAACCTACATGCTACAAAATCAATTGGCTGAAATTCAAAAAATATGTAAGTTCTCAATCTCGCCTACGTATCAAACTCCAAAATTCTGAAGACATTGACCAACCTTATGGGGTCTATAATAATGTCAGCAGAGGCATCTACATCAGCATCACTACGTTCTTCATCTACACTAAATTCATCCTCAACAAATACCTCGTTCTCGGATATCGAAAAGCAAGTGACAGAAAAAAGGCGGGCAAGGAGACTGTGGCAACAAAATAGTTCGCCGAGGCTTAAGTCGCTGCTCAACGAATGTAGTAGGAAACTACATACACTTTTAAGGAACAAAAGGGATGATTAATTCTCAGGTTTTGTTGAGCAACTAGACCATACAGCTGAATCCAATTACTCACTCACAATTACGAATGTAGTAGGAAACTACATACACTTTTAAGGAACAAAAAGGATGATTAATTCTCAGGTTTTGTTGAGCAACTAGACCATACAGCTGAATCCAATTACTCACTGTGTCGAGCAGCAAAATATTTCAAACGACCAGTGAATACCATCCTATACGCAAACCAAATGGGCAAGGAGTGATTTTAAAAAAAGAGAAGTATTTGCTAACTATCTGCGTCATGTATTCTCACCGAATCCTGCTGTCGTTACTCACTACTTGCCTCCAATTCCACATCAAATCTCGCCGCCTAAATGGAGCTTCTCATTCAAATCTCTTAAAAAAGAAAGTATAGCATTAATTCAAAGAAAACATGTTTTTGGAAAACCGGGTAAACCGGCTTTTTTGTAGTCGGCCTCGACCGGTTTTCCATTTTGAACCATCTATCTGTCCATATTGACATATGACAATAAGACAAATTTGTAGTAAAATAGTCTTGGGATTCTAGTCAAATTTTAGCTCAGTGCATGGCTGAAGACGGTCTTTCAGTAAGCACAAGTCTACATTCATCTTTGATCATATAAGATTGCCTAATGTGTTTAATGTCTTATTGTGTTGCCCACATCCGTCTTAGATCAGTCTGTAAACACTGAAATGAGGATTCTATCATTTATGGGATAGGGGGTGTCGAAGACTATAACCACATTGTTTTTATTAAAATAAATCATTAAATCATTCGGCCGGGCCGAACTTTATATACCCTCCACCATGGATTGCATTCCATTTGGTTGGTACTATTTTTATCCCCTTTTTTCCAATTGAACCCCAAAAAGTACGAATTACGAAAAAATCTTCTATTTTACGTGTCTACGTAATCAGAGGAATGTATACACCGAATTTCATTATTCTAGGTACAGCCATGTGATTGGTACCATTTTTATCCCTTAATAGTACGAATTTGGAAAAAATAATTTCATATTATTTATCTACTCAATTAGAGGAATGTACACACCGAATTTCGTGTTTCTAGCTGATGTCGTTTGATAGGTACCATGTTTATCCCTTTTTGCCCCATTTCACCCTCTACGAAAAAAATCACTCTATGACGCACGTTTTTGTTATAGGAGTAATGCGCATACCCAATATCAAGTAAGTACAAGCAGACATATTGAAAAAATATGCTTAAATACTCTAAAATATTAGGGGTTATTATGGGTTTTTTCAGTCCTTGTGAGGATTGAAACTGGGCCAATTTCGCCCAGTTTCAATCCCAACCGATCTAGGACTATAAGACGTACTTATGCAAATTTTGGACCTCCTAGCTCCTTTCGTTTAGATGCTCGCGTGCCTTTTAAATGCAAATATATTTGTCGTCTAATGAAGTCTTTTAAAAGCACTTCTAAAAAATAGTTTAACACTTATTCTCAGCAATAAAATGGAAGTATTTCCAAATAAACGACACTTTCATTGCTCCTCAATCATACATACAAGATAATTCATTTAAATAGCTTCTCAAATGCGAATAAATAAATCATAAATTAGAATTTTCTCTTTCAATAGAATTAATATGGGTCTTATGGGTAGGATAGAAATAGTTATTTGTTCGATTTCCATCTCAAATATTTTTTTTATTGGATAATGTAGGAGTGTCATAAAAATACTTTACTAATGGGACCATTTTTCGTAGATGAAGAAGGAACGATTGTTATAAATTGAGAACACTTTTAGAATATAAAATGTAGTTGATATTTTTTAAACCTTTTTAACAAAAAGTTTTAGAATTTTAAATCTTGTTCATTTTAAAAATTTGAGCAAAACACTGAAAAGGACATACTGAACTGTATTTTCAATCGGAGAGAGATCTTAAGAATTGCGAATTCGACAAGAGAAACTGTTTGCGTAGCAAGGATGAAAATAAATAAAAATACGAAAATTTAATATTTTCAAATAAAACTCAATTCAATTTATTGTCGTAAACAATATTACCTTTTGTGAAAAAGTTTGTGAGGGTGTTGTCTGGACGAAATCCAAAGAACAAGAGCATTACAATATAACGAGTAAAACTAAAGCAAAGCTTAGATGGAGAAAGGCGGCTATCAGTGCATTCGCTACTCGTTAGAAGGTGTTACTACTCTTTTTGTGCGTAATATCACAAAGTCGTATGAAGAAAGTAGTAGACAAAATACAACGTAGGGGAATAAATAAAGGAATGCCATTTGACCGTAGGCCGCACACCAAGAAAAGGTGAAAACTGAGAAGGAGAACATTTGTAATTAAACATTGCCGCCCGCCTTGCAACATCCTGCTATGTTGTAAAGAAAATCAATCAAACCCTAATGTAATATAAATATGTATATACACTTATTGATAAGGCAAATAAAAGGGGTATTTGTCAGTTTTATGAGCATTTATTTTCGATTTAATTTTTCTTACATACTAATTAACAAAAACCCTATATAGCTCGTAGAGCCCAGATTCGCAGTACCACAGCTCGTAGAGACCATAAGTACTGCTGACCACACCATAGACGTCGACGACCTGTAAGGCCAGCCTTGATGTGGTCCTACTACTACCTTCACTATGCTTTCCATTGTACTACGAAAATAGAAATGGCGCGATAGTATTACACAAAAAAAACTTTAAATTACTGGGTCAAAGTGACCAGCTTTACTATAGGTCGTCTTACAACACCGTTTCCCGTTCGAATATCCGCGACTCTAACGCGACCGTCGATACCCGGATGGACGTTATTTAACCGACCTAATTTCCACGAAGTGGGAGGCAGTTGTTCGTCTCGAATAACAACTAAATCGCCTATTTGAATATCGCGCTGCGGTAATTTCCATTTATATCTTTTATATAAGCTCTTCAGATACTCGTCTTTCCACCGTAGGCAGAATTTCTGATTTAAAGCCTTAAATTTCCTGTATCGATTCACAATGTGTAATGTCGCATCTTCTATAGCCGACTCCGGTAGAGTCATATTGAAATAGAATAAATCTAACTGAGCATTCCAACGAATACCCAATGTCTTAGAACTACTAGCTTCCACGAAAGTGAGAAGCTTCGCATCGACTAAATGTTCCGTAGGAAAACATTCCAATATAGTCCGGTCATTCGACGTCCATTTCCTCAATTCGAATTTCGCAGAAGACAAAGCTGAAATTAATAGATCACGAGAGGTCAATGCAGTCTCCAGATCATGGTAACCCGTTAAAACGTCGTCAACGTACATGCACTTTCGTAGAATGTGTGCAGCATGGGGAAATTCGTCTTCAGAGTCATCGGCCAGTTGTAATAACGTCCGTATGGCTAGATATGGAGCACAGTTAACCCCAAAGGTCACCGTCTGCAGCTCATAATCTTAAACAATCAATCCCTAAAGAGTATTCTCTGCAGAGGAGTATGGGCCGAATCGACTCTAATCTGGCGGTACATCTGAGTAATATTGCAGTTGAAAACGAATCTAAATAGTCTCCACCTCAGAATGAGGAGAACTAGATCTAATTGTAAGGTCGGACTTTTTGAAGAATATCGTTAAGACTCTTCCCATTTGATGTTTTATTTGAGGCGTTAAAAACCACTCGAAGTTTGGTAGTCTTTTTATCCGGGTTAATTACCGGATGATGAGGCAAGTACATACTGTGGGGGTTGCCAAAGAAGGGGCTGAAACTGGCCTCATGTGGTTCAAGTCCAAATATTCCCTTACCACCCCGTCATAAACTGTCTTGATATGTGGTTTTCTCGCGTATATGCGTATCGGCCAAACGAATATTTGGCAAACGAGAAGTCACATCTGATTTCGTTGAAAAAGATGGCAAGTTGCCCGAAATATGCGGAAGAACTAAGGCATTAGTTTCCATCAACAGCGCCGTATCCATATAGACCCTATACACAACGAACATATTTTGCGAGAAGTAGCCGAGAGTGACTGACTTACACCCGATATTCTAGCCTGAGTGGAACTGGCCGGAATGTTGAGGCGATTTTGCAATCGTTCCGTAATGAACGAAGCCTCTGACGCCGGGTCGATAAGAGCCCGAGCTGGGTACGAAGTACCTTGGTGTACGATATTTACCATCGCTGTCCCTAATAACACAGTTCTATCCTGCGAAGCATGATATACCTGTCTATTTATAGCACCAGATGAACCTCCAGCAGAAGTTGACGACGAAGGATTCACAAATGGAGGATTAGTATGCTGGGTGATCGGAACCAAACTCCCAGCAGGATTCGCTACAACAGCCGAACGCCAAGAATTCGACGTATCGCGATGCAAAAGAGTATGATGTCTCTTCTCGCATTTTCCACATTTGTGAATACTTCCACACTTCCTAGCTTCGTGTCCACGCATCAAGCAATTTACACAGCAGTGATGACGTTTGACGGTGTCAAACCGGTCGGAGACCGAAAGGCCCCCAATTCGTGGACAATCACGAAGTTGATGAAATTGTCTGGGACAGAGAATACACAATTTCTTCTGATGAGAACGAGAAGATCCAGATGAGCCTGCATTCGTAAAATGCGCACCCACCTTCCTACCGTCGGACATTTTCGTGGAATCGATACCCTTTATGTCACGAAGACATGTCAGAGTTTGTATTCTTTCCGTAAGAAAGAGATCCAAATCTTTCCATGAAGACAAAGCCGACTTATTCTTCACACTCTATTCCCATAACGTAACACTACTTTTGGGCAATCGCTGAATACACAAAAAAAACTAATATAGGATCCCAACTATCCGTGGCTACGTCATAAATGGACATTGCAGAAAGACATCCATTTATTCCGAGACATTTCAAACCTAAGCTACTTTCGTTATCAAGGATCGGAAGATCAAAAAGCATCTTGAGCTGGTTGTTCACCAAGATGCGAGTGTTACCATACACATCTGTCAAGGCTTTCCAGGCTAGAATAAAACTGCGATGGGTGAGTGGAAATTTGGATACAATTTCGCGAGCCTCACCGCTCGTTTTCCTAATCAAATGGCATAGCCGTTCAATGTCACTTAAGCGGGAGTTATTAATGTATACCGCTGAAAACAGATCCCTAAATGTAGACCATGAGAGGAAATCGCCATGAAAAACGTCAGTATGAAAAACGTCAGAAAGGCCGTGAGCCATACTGTTGCTGCCCCCACATTGCTCCTGCTGCTCCCTTATAGATTCTGATCGATCAGAAGGAGAATCCAAATGATCTATCGAATATGTATCCGTAGAAGTACGGGGCGGAGTCGGAGGGGATGACTTCAGCGGAGCTCGAAGTTCATCCAATTTCCTATTAATAGCAGCGAGAACACGTACAAATGCCCTATACGCTACATCATATTTGCTGTCAGCAGAATCTATGTCCTCCTTCTCCGCATCCTGAGCAGTTTGGAGATAACTAAGACACTTATCGTACCTGTCCTTAACATTACTCCATAATGTTCTCGCTTCTGAACCCTGTATTTCAAGGGAATATATGTCGAGGTCTTCATCCCGTAGGGTACTGAAGTTCGCATCAAATTTTACCAAAGCATCAGTTGCTCTGATAAAGAAGTCGAGTGGAGTGAGAGGCATATTGAAACAAGCGAGAATTAAGTAAAACCCAAAAAAAAGTAAAAACTTTGCTAAATGTATTAAAAAATACCAGGAAAATACACGTAAGTGCCAAATGAATGAAAACTATTCAAAGTTATCCAAAAAAATATTTCAGAAAGAAATCCAAAAACATTCACAGTGTACCGAAAAATACCCTGAATATTTTGAAAAAGCACGAAAATGCTAAATGAATGAAAAAGTCCAGCAATAAGGTAGAACGAAACCCCAAAAATAGTCCAATGTATCGAAAAATACACTGAATGTTTAAAGCTGAGCTCGAAATCTTCCCAAATCATTTAAAAAATACTAAAAAATGAGTTAATTCGAACACGCCCAACCAAATTTCCGCAAAATGTATCGAAAAATACACGAAAATTAGTTCAGTCACGAACTTTGGCCAAATTGCTATTAAATTTAACAAAAATTTTAATTAAAAATTATTAAACCTCACAGATTTTTTCCCAGTGTATCGAAAAATACACGAAATTTTATTGAGAAGCACGAAAATGCCCCAAAATATTTCTCTGTAAAAGAAAGTCAATGGAAAAAATCGAAAAAAATATAAATTCCTATGTTTGTTCACTTGACCGAGAGTAGGGTGCACGGACTGTATGATGCACGCAATAAATGTACGCTCGTATCAAGCAAAAATCAAAAATAAACCGAAAACCGAAAATTTTTTAAAATATTTTTCTGACAGTGTAGAAGACCGACTGTAGGGTACACGGTGTCGCGAAACCAAAATTTTTACTATATCCGGATAATCCAACAATAATACTACCCGAGATACGAAACGGAAAAAATTCGATAAAAATTTCTAATGTAACCAAGAACGACCCACGCTAATAAATTTCAAATCTCACCGAGAACGACCCGCGCTAATAAATAAGAGAAAATATATGTACTCTTTCATACGCTGCCCGTTGGGTATGATGATGTTGTTTTGCAACTTCGAACCGTATGGAAAGCAAATGTATGTTGTTTTGTTTATTCTTCTTTTAACCGAGAGTAATGCAATTACTCGTTTGCATACATATGTTTTGTTGTTGCAAAAAAACCACCACCGATCAACGTTGAAAACACAGCACTTTATTTATCTGTTTCAATAATTATTAACAGCACACTTTTCTCTTATTTCACTCACTGCTAAATATTTTGAATATGTGACGGCAATATTCTAATATTTATCATTATTTTCGCGTAACGAAAATATGTTCTAATGTACGGATGTATGTCCGTCCGTCTGGAGACACAAACCGACGCGGTACCGATGTTGTAAAACGACCGTTTTATTATTATTTTTTTTTTTCGGAAATATATCTCTTTATAAATAAACAAAACGCGATATGCTCACTTTTAAATAAAACTGACAATACGCACCTTTTGCTAATAATATATATGATGAAGATGGGTGAAAGAAGATGGCTGATTTATGTGGGTGTTGTTGTTGCTGACGGAGTCAGGTTTGCCTTTTGAAGAAAAATATAAAAAACCAATTAATTGCTGGAAGCAAGTATCCGGCTCGTGTGGACCAATGTTTGCGTAGCAAGGATGAAAATAAATAAAAATACGAAAATTTAATATTTTCAAATGAAACTCAATTCAATTTATTGTCGTAAACAATATTACCTTTTGTACAAAAGTTTGTGAGAGTGTTGTCTGGACGAAATCCAAAGAACAAGAGCATTACAATATAACGAGTAAAACTAAAGCAAAGCTTAGATGGAGAAAGGCGGCTCTCAGTGCATTCGCTACTCGTTAGAAGGTGTTACTACTCTTTTTGTGCGTAATATCACAAAGTCGTATGAAGAAAGTAGTAGACAAAATCCAACGTAGGGGAATAAATAAAGGAATGCCATTTGACCGTAGGCCGCACACCAAGAAAAGGTGGAAACTGAGAAGGAGAACATTTGTAATTAAACAGAAACTAAAACTGTCGCAGATAAGTATGTTCCAGAGAGAATTCTTTCAAAGAAAATAGAGAATGTATTCAAAAAAGTATATAACTTATAACTAAATATATTTTTAAAAATATTTGATTTGTTTTAAAAATTTGTGTTGATAAAAAATTAAATATTGCCTAATGCGCTTGTACAAGTGGAGTTTTATTAAAATAAAACCGAAGTAATACAAAATCTGTTTTAAGAAAGATTCAGATGTTTCACTGCATTCATTAATTTCATTTCATTAATTCAAAGAAATGATTCATAAAAACTCTCACAATGTATGCAAAAGTGAATAACTTTCACCTATGAAAAAAAAACACTCATTCGAACGAAGTGACTGGGATCTGTAAATGAACCCAATCCTCTCAATGTTAAAATCGTGTGTGATTCTCAAGTTGAACCCATGTTTAACCACTTCTCCATCATGTTTTTTGCTGGATATGTAACCAAGTAAGGAGATGGACAGTTATAGACACGTGTACGTGGAAAAAATAGTTGCAAATCAGTCCAGGCTTTGAAAATTCCATGACGTTATCATAATTTTTGATAAGAATACCAATTATATAAATCTTCAATTTAAGACTTAATCCACGTCAATATAATGGAAAAAGAGTTCTTACGAACAAAAGATGGTCACCAGAATAAATAACAGTCTTCACTTGACTGTGCTCAGTGAAACACGTACATTGTGCTGAAACAAGTGTTTTCGTTCAAAATAACATTACAATTCTAATTCTTAACACACGTACAAACAGTTGATAAACATCGTTTGAAACATCAAACAGGTTTTGAAAACCAAGAAGGTTTGCATATCAGCATGTCTACTGGTGATGTAAATTTAAGTGATGAAAGCGATACTGATGATGATGACTGACAGCAGGTACCATTGAAAAGAAGAAATACAGGGTCACCTACAATGTTTCGCCAAAAACGCCCACATCATGACACAGAACCAACAAGTCTAGTAACCGATTTAATAGTCTTGCCGCAGATGGGAGAGAAGAAGATGATAATGAAAAAACTGGAGAAAACCAACCTGATGATCCCAAGCCGCCACCAATATTCATCCCTAACGTGGAAAACATAGCAAAAATGGTGACTAACATAAGTAAAGTTATAGATAATAGAGATTTTAGTTTCAAATCACTAAGAGATGGTCAGGTCAGACTAGTTATTAAAACTGTTGAAGCTTATCGTAAAGTTCCTATAAATCTCTAAAAAATCTTTTCATACTTACTAAATCAAGCAAGAAAGAGCATATAGAATTGTGATAAAGGGCCTTCACCATTCTACGTCTATTACAGATATTAAAGCTCATTTACTACATTTTGGTCATCAAGTACGAAGTGTTAGGAATGTCATTAGCCGCGTAACGAAAAAGCCACTACCAATGTTCTTTGTTGACTTAGACCCCAATCCCAATAATCATGAAATTTATAATTTGCGATCATTTCATAATGCAATCATTGAGATTGTACCACCTAAGCATGTCGATGAAATCGTTCAATGCTTCAGATGCCAAGAATACGGGAACACGAAATCATATTGTAAAAAATCATTTAGATGTGTAAAATGCGGCCTCGGACATGCTACGACTGAATGCCCAAAAACTCGCGATGCACCACCTAAGTGTGTTCACTGCTTGGTAAATCACACAGCTAACTACAAAGGATGTAAAGTGTATCAGGATATTATATCCAAGAGATCGAATAGAGGAAACAGAAGAAATAATATGCAACCAAGCTACAATGCTGCAAGTAACAACGATATTCAGCATCAAAATATTTGTAATATGTCTTACTCCAAAAGCTAGAAGCAATGCTCAATAAACAAATTGAGCTAACCAACACTTTAATTAATATGATGTCCATGATGATGAAAAAGTTATGCAATTATACCTTATAGTTGCTGTATGGAATGCCAATGGGATATCAAATCATTTAAACGAAATTGATATATTTCTTAAACAAAATCTCATAGATATACTATTAGTATCTGAAACGCATTTTAATAGTAAATCATTTTTTTCGCATACGTGGGTTCGATATAATAACTGCCAATCATCCGGATAATACAGCGCGTGGTGGTGCAGCAGTTATAATAAAAAGTAACATAAAATATGAAATAGCAGGAACCAGTTTCAGAAAAATTCCTACAGGCCGCAGGCGTTAAGATAAAATGTGCCAATAGCATCGCGTCAACATATGCGATATATTTTCCACCAAGGTATAGTTTAACATGTGAGCAGTACGAGAGGTTTTTTGGGATACTTGGTAACGAATTTATAGTCGGTGGTGATTAAAATGCCAAACATCCTTGGTGGGGATCGCGTATGTCGAATCCCAAGGGAAAAGAATTGTACAAATGCATTAAAAAGAACAACTACAAAACTTTATCTACAGGACGACCAACCAATTGGCCCAGCGACCCCACAAAAATCCCTGATTTGTTGGATTTCGTAGTATATTCTGGCATACCCGACACATATTTTGACATTGCAACTTTTGAAGATCTTAGCTCAGACCATAGTCCTTTTATAGTTAACTATAGAACTACTCCTTGCTTACGGGAGAAACCACATAAACTGCTTACAAGTCGCACTAATGTTCTATATTTCAAAGATTGGATTGAAAATAATTTGAATCTAAATACCTCAATCAAGACTGGCGTTGACTTGGATGAAGCTGTTGAGTCCTTCATAAATTTAATTCACGAAGCCGCGTTTGTATTTACTCCTCAGAAAGAGAGTTTTTCTTCCAATGTACGAGTTACAACTGAAATTAAATATCTCTTACGAACCAAGAGACGGTTAAGAAAAATTTGACAAAGAACCAGACATCCAGAAGATAAAACCAATTTTAATCAGATTATTAAAACAACGTCTTAGCGATTTTAAAAATGAATCAATGGGTGTATATTTAAGAAACCTGACACCATCTGGCAACAATGAACATAACTTGTGGAATGCCACAAAGTATCTTAAAAGGCCTACAAAAAGGAATATTCCAATTAAAAACATGAATGGATCTTGGTGTAGATCGGACAGGAGTAAGGCTGAGTCTTATAAACTCTTCCTGGAAGATACGTTCACCCCGTTTTCGTTTTGTAGTGACTCGGAGGTAAAAAATGTAAATGATTTTCTTGATGTCGCGTGTCAAATGTCTAGACCAATTAAACCATTCAGAATCCGTGAGATTGAAAGTGAAATAAAAAAACTGAATTGCAAAAAGTCACCCGGATACGATAACATAGACTCGAAAGTAATAAAATCACTACCGAAAAAGGCAATTATATATACTACAGTGCTATTTAACGCTGTACTGAGATTGAGTTATTTCCTTACCCAATAGAAGTATAGTAAAATTATAATGGTATTAAAACCCAATAAACCCGAGAACGTCTTAACCTCATACCGGCCTATTAGCCTTTTACCAATCTTTTCCAAATTATTCGAGAAATTATTTCAGAAACAGCTTCTTCCTATCATTCAAACTCAAAACATATTGCCAGAACATCAATTCGGTTTTCGAAATAGTCATGGTACACCAGAGCAATGTCACAGAATTGTTAAGGAAATAAGAGAGGCTTTGGAAAATAAGTGTTACTGCTCAGCTGTATTCTTAGATCTAAAACAAGCTTTTGACCGTGTTTGGCACGAAGGCCTATTATTTAAGCTGAAACAATTACTGCCAGCAAATTTCTATTTGATTTTCAAACCCTATCTGCATGAAAGAAGATTTTATGTAAATGTGAATGGTGAAGATTCCGATATTGGAGTTATAAAATCTGGAGTCCCACAAGGGAGTGTTTTGGGTCCAGTATTATATACCCTATTTACATCTGACATGCCGACAAATAATGATGTGACAATTGCAACGTACACAATTGCAATTTTAGCTTCTAATACGTCAAATATCGAAGCATTAGTTGTTGTACAAAGACAACTCAATCGAATGCAAAACTGGTTAACTAAGTGGAATATAAAGAAATGGAAATGCTGAAAAATCAACACATGTTACATACACCCTAAGAAAGGAAGATTGCCCGCCCGTAGCCTTAAATGGAGTTTTAATCCCTAAATCGAACAGTGTAAAGTATCTGGGCATAAGAATAGATCGGAGATTAATATGGAAAGATCATATAAAATCTAAACGGAAACAACTTGATTTAAAGACGAAGAAAATGCATTGGTTACTTGGCTCTAACTCTAAGTTTGAGAAACAAAATTTTGCTCTACAAAGCAATTCTAAAGCCCGTGTGGACGTACGGTATCCAACTTTGGGGTACCGCTAGAAATTCTAATATTAAAATATTGGAGATTTACCAATCAAAAACGCTTAGATCATTAGTTAATGCTCCATGGTTTATTAAAAATTGTATTATTCTAAATGACCTTGGTATTCCTTCAATTAAAGAAGAAATAAATAGATATAGCTCTAATTATCTAATTAGACTTAGTAATCATCCAAATGTACTAGCAATAACCTTGTTAGACGATAGTGATGAATTAAGGAGGCTCAAAAGACGTTAAGTTCTTGATCTTCCTTTTCGATAAGATTTAATTTAAGTAGATTTAAGATTCTTTTGTTACTGATGTAAATTATTAGTTTGAACTTATGTATGAAATATTATCTTTGGTTAAGTTCAATGGATCTTAAAACATCTGTCATTATTTAAATAATTATAACATTTGCTTATTATTTCTACTGTAAATAGATTGCAAATAAAGAATGTAATAAAAAAAGAATAAATAACAATATTTGTAAGAAAAAATTACAAAACTGAAATAAAATCTTTATATTATGTATAGGAGATGATATCAATCGCCGAACTGTGCGGACGTGTTTGTCTGTTCGTCCGCCGGATGTGACCTTGGTGTTTGTGATGGTCTATTTTTCGAATTTTTGATGGTTTCTTAGTTGGATTTGATCGTCTTACTTCTGTTACAACGCAAAGAAGTAAAACGTATTCCCGAGTTATGTTCATATTACCATCTTACGCCTGCAGGGGAATAGAAAATTCCATGTGAATAAATTACCCTTTTATTCGTAATAAGGGTGATTATGTTATGTATTCTAGCAATGGACTATGGCGTGGAAATTCTCTATTTTTTCAGAGTCTCCCTAGATAGTCCTGCTATATTTTTTGGTAAAACCACCTCATCGTGTGCTCGTGCTCATCGTGTTATGGGTTTACAGTCAGGGGTATCGACTGTATTAGAACGGAGCATTGTTGATACCTGGGCGTCTCAGTAAGTAAAATGTGATGTTAATCATCAAGTCCTTGCAGTGTTATCGGGTTCTATAACGGTGGAACTCATCTCCCCCACACATATCAGAATGAATATGACCAAAAATATAAATAAAAATAAAATAATAAATCCAGGCTTTGAGCACAGAGTCAGGCCCGTCTAATTGTTGTGGCAATCAGAATGAATATGAACAAAAATAAAATAAAAACAGGCTTTGACCTTAGAGTCAGGCCCGAACACCCCGGAGAAACAATCCTCCTCTCTCCTGAGTGGTGTTAACCAGTCTCCAGATACGCCTGCAAGCTTCGACCCTGGTGTTTGGCCACAACAACGAAGCACAAACACAGACAGTAAAGGGGGTACGACATATCCGCAGAAGGATTCTTTTAAATAGGCAAAAAGTGTTCTCGAAAAGCATTAGGGGGAAATCTAACAAAAGAGTAAGATCACCTAGTGATCCTCAGCCATCAACAAAGGTTAAGGTTAAGGTTCTCGGCACGGCTGGACTAAAACCTTTTAGCGAGGTTGTCAAAACAGACTGGTGAGGGCCGTCATGAGGGAACACGAGAAGTCGCCGAGCTCTTCGGACCGAACTCAATGGAGGAAAAATTACCTCATGAGTCGGACACCCTCGTTGAAATGTGGGAGAATTTAGATTTATCCAAACGATGAGGATACTCCAGATTAACCACCATCATTGTAAATCTTCTTTAGTATTGCACTTGCCGATTGGTGGCGCTGACATTGTCCTGATTCTGGAACCTAGATAGTCAAAGAAAAGGTTTGTGGATTAAGGACGTCTAATTTTAAGCTGATTATCGCCAGGGAGGAGGTAAACCTATACCTTGCACCCTGGCAAGATATGATATAAACATATTTCTTTTACCAAGATTTAGTAATTGCGCCCAAGCAGCCACCAGACTAGAGATTGGTGGGAAGAGCTACTGGATAGTATCCAGTTACCTGCAATCCGATAACGTGGTCCCATCTGCTTGCTTTAGAGGCAAATACTGATGTACGTGATACTGATAATGGGAGCTGATGCAAATGTCGATTAACCGGGTTTTCAAATACAAAATATTTGAGATAATTTATTTCTTGTGGCGTCCACAAGAAAGCTCAAAAACAAATAATTTGATACTTCAAATGCAAAACAATGACAGTGAAATTTAATTAAATTCTATAGTCTTTGTACAAATACTGTCGATTTAAGTTTAATTTATTTTTCATTAAAAATATGAAAAATTATTTTAGTTTTTTTGGTTTGTATTTTTTTGGTCTGTAATCAATATTTGATTTGAACTTGGATATTGTCCTGGCTCAAGACCATTTTGCATCTATATTTAATAGAATGCAAATTTATTTACAAATGACATGGTGACATTTATTACTTGACTGCAGACTACCACGATCATGATTTCGACCATGTCAAAAGTCTTTTCAAGTGGCTTCGCAGCGACTTTTCAACATCAAACCCGGCCTCTATAAGGAGATGATTCTCACAAACGAACGAGAATTTGCGTTTCTAAGTTTGTAAAATTCTCAAGTCACTCCTGCAATGTGTATCAGGTATTTGATTGTCTTTTATAAAGTCTATACCGTTGATCTGGTGATAGTTAAAAACTACATACGAAATTACGACATTTTACATTATCTTATTATCTGCTTATTAATTCATTAAATCTGAGTTTTGATTTTCAATTGACATGGAATGGAATTTTTGAATTTTAATTGATATTTTTGGAATATCAAATGACATTTTTGAATTGCAATTGATATTTTTGAATAATAGAATTTTTCAATTTCAATCGATATTTTTTGAATTTCAAGAGATGTTTTTCGAATTACAATTGAAAATGGTGTAGATCGCAGCGATCTAGATGATAGAATGAGGATCAATAGAGGACTACTGGTCGAAGAGCAAATCCTCTCTACTTGAAGCCCTTAAAATCAGATAGGATGACTACTTCACAGGGCCGGATGGCAGAAGGATGTGAAGGTCGTTAGCTGTGGGAATAAGAAGGCATTATACTTCCGTACTGCTACAGTCGGTGATCTTGTCGCGCTATGGCCACATATGCGGTTAGAGATTGTCCCCATCGACCAGATCCCCTGCTGGACGACAGTGAAGGTGGGTTCCTCATCCAATCCTGGAGGATGAAGCCATACTCACGCTAACTAAAAGGCAAATAAGCCGGTGTGTACAAATGAGTGGAAGATCGTTTGGGTACGTGCGAGATACAAGGGCGAAGGAAAAAATCTATGGATCCAAGTATGATCAGAATCTCTTCGTCCCCTTCGTCATGCGGACGGTTTCGTGAGGTATGTACTCAATCGATTGAAGCTGAATATCCCTGATGTCGCAAACCAATGTCCGCAACCAAGAGAGGCATGCAGCTGGTGCCAATTAATCTGCACTACTCCGAAGCAGCATCGGACGAACTGGTGGGACACATTGGGAACGATATCACATATCCCCACAAAGCGAACGTAAGATTCGTAGCTGTATTATTGCCAAGAAAGACTTAAATCTTACCTTTGTATCTCACAGCGATGGTGACCTAACAGTGGTAGCCATGGAACGCCATAACAAACCAACTATGATCATCGGCTCATTGCACCTGCCATACAAATCCGACATCCCCCGTCAGATAAGTCCAAGGCCCTGGTAGATTAGCGTAGACACAATGGACATGACCTGGTCCTCGGATGAGATGCAAACGTGCACCACACCATTTGGGGTAGCACCAACATCAACAAGAGAGGCGAGTCGCTTTTAGATTACATAGTGTCCACCGATTTAATTATATGTAACAAGAGAAACAGGCGGACGTTCAATAATAGAATCAGGTAACAGGTATAAATATAACTTTAGTTACAAATCGTGAATCAATCAGAGTCTCAAATTGGATGGTATTTAAAGAATGTTCCTCTCGGACCACTTTAGAATTTACTTCAACATAGGACAAGACATAAAGTAGGTGAAATCCTACAAAAACCCCAGGAAGACTGACTGCAACCTCTTCAATAATCTTATGCAGTCATTGCCTCCTCCGAACGGAGAGATAGATGACGCAAATGAAAGGACAGTAAACCAAATAATTCTTTCTCTTTCAGAATCCTTAAAAAAGTTCTGTCAAGACCGCCTGCTTCCCCGTAAGGTCAACCAAACTTAGTGGATACCGTAGATCAGGACACTCGGAAAGGAAAGTATGAGATCAGGGCGAAAGGGGACAAAAAGGAAACCCAGCACTCCAGGTCTTTTGATGAAAGGGGATGGACTATTTACAGATAGCTGTAGAAAAACGGTAGAACTCCATATGGAAACTCATTCCTCGAGAAAACCACAACAAAGATTATAGACCCATCAGTCTTTCATCGTTTTTACTAAAAACATTGTAAAGATTGATGGACCTAGATGTAAGGGAGAAATTAAAACCAAACGACTTCATTGGGGCTCAACACGCATACCTGTAATGAAGGTCAGTACAAACTGCACTACTCGAGGTGGTAGGATTTGTTGAAGGCTTCCTGCAGTATAACAACTACAAGTTGGTTGTTTTCTATATGCCGATGACATAGCACTGGTCTGAGGTAAATTCGTACCAACGGTTAACCCAAGAAAAACAGAGTTGGTTCTATTTACAAGAAAAACAAAGTTCCGGACTTTGATCTCCCAAAATTAGACGGGGAGACCCTGCATCTATCAAAGGAAGCAAAGTACCTAGACATATACCTGGACTCGAAACTATCCTGGAAAAGGAACATAAGAGAGAGCAAATAAGGCATTTTGCGCCTTTTATACCGAAAATGGTACACTGGATGTAAGCGGTGATCATTAGACTCACGTATGGGCCACTGGTCTGGATGAGGAAAATTTTATTTTCACTAATGGCTCAAAAACGGAGACAGGAGCGGGATCTTTTCTTTCAATCATTAAAACTTAAAATTTTCAAATACAAAATATTTGAGATAATTTATTTCTTGTGGCGTCCACAAGAAAGCTCAAAAACAAATAATTTGATACTTCAAATGCAAAACAATGACAGTGAAATTTAATTAAATTCTATAGTCTTTGTACAAATACTGTCGATTTAAGTTTAATTTATTTTTCATTAAAAATATGAAAAATTATTTTAGTTTTTTCGTTTGTATTTTTTTGGTCTGTAATCAATATTTGATTTGAACTGGGATATTGTCCTGGCTCAAGACCATTTTGCATCTATATATAATAGAATGCAAATTTATGGTAGGATTTGTAGAAGGCTTCCTGCAGTATAACAACTACAAGTTGGTTGTTTTCTATATGCCGATGACATAGCACTGGTCTGAGGTAAATTCGTACCAACGATTAGGTGTTAACCCAAGAAAAACAGAGTTGGTTCTATTTACAAGAAAAACAAAGTTCCGGACTTTGATCTCCCAAAATTAGACGGGAAGACCCTGCATCTATCAAAGGAAGCAAAGTACCTAGACATATACCTGGACTCGAAACTATCCTGGAAAAGGAACATAAGAGAGAGCAAATAAGGCATTTTGCGCCTTTTATACCGAAAATGGTACACTGGATGTAAGCGGTGATCATTAGACTCACGTATGGGCCACTGGTCTGGATGAGGAAAATTTTATTTTCACTAATGGCTCAAAAACGGAGACAGGAGCGGGATCTTTTCTTTCAATCATTAAAACTTAAAATCTCCACCGACTGTTAAAGAATTGCACAGCCTTTCAGGCAAAAGTAATATAGCCGCGAAAAAAATATTCTGAAAGGGAACATTGATCCTTCAAAATGCTGAATATAAGTGAAACCCTCAAAGACTTAGAATTCCTCGGTAAGCTCCGTATATTATCAGCGGCAAAAACTCCCAAATTTCATGCGTCAAAATCTCGACTTTATTGATTGAATTTTGCAAAGAACATTTCTATTAAGAATATTTGAAAATATCATAAATGTTAAAATAGATGAAAAGTTTTCGCTCCTTTGCAGACAGTGGTTAACTGAAGGTTGTATTTATTTAGTATGGTTACTTTTGTACAGTATAAAACTAAAACTATGGTACAACCTTCTAAGTCAAAAATAAAGCAATACTTTCTTCGTTGTTCCTTGGTAATGAACTTGGGAAAATTTGTTTAAAACATTTTATGGCATGCGAGCACATCTGAATGTTCACCTGATATATTAAGCTTAAGTTAAGAGCTGGTAGCCATCGATTGGAAATTTTAAAAATCGTAAAAACACAAAAATTTGTATCTGGGAGTGACACTTACATTTTGTTGTGAACTCAAATGAAATCACTGGTAATGATTTCTATTAATATATATTTAAAATAAGAAATTTATGAGGTGTTTTTATATTATGTTACAAGGAAGGTAGGCGTGGTTGTGGGCGAATTTGAACAAAAAGGACCAATATGAGAGATGTGAGCGAAATTACAAGATCCTAAACCTATTCCTTCTAATTTCTGCCGCAGCTTGTATGAAAATATTCCATTGTGCGACGTCACACTTGTCTGGTTACGGGGTCACACGGATGTACCTGGATGGAAAGCCTCAGAGGCGACGGATGATCTAACAACTGCGAACATCCGCATACCTTTGAAAGAGCTACTTAGTCAAATATACCAAGTAGCAGACGAAGAACTTTTTTTTCACTGAACCAACACTCAGGGGATGTCCCCTATAAATGCATCGCACTGTGTTGGCGGGAGGAAGATACGTTATTGGAAGGAGGAAAGAGGGAGTAGTCTTTGTTGACCTTCGTTTTAAACTTCTGGAAACTTCAGTGAAAGTAACGATAGAACAAGGACACACAACCCACATTACGACGATGTTCAAGGGAAACAATAGAATTGGATATCCTACTGTCACCTATCAACACCATCGCCCTCCTCTGGACACGGTCAAGTAGCTCCAGTGATGAAGCTGGAGCACCCGACCATATATGGGAGTTGTATTCCATCTTTGGTCTGATGTAAGTAGTGTAGATATTGAGAAGATCAGTGGAAGTGAAGTATTTCTTACACCGGTTTAAGAAGCCTAGACACTTGAATGCTTCTTTCGACACATCAAATACATGCTTTGTCCAATGAACATCGCATTGTATTTTCATGCCTAGAACATCAAGAGTATCTGATTGCTCAATATCTACACCATTCACTAAAATTGACGACACCGTTGGATCAGCGAATCTCTTGTAAGACAACAAGGAGCACTGGGTCTTACGTGCATTAAAATCTACTCCATTAACTTGACCCCATTCGGAAATGGCCAGTAAATCCTGGCTGAGTGACTCATCCATCAATCTTCTTTTGTCCTCAATTTCTTGACGACTTGGTCTATGATCGAATGAGTATGAATGACAGAGGTTGCTGTCATCCGCGAATGAGTATATTGGATTCGAAGTCCGATCCAAGAGGTCGTCGATGAAAATAAGAAAAAGGGAGGGGGAAAGGACAGAGCCCTGTGGTACTCCTGCGGTTAACCTATGCTCATCGGATGAGAATCCATCTACAACAACACGTATAGTGCGATCTCTGAGGAAGCTCGATATAAATCGAGAGAAGTCACTACCAACACCAAAAGCAATAAGCTTTGATATGAGTGCGCCGTGCCAAACTCTATCAAAGGCCTTGGTGATATCTAGAGCAACGACCTTACTCTCACCAAGCTTGTGAATAGATCGATTCCACTTTTCGGATAGCAGTGTCATCAGGTCTCCCGTATATCGATTCCTACGGAAGCCATACTGTCGATCATTAAGTAAGTCATTGGTTTCTAAATACCTCACAAGATGGTGGTTAACCATACTCTCCATAACCTTCGAAAGCGCTGAGCAAATCGCGATCGGTCGATAGTTAGCTGGATTATTAGCCTCACCTTTTTTAGGGATGGGCTGGATGTTCGCAATCTTCCAACGCGCTGGGAAAACCCCTGCACGGTATGCAAGGTTGAAAAGATTACGAAGGGGACGGGCAAGCGTCGAAGAGCACTTACATAGGACAAGTGCTGAAATGCCATCCGGGCCCGGGGATTTGTTTACGTCAAGATTTGCAAGAACCCTTTTAACTCCACGTGTTCGAAAAAATATCTGAGGCATGGAACTAGATACATTTTCGATCACGAGGAGTGGTTGATTGCTTTCCGGCAAGGATGAATTCCTTGCAAACATTTCAGCCAATAGGTTAGCTTTGGCAACCTGGTTAGTGAATATCTGGTCATCTTTAACAAGAGTTGGGATAGATGAGGAGTTATCCTTTACTCTTTTTACAAATGACCAAAAGCTCTTACTTCCCCTGGGAGAAGAAAGAACTTTGGCACGAAGACGTTGTTCGTACAGAAACTTTTCACGTCTAAGTACCCTGGCACACATGGTTCTTGTCTGTTTGCGTAGCAGATCAGTGGTGGCATTTTTATTTAAACGCCATTTCTTGAACGCTTCCTCTTTGGATCTGACAGCAGTCTTGCATGTCTGGTTAAACCAACTTTTATTAGATGGTTTATCCGAAATAACTTTAGTTGGAATAAATGACTTCATTCCAATTAAGATAATATTTTCTATCATTTCAGCCGCAGCATCTATATCGCCGTTTAGAAAGCAAAGCTTCCAATTGAAATGCTGGAAAAAGTTGTTGAGCTCGGCCCAACGTGCCTTTTCGTAAACAAAAATTGTCCGCTTTGGGGCTGGGGTTGAAGCGACACGAAGAGCGGAATACGAAAAGGCTGCTGAAACAATACAATGATCCGAATTACCAAGAGGTGCTAAAACATCAACTTCATACTTTTCAGGGTGTGAAGTTAGAAAAGGATCAAGAATATTTAGGTTTTGCCCTTGGACACACGGAATGTGAGTCGGTTCTTTCACTAGTTGCGTCAAATCATTATGCGCGGCAAAAAGCTCGGCGTATTGGCCCTCCGGTGTTGTGTGACCCGAATGGGCAAGCCAAGAGGAATTATGGAAATTGAAATCGCCAGCAACTACGATTTCACTGTCAGGACAATCCTCTAAAATTTTAGTAATTGAGTCGGAAAGGGCGTCGAAGCCATTTAGGGATGCCTCCCTTTCCGTGTTTGGACTTCTATACACAAATCCGAAATACAGTACGTGAGTTCCAATCCTCAATTTAACCCAAAGACAGTTAAATTCTGGATTTTCTGAGCTCAAGTGTTGCTGGCTCTGAAACACTATGTCATTACGTACATATACCACAAGACCTCTGTGGGATATAAAAAGCGATAGGGTGTGATACCCAGGAATGAAAAGCGGCAGGATGTGATACCGAGGTACGTGAAAACCCTGTGGATCGGAATCCTCACACACCTGAGTCTCACATAGAGCCAAAACTTCAGGCCGATGAAAATGTACATGAGCGTACACGGCAAAAAAGTTCGCTCTAAGCCCTCGTATGTTGGCAAATTGTATTTTAAACTTACCAACCATTAGGACACACAGAAGAAAAAAACAAAGTCAAAATATGTAACCACAATTGTCAGACCTCTCTCCTTACCGTTGCTTTATTCACCCAATGCCTAGTGTTATGCCTTAAGCATTGGGAGAACAACAGCAAGAAGAGAAGAATGCCAATTGAATTACACGAAAAGGAATGGATGGGGAAGGGGTGGGGAGCAACGGACACGACGCGAATGGAGCATTGTGTGGTCAGTGGTGCTGTTATTGTTGTTGTTGCTGGTGTTTCTGTGATGCTGCTGTTTAGTTTGTTGTTGCTAATGTTTCTGTGATGCTGCTGTTTTGTTGGTTGTTGCTTATTTGTTTTGTTTTAGTACGGTGCGCGGCGCGACTTTCGTTATTTTGGTTATTTTGTTGTTGATTATTTTCTTTCAATTGTTTGTAATTGAACACATTGTTTAGTTGTTAAATTCTTTTATATTGGATTTGAACTGGGATATTGTCCTGGCTCAAGACCATTTTACATCTATATTTAATAGAATGCAAATTTATTTACAAATGGCATGGTGACATTTATTACTTGGCTGCAGACTACCACTATCATGATTTCCACCCTGTCTAAAGGTTTCATTCAGGTGGCTTCGCAGCGACTTTTCAACATGATTCACAAACGAACGAGAATCACAACTCACTTGCCGAATTTGCGTTTAAAAAATCGCACCAAGTAATAAAGTACGCATGCCATCTTACAAGCATATCATTGAGTTGCATATGTAAGTATGTGTATGTGCAGGTATAGTTACCCAGCAATACTTCTGCCGTGTCAACGCTCATTTGTTTTAGTTTTTTCGTTTGTATTTTTTTTTTGGTCTGTAATCAATATTTGATTTGAACTGGGATATTGTCCTGGCTCAAGACCATTTTGCATCTATATTTAATAGAATGCAAATTTATTTACAAATGGCATGGTGACATTTATTACTTGGAAAAACACAAACGAAAAAACTAAAACAAAATTCTTTTATATTTTTATTATTTATGTGGCTGTGATAATTTTATTTATTTTGTGCTGATTTTTAATTTTAATTTTAACAAAACAAAAAAATACAGACGACACATGACACGGACGACAGAAAAACATGTGTGAAGCGGACGACGGACAAACACTTTCAGAATCCTGAACAGAGAAAGTTTAAATATAAGCAATTGCAACCGCGAATTTTGGATTTTTTAACAATTGCAGTGATTCTCTACTTATATGTTACAAGCAAATATTATTATCCGCTAATATTATTATTTAATACTTAATTGAGATTTGGATATTTCCCTTCAGCTTGGATGACTTATTAACGTTTCAAACCATACAGGGATAGCAAAATAGCTATTACTATTCCAATTGATTTTTATAGATTGTATAAGAGGCTAAAAGGGATTTTCGGATATTAATAAAGATTTGGCAGCTATTTTAACTAAATTTAGAAATTTCGAGGATATGTTTTCTGATTTTAAATGGAAGTAATTTGACGGCATCTCATGTACCCAAGAGAATGAACCCCTGTGCGTCTTTAACCCCTGGAATTTAAACTCTCAGGATA
Organism: Polietes domitor; assembly: GCA_947397865.1. Lineage (NCBI taxonomy): Eukaryota > Metazoa > Arthropoda > Insecta > Diptera > Muscidae > Polietes > Polietes domitor. Next base: position 117,484,898 of record OX377621.1, read on the forward strand.
CCCCTGATTACCAAGGCTTTTTATTATAATTAAATATAATGGTCAACTTTTTTCATTTTCCCTATCAGATTCAGTTTTTCCGGCACTAATGACACAGGTTGATTATGGGATTCTTAATTGCGATTTAGTCGTTATCACAGTTTTTGTAACTCGTTTGGCCCAGGATCATTGGCGTAGGAGGGATATTTTGAAAATTGGTGTGATACAAGTATTGTATTGGCGACAATGTGAAAAAAATATTTTTTTATTTAGAGGAAAAAATTAAATTTTTATTAACGTTTTTGTTCTCACAGCTTGTTATACAGTACAGTACACTGACATCGGTTTTAAGTAGTTTGTGCACTTACTACAGTTAAAGAAATCACTACCATTAACGAATGTTCCTACAACGATTTGAAACATTAGGGGTGTTTACACATGAATACGTTTTGTATTTATTTATTCACACAAAGCTAGATGTTTCACATTTTAATTTTTAATAAAATTTTGGTAAATAAACAACAATGCAAAAATAACTTGGCAGCAGTTGTAGCCCTTATTTGCGAAATTATTAAAACTGATGAAACAAATTTAATTAAATCCAACCCTTTTTATACCCTTTGTCATTCCGTTTGTAACACCTTGAAATATTCTACGGAGACCCCATAAAGTATATATATTCTGTATCTTGGCCATGTCCGTCTGTCTGTTGAAAGCGCGATAAAGGCCGAACGAAATGAGCTAGGAGGTTCAAATTTTCCCTAAATGTGTCTTATGGTTGCAGATCGATTGGGATTGAAAGTGGGCGAAATCGGCCCAGAGGGAAAATTTTTTCCCTAACAAGGACTGAAAATACCACTAATATTTAGATTATTTAAGCAATTTTATCTGAAAATTTCTGATTTTTATACATTTGAAATTTGTTTCGTACCTTCCTCTAGTAACGTGTAATCACCAAAAAGTACAAGTGATAAAAATAGTACCAATGATACGACAACAGCTCGAAACATGAAATTCAGTGTATACGTCCCTAAAATTACGTAGACATGTACTATAGAGAGATTTTTCGAAATTTGTAATTTTAAGGGATACATTTGGAAAAGAGGGATTAAAATGGTACCAACCAAACCGATGAAGTTAAAATCATGAAATTCGGTGTATGCATTTATCTGACTGTGTAGACGCGAAACATAAAGTTTTTTTCGGAATTTGTACTTTTAGGCGGAAAATGGGGCGAAAGGGATTAAAATGGTACCAATCAAGCGGTTGCAGTTCGGATAGTGAATTTTGGTGTGTACATTGCTGTGACTGCGTAGACACGTAAAATAATGATTTCTTTCGATATTCGTACATTTAGAGTACATTTATGAAGATTGCTCCCGCATGTTCACTTTTTGAGTACAATTGCAGTATTATATATATAGTAGACTATTAATATTATAATAATGAAGCAATGAAATTTATTTAAAACAGTGCGCATAAGTATGCTTAATAGTTTGAAAAAGTAAACAAATATAGTAATGCGCATTAAAAATATCACAATTTTCAAAATTTTCAAAAATTTTCTTTGCAAAGTCGACAGCCTCTAATATACCGGTAATACTATGGAATGCACTCCTTGGTGTTCACGTTCAATTTGAAAACTAATATTTTTCTTTTTATATTGACAATGACTTTTACTTTTTCCAAACTGAAAAAATTAAGTACTTAAAAAATAGGATTTTCGTGTGACGCAGACAAATTGTATTATACTAATTTAAAATTCTGTGGGGCTAAAATTTTTCTGGGGTGGGCTTAGCCCCCCAGGACCACCCGTCCTACGCCAAAGCCTCGGATGCATCAGTAGACATGCATATTTTTTTCTACAGTGTAAGGTAAACACCATAAACATTTTGGGAGTTTTACTTATAGGGAAGAGGAAATAGCACTACTTTTATTCGATCTTAAAAAATGCAGGAGGCCAAAGCCACCACCGAATGTTTACCAGCTATGGATTTTTTCTTTCTACAATGTAAGGAAGTGACCATAAAAGTTTTGGCCGTTTTATTTATAGTATATGGACTTTAAGCCTGTCTGGCACGCGCTAGGAGTAAGAACTTTAATATATATAATAGGACGTAATTTCCAAAAATGAATTTTATCGCGCTCAATCTTTTATCAAAATGTTCGTGGACTGAATTCGAAGTTACGTAATGTATATGTTGGTAATAAAACATGAATTAAGCTGTGTTTAACTCTGAAATTCTAAGTAGTGATTATCAGAGGTATAGGAAATGTCGCTTTATCCGCAAAGGTGGCGATGTCATGATTGTTGTTAATGGTACTTTACTCTCTTACTTAGTTGAAATATCTGGAAACTCAGTCTTATGCTGTCTTTGACCGCGAGCAGACGTGTATTACTCCAATTTTCGTTTTTTCAAAACAAAACAAAACCGGTTTTCTTCTTCAAGCAAAGCGCACCTGCCTTGCAGTTAAGCAATCATTTTTCAATAACAAAACGCATTACAACAACAACACATTGAACACTGGCATAGTAATAACATACTATACAATCTGTTGTTTTTTAAATGAGTGCATCTAAACGTAAAAAGTTTTGGGGCAGTGTTCCAAAAAATAAATGTAGTTCTTACGAGAACAGATTTAGTGCTCTTTCCACGGTAGAAAATGATGATGATACTTATAGTGAAAGTGAAATAGAAGCAAAGGAATACAAGGTGATTATTCCTCCCATAATTGTTGACGCTGTCCATGGTTTCTCAGCGGTTTATCGTCTCATTGGAACGAAATATTCATTTAAAAAAATGTCCATAGGGACAAAAATAATATCATCCTCAGTATCGGATTTTCTATCAGCCAAAACAAAACTAAGTGAAGCAAATTTAAAATATTACACCCATGAAGTTCGAGATACCAAAATATACAAGCTAGTTCTTTTTGGTCTCCCTAAAATACCAACCGCTGAAATATCAGCCGAACTTAAAAATACACACAACATAGTACCTAAAAACATAAAAGAGATAATAACATCTCGTTCAACTGTCGACGACGCAATATATGTTTTGGAATTTGATAGGACACAATATTCCAAATCTCAAATAAAAAAAATAAGGTACCTTTGCGGTATAATTGTTCAATGGAGGAAGCCAACTAATGGTAACAAAGGCCCAACGCTCTGCTCCAAATGTGCTATGCATGGTCATGGAGCTAGAAATTGTTATCGCAATAATATATGTATTGCATGTGGTGGAAATCACGACTACTCTACATGTAACGTTAACAAAACTACGCAGATGGGACCTGTCGCGTACAAATGCTTTAATTGCACCAACAAAAATTTGAAAAATACAAATCATAGAGCAGACGATCCTCGTTGTCCATGTCGTAAAGATTACATAATGATGCGCCAGAACCTATCCAACAAAAGTAGATACGTCTCGAGAAATGTAGCTCATGAAATATTACACAACCACATCGATGACATTCCTCAGGCTTCCGGAAGTCATAACGCTAAACCGATGCAGAGCTCGACAGGAGCAATAAGGAAGAGCTATACTGACGCTCTGAAATCAAATCCTGCACCCAATTCTGATGATCTTTTCACTATTGATGAACTATTCAATATTTTTACTGGAGCGGTGTCAGAACTCCGTAACTGCACTTCAAAGGCAGAACAGCTCAATGTTATAATGTCCCTGCTTAAATATGCAATATAACAAAATTTCCAACAAGCTTCATATAATGCATTGGAATTGTCAAGGCATAACAGATTTCGCTGAATCTGTACAACTCCATTTATTTATGCATGAGCACTCTGTTGATATATTAATGTTAAACGAAACATTCCTGAAACCACACCACAAATTCGTATTACCAGGCTACATTGTATACAGGAAGGATAGAAGTACACATGGTGGTGGCGTTGCAATTGCTATAAGAAGTTCAATAAAACACCAACTAAGAAACTCATTTCAAACCAAAACATTCGAGAATATTTGCATATCCGTAACTGTTGGCGATAAAGACATTCTTTTTACTGCAGCATATTCTCCACGCTTTACTCCAGAATTCACAAACGATTAAAGGGAAAACCAAGCCAATTACTACTCTGAGAAACAATAATTGTGAAATTTCAAATAACACAGAAAAAGCAAATGTCTTAGCGGATCAGTTTTTAAAAGCACATCTTACCACAGTCAATATGCCAAGTTCTATCGAAAAAACTGTTGACTTAATTAATAAATCTGTCGATCGCTGTATAGTTCCTCATGACTCGATATCATTGACTGACACTACAGAACTTAAAAAATATATTAATGACCTCAAAAATTCTAAATCTCCAGGATTAGATAATATTCAAAACGTAGTATTAAAAAGACTACCGCTCTCTGGATTGAACTTGTTGGTTAAATTTTTTAATTTTTGTATTGAAAACTCTTACTTTCCAAAGATTTTTAAAAAAGCAAAGGTTATCGCAATCCCAAAAAATGGAAAAGATCCCAAGCTGCCGTCAAGTTATAGACCGATCAGCCTACTGAGTTCCCTCGATAAAATCTTTGAGAAAATTTTATTTCATAGACTCAAGACGTTTGTCGATGACAATAACATAATTCACAATTGTCAATATGGATTTAGAGATCAGCATTCGACAGTACATCAAATTAAGAGAGTGGTCAGCATGGTGAAGACAAACAAGAGACAGAGACTTTCTACGGGGATTCTATTTTTGGACATAGAGAAGGCTTTTGATTCAATCTGGCATAAAGGTCTGATATATAAACTACATAAAATACAATGCCCTCTATATCTAACTAAAATAATCAAAAGTTTTCTCTCTGAGAGGTCGTTCGTAGTTGATGTTGAGGGTACTCAATCAAATGAAACACCACTTCCTGCTGGAGTGCCCCAAGGATCAGTTTTGTCTCCACTTCTGTATTCATTGTATATCTCTGATTTCAAATCGCTTAGTGGGAACGAAGTAGCTTTTTATGCAGATGACAGTGCATTTATTTGTCGAGGCAAAGTTTCAAACGCCATAGTTAAACGTATGCAAAAATCCATTTCGTCTGCAAATAAGTATTTCTGTAAATGGAAAATTAAAGTAAACCAAGATAAATCGCAAGCCATTCTGTTTCCGTTCAATAAATCGCTGAAAAGAATTCCCACTCGTACTCTAACGGTGCAAGGAAATGTAATTCCATTTTCCAAATCAATAAAGTATCTCGGAGTAATTTTAGACTCAAATCTCTCTTTTAAACAACACCTTGAAAATGCTAGTTTAAAGGCAGTAAAATGCGGTAGAGCCCTATTCCCTCTACTAAACAGGAAGTCAAAATTAAATGTTAAAAATAAATTGCTATTGTATAAGATGTGTATTAGGCCCATTTTTACTTATGCATGCCAAGTATGGAGAGACTGCGCAAAAACTCACAAAAAAGCACTTCAAATCATTCAAAACAAGAACTTGAAAATTATTTATAATCTCCCAAAACGTTTTTCTACTGCTGAATTACATAATATGTCAAATCAAAGAATGGTTAACACATTTATAGACGACAGGTCGCTGACATTCACTGAAAAATACAGAAGGTCAAGACACGTTCATTTGAGAAATTTAGCTGACTGTGACTAAACGATCTATACTTTGTGTAGACCTATTTAGCTACAGTCTTATAACTAAACTTCTCAATTCCCGTCATTCTGTATCACATAGGTTTTTTACTATCTTTTTCCTACAAATAAGTAATGTATAATATGTTGTATTTTTTACCCGTAAATATGTGATGTAATATATATATATAATAACTCAAATGTTGTAAATATTATTATAGTTTATTGATAGCTAATAAATAAAAAAAAAAAAATCTGGAAACTCTGATAATCGTTCGTATATTCCCCCTGATTCTGATATCTATGTGTACATAAAGGGTGATTTTTTAAGAGCTTGATAACTTTTTTTTTAAAAAAAACGCATAAAATTTGCAAAATCTCATCGGTTCTTTATTTGAAACGTTAGATTGGTCCATGACATTTACTTTTTGAAGATAATTTCATTTAAATGTTGACCGCGGCTGCGTCTTAGGTGGTCCATCCGCTTAGTCCAATTTTGGCATTTCCACGTTTTTGAGTAACAGAGACCCAATTGGTGCGAACGGCGACGAATCGAAAATTGGTGGTCATCATTAACACTGGCCGATACAGCTGCGATATTTTCTTCAGTTCGCACTCTACGTAAGCGTGTTGGTGGTTTAATGTCCAACAATGTAAATTTGGTGCGAAATTTAGTCACAATAGCCCGAATAGCCGCTTCAGTGGGTCGATTAAACTGACCATAAAATGGAAGCGCGCAATGAACTTTCTTAACAGAGCACGCATTTTGATAATAAAATTCAATAATTTGCAAGCGTTGTTCGTTTGTAAGACGATTCATGATGAAATGTCAAAGCATACTGAGCATCTTTCTCTTTGACACCATGTCTGAAATCCCACGTGATCTGTCAAATACTAATGCATGAAAATCCTAACCTCAAAAAAATCACTCTTTACATATGTCATGCTAACCGGTTGAGAATGGTGAATAGTTTACCTTCACTTAATCACCCTTATCGCGAATAAAAGGGGAACTTATTCTCGTGGAATTTTGTATGTCTATGGAGGCCTAAGATGGTAATATGAATATAGCCCTTGAGTAGTTTTCACTTATTTGAATTGGAACAGAAATAAGGATATCAATATTTATATTTTCCGGATGCATGAAAGGAAAGTATTTTGTGTCTTTGTTTAAAAATGGTAGCAGATTTAATGTAACGAAATATAGAGGTATTGATTTCAAATAGGTTCTCTCATCATCTTGGCAATATTATTTCTGAGGCTCAAAATGGTTTTGTCAAGGGTAGGTCGACCGTTACAAATTTAATGGAGTTAATGTCTTACGTATTTACATCTTTCGCAGGTAAATAACAAACTGACGTTATTTATACTGACTAAAAGTTTTTTTTTGCGTTGGATCTCATCACATTTCAGGGTTTCCTCAAGGTAGTCATTATGGTCCAGTTCTTTTCAATTTATATATAAACGATCTTCCTTCAATTATCTATTCATCTAAAATTTAAATGTATGCTAACGATGTGAAACTGTTTTTGTCTTTTGATTTTACTGATATACGACATTAAACTTCTTTTTGATCTTCATTTTGATTAATACAGGATTCAATATGATCCGTACATAACAAAGCGTTTATTCACTAGATTCGTTAGGCCTGATCTGGAGTATGCATTATTAGTACGGTCTCCACACTACGATTGTCAGATTAGAGAGTGCAGAAAAAAGTTATAATTTTTGCATTAGGAGGCCTTGGTTGGAAGGTGGTAAGTTATATAGATCATTCCAAGAGACCGTCTTAAATTAATTGACTTTCCTTCACTTGAACGTAGGAGATTCATGCGAGGTATTCTGTTTGTTGCTAAACTGATTAACGGACTGATGGATTAGGTTTTTGAATTACACTATAATTTACCTACCAGAATTTTATTCTCCTAAAACTTCCTTTCTCTAGGTTTAATTAATTTAATTTTAAGCATATAACCCAATTGCAATGATAAAGCGAGTAATTTGCATACAATTAATTTATAATATTATTTAGACGTCAAGTTTTCATCGTTATTTCTTCTTTTGTTCCTGCTTTTTCCTTGTTATATGTCATTGCTTTATTGACTAATTCATGTTCCCGACATGCTATTATACCTGATTTTCCTGCCGCGTTATTTTGTACAGTAGAAATCATTTATTGTTATCCAGCTTTGACTTATTAGTCTTTCTTTTGATGCTTGTTTACGTTGGATATTAAGTTCCTGTTCGTACCTGCATACATTCCTGTATTGTATTGTCCCCAGTCCATTTATCTATTCTATCCTTATTGTTGTTTGTTTTATATATCTTCAATACAGTTCTTTATTTTTTGTTGGGCAGTTCAAAAGTTTCTCTTTCCATGTATATTTTTATGTTAACTTTATTCTCGTTTTTTTTAGTTTATGTACATATATTAATCTTATAAAATTTTGTTTAGTATTATTTTTTCATTTTTGGTTTTTATGTATGCTCTTATCTGAATATTCATATTTTCTTTATTAAATTCGGAATCTATCATTAACTCTAGACTTCTAATTTTCTCTTCGTTGCAGGACGACTTGGATAGTTTTGGAATCTGGTCCGAAATTAATGATTGATTTAATGGTTATATCTTTGTCAGGTATAATCTTAGGTGGACTGAGTTAGATTTAGTTAGTTCTTTTGTAGATCTTGGTTTTCGGATCCTTACAGCTATTTACATCGCTTATTAGGCCTATTCTGGAAAATGGTTCTGTAATATGGAATCCTCTATATTGGCCGGAATGGAGATTTTGTTCTTACCTCTTATACTAGAAGTGTTATGTTGAACAATGTGACGGCATTTAAAGTTTCTCTTTTGATTATCTGGGACTATATTTCTAGGATTTTGTTTAAAGTGTCATTTAGACCATATAGATACTATCAGTTTCTTCAAATTGATTTTAACCATTCGTATAATGTGTATTGATTTCAATTAATTGTGTCATATCATAGATTTCGGTTCAGGAATCAATATAATAAAGTCGTGTATTTACTATAATGTTTTAGTTACTAATTTTAAGAATAACCTTTAATTGCATATGATACTAATTAGACGTAGGGACCTTCGAAGAGCATATTACTCATCGTCGGTGTGCTGCAAAAACATCCCATCTCCGTATTTATTGTATAACTTTAAATCTTCAATAACTCAGCAAATAATTACGTGACTTGAAATCTTTTTGCAGCAAACCGACGATATATTTTGTCGCACAACTAATCAGATATTTTATCTACAACAGAACAGTTTTCACTTAGCTGAACTCCAAAATTGAGTTGGTTATTATTTTGGTAACGATGAATTTCTCAAAGATCAAGTCGATTTTTTAAAACTTCAACGCAATTTTCTGGGGAAATCTTCTAACGTCAGAAAAAACCATGCCAGTTTTTTTACCGATTCTAACTATAAAATACTTGCCGAATTGTTCGTTTCTTGTATTGTGCTTACACGACACAAGAAAGAAATAAATAAAGGGTCCGCCATCTAACTTTTTTTCAACTAGTGCTTATTTCGTGAATGGTAACACTTAGCTCATGTCTGATTTTCGCTTCGCTAAGTGGGCCTGCGATCGACTTACAGAAGATGCCGATTTTGCCCAAAAAATCATCTTTTCAGATGTTGCTCATTTTGATCATGGCGGGTATGTAAACAAGCAAAATTGTCGCATTTGGGGCACAGAAAACCCGCACGCATACATTGAAAAGCCGATACACCCAAAACGTGTCTCTGTTTGGTGCGGATTTTGGTCCAGAGGCATAATTGGGCCATTTTTCTTCGAAAATGGGCAAGGAGTGGCCGTCAATGGTCAGTCAGTCAATGGCGATCGTTATCGGGCCATGTTGAACGAATTTTTGTTCACAAAAATTGAAGAGGAGGATATTGGCAACATTTGGTTTCAACAGGACGGCGCTACGTGCCACACAGCCGAAGCTACACTCGATGTTTTGCACTCTGTTTTTGAAGATCGCATTATCAGCCGCAGAGACAATTGACGCTTTAAAGGACAATATTCGTGAAGCCATTGGTGAAATACAGCTGCTTAAAAATTGGACCGATCGTGGAGGCTACTGCATGGCCAGCCGAGGCAGCCATTTGAATGAAATTATTTTCCATTATTAACCGGAAGGATTGTACTTTCAAATAAAAAAAGAAATTTGAGAAAATATTCAGTAGTTTTTTTATAGCATTTTCAAAAAAAAAATATTTGGCGGACCCTTTACATAGTAAGTACAATATTGTAATATTCTCTTCTCTCATTCATTTGTTACAATAGATGACAGTAAGTATTTTATAATAAAGTAATTGACTTGAAATTAATGGACTTTCAGAAATTTGGGTTTACTTTTTACAAAAGTGTTCGGTATGGATATATTAATAATTACAAATTACATTGTCAAAGTAAATTACTGCGTATTTATTATATTAGAATTATTTTTCATACGAACAAGAAAATTATGAATTACCTGAGTTGATCCGAAGGATAGATTTTCGAAATAATATCTCTTTGAGTTTTTCGAAAATGGATAATCTTCTACATGATATATATGACAGTCAGCCTGTTGTTGCAGCCGGTTTATACGAGTTCCATATCCAAAAAACAGTGCGGTTTTCAAAACTAATCGCTCCTCTAATAGAACCGCACAAGGTTTCAAGTTTACAGACACATGTTCAAATATTATAGCATTCCTATTTGGACTTGGCAATAATTTTGCTTTAAATATAATAGCGTCTTCTAAATTATCTTCTTTTGTGTGTGACTTCGTTGTGTAGAACACTATTGGACATGACGTTTCCAGAAGCTGGTTATCGATTTGAAAGTTTCCAACTTTTAAATCGAGAGATTTTGCAAATGGCAACAAGACAATATCAAGGACGATATTTTCGAATGTCATGTAAGCTATCTCCTCACATGGTGACCGTGTAACTATGGATAAACCCAATCCTTTCACAAGTGTTAATTTAATCTAGAAAATAAAAAATATATATAAAATAAAGCTTCAGTTTAATAATTTAACTTATTTATTATTAATTTGTTGATATGTTTTACACGCATAACAAGTTAGGGTTTGGTTGTATTAGTATAAGTGTGTTTTTGGCGGTTCTCGTGGCTTAAAATTAAAAAATATTACAATAAACGATGGGAATGGAATTTGCATTCACAGTTGACTGTGGCAACAAATGCGTGGTATCAAATATGAAATGTTATATAAAGAACTGTTTTTCTTTAAGCCGGTTTTACAAGCTGCGACAACAAAATTGTTTTTTCACGTTGCCGCAACTACAATGTAACTATTTGTATCAAACATATTTTCAAAGAAATTATGTTGTGTTGACTTTCAATAACCATAAATTTAACTTACACTGGATAATTATCCCGGCTAAGTCTAACATTTTTCACATAAAACTATTTTTTTAATTTGGTTTCATACACATATTGCTGTTGGCGACAATTAAAAAAAATTATTTTGAGTGAAATTTTAACTTTTTATTTAGGTTATTGTTATCACAGCTTAGTTATCCAGTCTAAAGAAAAACAGACCTAATGCATATTGGTAAACAATGTGTGAAACAGTTAAAATTAATTTAATCAGGTATGAGAATTTATATTTCGGAAAGCTATATAGGTGGCGTCTATCCCATGATAACTTAATCAAAGAAGCAGAATCTTCGAACCCGGCGGACTGCTCAAAGCGGACGCAACCTTTCAGGTTTGATTAATATTCAGGTTTCATTAATATTCCGACTCTTCCAACTTAAATAATGTAACTGTTTTAGTTTCACAGCATACATTGAAAAGTGTGAACGAAATGGTCGATGAGGTGAGTGACAGTATGGTTCGCCTCACTACAAAAAGGAAGCAAATTTCTGGGCCACAAAGCGTAATCTGACTAAGATGAACGGGAAAAGAAAGCTGGAGAAAGCTACCACTGGTTATCCAAGAGATCGCCTTTTGACCCACAACCGATTACATAATCACACGTGAATTAGTTACATAGAAGTTTGTAAAAGAATATAGTAAAATCAAAACGAAATCGTTATCCTTTCGAAAACTATTTGCAGACTATGAAAAAGGATGTAAAGAAACCTAAAAAAATTTTAGAACAATTGTATAGAAGATACATTGAAGAAAAAAATATATTACCACCAAAACAAACTGGATTTAACCACGCAGGGACTAAATTCTATTTTAAAGACTCCGTCTTAATGACAAAAAAAAAAACAAATAATTTATGTTATTTAAAACAATGTACACCATTTTAAATTCAAAGTTTTTCGAAAGATAATAACTTCTTTATTAAAGGCTGAAGAACATTGGAAGCTTTTATGAGGAACCATGTGATTCATCTTCCTTAGGTATATATAGGGAAGCCTTGAATGCCAAAGAAAATTTTTTCAGTGGAAGATATTGAATGCTAAACTACTTCGTTTCCTTACAAAGAACATCTTGTAATAATGCCTGTTAATTTTTCCAAAATTCATTATTCCTTTTCAAACTAGTACTTATACAACAAATTAATTTATGCAAATGTAAAACAGATGCCTTATTTTTTACCGTTTTATTTTTTAATTCAAAACGCACATTAATTCAAATATGTCCTTAAGTAGCAGTATTCCCAAAAAAGCGCTCTCATGCATCAAATTAAAACAAAGGTAAGTAAAACTAGAGTTAAACATATTCATAATGTGCAAACTATTACTTTCAGTCTATTTTTAGTTGACTTAAAAACCTGCTTTATAAATCTTTTCAGCTCATAAATGTCTCTGCGGGGAATACACACAAAATACTGTCGAAATAAAAAATAAGTAATTGTTTTCTACATATATTGCATATATGCATATACTATGCAACAACAATTTTGTCGAAGGGCAACGAAAAAAATTTTCTGATTCCTTTTGTGCATTCTAAACACGAAAACGATATTAAATTGTTTTATGGTAAAATTTTTTCCCTAAAATTCATTAAAAATTTCGCCGAAATACCATAAATATTTGAACGCGATATGTTAAATTAAAGGTACTTATGATGGCTACAATTGCATAGAAATATTGGTTAAGGAACAGTCTCTAGAAAATCTCAAAAAATTGAATTTTATCGAAATAAAATCTTGTTTTGCGAAAAACATGATAAAAATTGAAAAATAAAGTTGGAAAAAACTATTTTTATGTTTTTAAAAAGCTTACATTCTAATGCAGAAAGAAGGTTAATATGTATAAAATCTATGGATAAATGTAATTTGTAAAGGGGGTTTTCGAGTTATTTAAACACAAATTTAAAATATTACTATTTAAGAAAAAAATTTGCGTCTATAAAGACTATTATAACTTTTACATTTATCCATAGCTTTTTACTTATAAACATTCTTTTGTGCGCTAGAATGTTAGTTGTTTGGAAGTATAACAAGATATCTTTTTTCGAGCCAGCAAAAATATTTTTTTTGAATAAAATAATTTTTTCCCCAATTGGAGACTGTTCCAGTTGTTGCATAGTGTTATTACCTTATATATTAGATATAATTGTAATATTTTTACAAATAGATCAAATGAAAAGTCTTGTGGGCGCATATGCTTCTACGACAGCAAAACGATGATATTGAGGTTCACCAAAAATTCCCTTTTCAATCAGTCGAACATCGAGAGCATCTGATTGTTCAATATCTACACCGTTCATTAAAATCGACGACACCGTTGGATCAGTGAATCGCTTGTGAGACAACAAGGAGCACTGGGTCTTGCATTAAAATCTACTCTATTCACTCGACCCCATTCAGAAATGGCCAACAAATCCTGGCTAAGTGACTCATCCATCAATCGCCTTTTATCCTCAATTTCTTGACGACTTGGTCTATGATCGAATGAGTATGAATGACAGAGGTTGCTGTCATCCGCGAATGAGTATATTGGATTCGAAGTCCGATCCAAGAGGTCGTCGATGAAAATAAGAAAAAGGGAGGGGGAAAGGACAGAGCCCTGTGGTACTCCTGCGGTTAACCTATGCTCGTCGGATGAGAACCCATCTACAACAACACGTATAGTGCGATCTCTGAGGAAGCTCGATATAAATCGAGAGAAGTCACTACCAACACCAAAAGCGATAAGCTTTGATATGAGTGCGCCGTGCCAAACTCTTTCAAAGGCCTTGGAGATATCTAGAGCAACGACCTTACTCTCACCAAGCTGGTGAATAGAACGATTCCAATTTTCGGATAGCAGTGTCATCAGGTCTCCCGTAGATCGATTCCTACGGAAGCCATACTGTCGATCATTAAGTAAGTCATTAGTTTCTAAATACCTCACAAGATGGTGGTTAACCATACTCTCCATAACCTTCGAGAGCGCTGAGCAAATCGCGATCGGTCGATAGTTAGCAGGGTTATTAGCCTCACCTTTTTTAGGGATGGGCTGGATGTTCGCAATCTTCCAACACGCTGGGAAAACTCCTGCACGGTATGCAAGGTTGAAAAGATTGCGAAGGGGACGGGCAAGCGTCGAAGAGCACTTACATAGGACAAGTGCTGAAATGCCATCCGGGCATGGAGATTTATTTACGTCGAGATTTGCGAGAACCCTTTTAACTCCACGTGTTCGAAAAAATATCTGAGGCATGGAACTAGATACATTTTCGATCACGGGGAGTGGTTGATTGCTTTCCGGCAAGGATGAATTCCTTGCAAACATTTCAGCCAATAGGTTAGCTTTGGCAACCGGGTTAGTGAATATCTGGTCATCTTTAACAAGAGTTGGGATAGATGAGGAGTTATCCTTTACTCTTCTCACAAATGACCAAAAGCTCTTACTTCCCCTAGGAGAAGCAAGAACTTTGGCACGAAGACGTTGTTCGTACAGAAACTTTTCACGTCTAAGTACCCTGGCACACATGGTTCTTGTCTGCTTGCGTAGCAGATCAGTTGTGGCATTTTTATGTAAACGCCATTTCCTGAACGCTTCCTCTTTGGATCTGACAGCAGTCTTGCATGTCTGGTTAAACCAACTTTTATTAGATGGTTTATCCGAAATAACTTTATTTGGAATAAATGATTTCATTCCAATCAAGATAATATTTTCAATCATTTCAGCCGCAGCATCTATATCGCTATTTAGAAAACAAAGTTTCCAATTGAAATGCTGGAAAAAGTTGTTGAGCTCGGCCCAACGTGCCTTTTCGTATATATATAGTGCCAGCAACACTTGAGCTCACAAAATCCAGAATTTAACTCCCTTGGGTTAAATTCAAGATTGTATCACGTACTACATTTCGGATTCGTGTATAGAAGTCCAAACGCTGAAAGGGAGGCATCCCTAAATGGCTTCGACGACCTATCCGACTTAATCACAAAAATTTTAGAGGATTATCCGGACAGTGAAATTGTGGTTGCTGGCGATTTCAATGTCCATAATTCCTCTTGGCTTGTCCATTCGAGTCATTCAACTCCGGAGGGCCAATAAGCCAAGCTTTTTTGGCGAGCATAATGATTTGACGTAATTAGTGAATGAACCGACTCACTTTCCGTGTGTCCAAGGGCAACACCTAAATACTCTTGATCTTTTCCTAACTTCACACTCTGAAAAGTATGAAGCTAATGTTCTAGCACCTCTTGGTATTTCAGATCAATGCATTGTTTCAGCATCCTTTTCGTATTCTGGTCTTCGTGTTGCTTCGACCCCAGCCCCAAAGCAGTCAATCTATATCTACGAAAAGGCACGTCGGGCCGAGCTCAACAACTTTTTCCAGCATTTCAATTGGAAGCTTTGCTTTCTAAACAACGATATAGATGCTACGGCTGAAATGTTTGAAAATATTATCTTGATTGGAATGAAGTCATTTATTCTAACAAAAGCTATTTCGGATAAACCATCTAATAAAAGTTGGTTTATCCAGACATGCAGGACTGCTGTCAGATCCAAAGAGGAAGCGTTCAGAAAATGGCTTTTGAATAAAAATGACATCACTGATCTCCTACGCTGGCAGGCAAGAACCATGTGTACTAAGACGTGATAAGTTTCTGTAAAGTTCTTTCCAATGTTCTTTCTTCCTCCAGGGGAAGCAAGAGCTTTTGGCTTGTGTTGGTAGTGACTTCTCTCGATTTATATCGAGTTTCCGCAGAGATCGCACTATACGAGTTGTTGTAGATGGGGTCTCATCTGACGAGCATAGGTTAACCGCAGGAGTACCACAGGGCTCTGTCCTTTCCCTTTTTCTTATTTTCATCGACGACATCTTGGATCGGACTTCGAATCCAATATACTCATTCACGGATGACAGCAACCACAGCCATTCAATCATGGACCAAGTCGTCAATAAATTGAGGAGAAAAGGCGTTTGATTAATGAAGTCACTCAGCCAATATTTACTGGCCATTTCCGAATGGGGTCGAGTGATTAGAGTAGATTTTAATGCACGTAAGGCCCAGTGCTCTTTGTTATCTCACAAGAGATTTACTGATCCAACAGTGTCGTCGATTTCAATGAACTGTGTGGATATTGAGCAATCAAATACTCTTGATTTTTTGGGCATGAACATATGAACGATGTTCGTTGGACCAAACACGTATGTGAAGTTTCGAATGAAGCATTCAAGTATCTAGGCTTCTTGTAAGAAATACTTCACTTCTTCTGACCTTCTCAATATCTACACTACCTACATCAGACCAAAGATGGAATACAACTCCCATATATGGTCGGGTGCTCCAGGTTCTTCCCTGGAGCTTCTAGACCGTGTCCAGAGGAGGGCGATGGTGTTGATAGGTGACGGTCGGAAATCCAATTCTATTGTTTCCCTTGAACACCATAATAATGTGAGTTGTGTGTCCTTGTTTTATCAGTACTTTCATGGTGTTTGTTCTTCGGATATCCGTGATCTTATACCTCCCGTGAGAACGTTCGGTAGACTTTCCAGGAACTCACACCCATTTGTTGTAGATTGGACAACCTGCCGCACTACACATTACAGAATGAATTCGTTCTTCGCCCGTACTATCCGTATGTGGAATCGACTTCCGGCAAATATCTTTCCCGCCAATTACGAAATTCAAAACATATGTCAACAGACACTACTTCCTCTTTCTTCCTTCCAATACCTTTTCTTCCTTTCGCCAACGCAATGCACTGCATTTATAGGGGACATACCATGAGTGTTGGTTCAGTGAAAAAAAATTATCGAGGGTTATTATGACTGGCATGTTTTATGCGTGTCTTGTATAAAACTAAATGAAGTGGAAATTGATCATTGGCAACGTAAAGATCAGGGAGTATCTGAATATACACGTTGTTCTCCGAGTTGTTCGTTGTTGAGACGGTATTCCACCAACAATGTACCCATATATCTCTGCATTATTTCTGATTTTAAATCTAGAAATCTGCTTTAGTGAATATATATTTTGGATCAATATTGATGATGAAAAAAGACATTATTACAGTTGGAAAATGACGTACTATCGGATATTCAAAATACATTTTTCCAGTACCCGCTAATATATATATATATATATAATTTTTCGTGAAGGTATTTTTGTAGGCCAAATGTCTGAGAAAATAGTAACTTTTATCATGATTATTTGTAGATTGTCTTTACTATTAGTAAACAGATAAACAAAAAATAAATAATATTTGTAATTTGTCCCGAATATAAAATTAAAGAAGTGTTTTCATTATGGAAGCCATTCAACGTCAAATCCTAAGGCTTCAACAGAAGAGACCCACCAAACAAAAAACTGGTTTATCTCCAGAGATTGTCCTCTTCCCGTTGACATAAACCGAACGGTAGGAACATTTAAATACATTTTTTATCCTTAAAACATTCCTGTCCTGTAACAAGTAGAAAAGATCGACAAAAGGAAAACTGTACACAGTTTTTCTGCATACGATCTCAAATTTCATGTGTAGATGGTCTTGCTCAATAAAAAATTGTTTCGCTGTGTTATCGATCTTATGTAATCGGGTCCCAATTAAGGAGTACCAAAAACATTGTACTTTATTATGGTCCCTTCTGTAATTTATTACTGTATTTAAACGCACTTACCAATAATTCATCCAGGCCGATATCTTTGGTGTTATTTACGACAATTTTGTTAAAAACAGATGTATGTTCCCATAGCGGATCCGGCGCTAGAATGATTTCCTCAGAATTAGACTTAACGTCGTGAACTTGTATCGATTTTATAGGTCCATCCATTTTACTCACAACCTCCAAATGCCCAGATCCCGGTCTAAGTTTTTGAATTTCAATGCATTGTTCAAAAGGAATAATCTTTGAATTAAAGTCTCTAGAGCCGCTCTCAATTCTGCCCAAAACAGCATCACATCCTGGTTTTAGTCCATATAATCCGTTTGCTGCCTAAAAATATATATTACAACATTATTTTATAGTTTAAGTTATTGGGTATAATTTTAAATAACTTTGCAAAATAATATTCATCAAATTTGAAGTACCGGATCTGTTTTGTTTCTTCTATATATGGGCATTTCCACAGAAAGGTCCACCAGGACCAAAAAATTAAAAGTTCTTGTAAACACTTTGTTTTATCATATTTATAGGGAAACAATCAAATTTAACTATTGTACAAAAATTTTATATTTATTCATATCCCATCTCGATGTATTCGACATTGAGAAACAACATCTGTTGTTACTGCGTACAAAGTACATGCAGAAAGATCGTCAACAGACAAACAGAGATTTTTATACAATTTAAATAAATAAACCTTACTGGAAAATAAGAAAATTTTTGACTTTGGTACTTGTTTAAAGTTGGTCACGTTCGACATCTTAAGTGTGAAAATTAAAAAAAAATCTTACAAAATAATTTATTTATGTAAAAAAAACTTAATTATTTAAATCTAAATGAACCTTTATGGTGGTGAAAAATAAAGAGTGTTGAAAACAGCGGCGTGAACGTTGAAAGAAGATCAGCTAAAATTACAAAAACAAAATTTTGTTTTAGCTCTTATTATATCAGAATAAATACATCTGTTGATTAAAAAAATATATATTACCTATAATTTCGTAAAAAGTACAACAGAAACAACATAAATACCATGATGGAAAGAAATGTCACGTTCGACAAGGCTTAGAGTTAAATTACAAAAAAAAAAAAGAATTAATAATTTTTGGATAAAATCAAAACCAGCCACTTTGAAATATTGCCACAGGTTTCGCTGAAATCAGCGTTGTTGGCCGCGAAAACGACTTTTGTATTGTTTGGCTAGAAGACGAAAAATTTCACAAAATCGACATTAGCACCAATTATACAGTTTTGCCACTTTAAATGTGTACGACGGTCACGTTCGGCATCATGGAAATGTCCATATCTATATATACAAATGAATCCCTTTTTGTATTCTTTCGTTCGCGATGGAGGCACAAAGTGCTCGACAGAAATTTTGTATGTGCGCTTCATTTAGCCTGTAAATTTGTATTGGACAAAGGGATCTATAAGGGATCTATGGACAAAGGGATCCGCACATAAAACACGATAATGAAATCGGCCGTTTCTCACAAAATGTCAGAGGCGTGTAGATCAGATTTGGTTAAGGTGACCATCCATTCCGCTTTTCGCGAGAATATCCTACTTTTTGATGTGCAGTCCCGTTCACAAGTACCTGCTTTCTCTAATATTAACAAAATAGCCTTATTCCATGGAATTCTAGCCTAATAGTAATCTCTTTGAATATCATTATTAAATACAAATTATGTGTAGATTTCTTTACATTTTGATCGCATTCAACACTATAGAAAATTTATGGTGAAATATGGGAAAATTTAAATAATTTTAAGCTAAATATTAATTTAGTTATTTTCAGTCCATGTTAGATGCCTCTCGACCAATTTCAACTATTTACATCCTAACAGTCTTCACAATCAAGAGAGCCTGAAGTTTATACCTCTTTCCCCATTGTGACCCTAAAAGTGCGAAGTTGGAAAAATTCTTCTTTTTCGTTTTGCACGCCCGCGCCCACGCCCAACCATAAATATTCTAAACACAACCATTTTAATTTACATTACTTATATAGCTTAGTTTTTTAAGTTTACGTTTTTTGTTAGATTTTCACGACCCCGCTTTTTTTCTACAAAATCCTACCAAATCCCGCTGTTTGCCCAATAAGAGATGGTCACGACAGCTCTGGTAAAAAGTTGTTGGTAATGAGAGAATTGCGCCTAACGGGAAATGGGCGATACCACGCCCCTTTTAAAAAATCGTTGTAGCGGCCCTATTTTTTGAACCGATTGTCATAAGTATTTTACACAATGATACTGTAATTCTCTTAAATAATAGTTAGTCATGTTTAAACGGGCATATTTCAAGAACAAGTATGCAAATCCAGCTTGGTACATATTTTACTAGTATAAAAGTACATAAGGGGAAATATTTTTAAAAACATATTATATCTGCACTGATCGCTACGAACTTCTCACGAGAATTTCTTAAAAAGTATATTATGCCATGACAGGACAACGCCCAATTTGTAATGGATGAATCCATTGAACTATTACAGGTGTAAACATAATAGAGTTCGCTCACTAATCGGCCTTCGCAAAAAGTGGTCGATTAGCCGAAGCCGAATATCGATCATTCCATGTCAAACCGAACACCCTTTTTACATCACCATTTCCGATTTCGTTGAAACTTTGTACGATAACTAACTTTATAAAATATTTGATTCGTAGAAGACGAAAAAAAACGATTTTTTTTTTCAAAATATATGACCAATTGAAAATTGCGAAAATCAAGAAAAACGTGCCGAGGTATGAACATTGAAAATGGTGTAATGAGGAAACACGTGGGCACTATTCAAAGAATAATGGCTTATTTTAAAAGTAATCATAAGTACTTTTCGCCGGCGTCCTTGGCTATTGACTGCTACTGACAACAATTTTGTGTATTTCTGATTTTTCTTCTTATTTTGTATTTTTCACTATGAAAACACCAACCTAAAAATAAAAATATAGGCATATTCCCTGATCGATTCTAAACAAACCCTGAAAATTTCAGCTTGGAGAAATAACGGGTTGTATTTTTAAAAAAACCTTTACTAAATGTAGTCGCCCGAAAAAAGTATTTTCTGAACCATTGATCATAAAATACATACAAACACGTAGTTTGTGTATGCTTAGCTAACGGGAGTACACGCAAAAATAGTGTTTGTTTGTGGTGTTGCTAAAACTGCGAAAATTAAAAGTTTTATTGATGTCTTGAAGAAATAAAAGCACTAATGTGATCAAAAATTATGTGATAATTTTATTCAGGGAGATACAATTATTTCTTTGTGGCTAAAACAGGAAAAAATTAATAAATATTTCAATATACATACATACAGTTACGGTCAAAATAATAGCAGCGCACCACAGCCTAGGATACATTTTCATATATTTTTTTTGTAATATTTTTTTATTGCTACTACTGCATTAAATGCTGTGTTATGAGGTTACAAACACAAAATAATTGTTTATTTGGTAATATGATTATAATTGCTTAAGAAATTTCACATTTTTTGGTTTATTCGACGTTTTGGACCGGTCAAAATAATAGCAGCATTCAAAAAATCTCAAGAAAAATGAATTTTATCTCATTTTTTCTATTCGATTTGATGTCATAAATAAGATATTATGATATGTATACTATTTCTGAAATGTTATTGTTTTATTTTTCTTCATAAGTAGGGCGAGGAGAGCATTGCGGAGAATAAACTCGAGTTCTTATAAAAAGGTTGAAATCTGATGGAAAATCATATAGTGAAGTTCGATCTTTTTCCAGTGTTCCATTAAAATGATCAGATATTATAAGAAGAAAAACACAAAAACACGTAAAAAAATCAGTTTATATCACCTGCAACCATTCGCCGAATAGTAATGTCTAGTACAAAAAACCCACTTACGTCCGCCACCGAAATAAAAAACAATGTCTGTCCATCTTTGAGAGTTTGAAATGTTCGTAGAAAAACACACCTGCAGTAGCCAACCAAAAAGTGGCTGCAGGTTTTATGGTCAATTGAATCAAAAATTGTTTTATATGGTGGGACAGTCCTTCGATAGTTTGTAAGACGTCCACAGAACACGGAGTCAGGGCCGTGCGCAAGGGGGGGGGGGGGTTGGGGTTTCAAACCCCCCCCAGAGAGGTTTCGAACATATACTTTTTAAAACCTTCTAGACTTTCTGAAGCAATAAAATATAGAAATTTTAAGGTATTTTTAAAATAACTCGTCTGAAATTGTAATTTTGCAGTAAATTCGTGAAAACACGAAAATTACATAAAAAATCGTGGACACTTTCTTGAATTTCGGACAAAGTTTATGAAAAATACAAGCAAACTAAACGAATTGGGCCAATTTCAAGATTGTGTAATGCTAATTTTGCTAATGGACACCAAATTCTTCCGAAAAGTTTCATTTTAATAAACCGATACCACTTCTTACCACTTCTAGAGCAATATCTTATGAACTTTTAATTGTGTACTACAATAAAAGTTTGGAAATTTAATACAAAAATATTTCAGTAATTTTAAAAAAGTATAGATAAGAATCACTATGATATCATAATGAAATCTAAAAACTTTCTTAATAAAAGCAAATAATTTCCTTGATGCTTGTAGATCGCTAAGATGTATCATTTGCGATGCGATATTTTTATGGAGCTGTATCTAAATCTAAACCGATGTGTCCTATTTTCATCACAACAATGGTTTTGTTACTTCTAATGTTTTGGGAGTTTGCAATGATAATACAAATCCATTTCGACAAATGAAGAAAAATCTTTGATATAAACATATTTCTCTTTGTTCATTTACAACAAGTGATGACATGTTTATCGCAAACAAACTAATTTTTCCCATAAAAGAAACTCAAAATCGGTATTCCGTGCCTAAAATTTCATTTCTAAGTAATGCATTTTTTCTCTGCGTGTAGGTCTCTATTTGAAAATCTACTTTGAAGTTGCGAAACAATAAGAAATGAGTTTTAACTTACTCAATTTTTTTATATTTCTCACTTGTGTCAAATATTTTTCAGAGTTAGTATTTTTTTGTACATATGAAACATGTATCATTCAAAAGGGAAACAACAAATTCAGTAACTCGGATCTATTTAAAATTTTGGAATTAAAATTTCTAGGTGTTTCTTCTTGTATTTTATCGAGTACAAAAAACTGTTATAAAAATTAAGAAACATTTCCAAATATTTTTTTATTTAATCGGAATATGCGTATAAAGATTTTGAATAAACATCATGTTACTCATGTCCTATATAAATTAAAAACCCCAAAACTCATTAGACATCCTATTTAGACCTATACTTTGTCAAAAAGCATATCCAATTTTCTGCATTTATCACAGAAAAAAGCGGGCCTGAAGGGTTAAGCGCCGAGGAATTTGATCGTTTATGGTGTAATATTTCTTCAATATATATATATCGAGGGCTTATATTCAAAAGTGGCTATGAACCATTTTCTCGAAAATGGGTCATTTGTCATTTAAATTTGGAAAATAATTTTTTTCTAAAGCCATTTTTTTAATTTTCTAATTTGGCTATCCACTCACACGTTAGTTTTTGACTGCATAATTGTCTATGAACATAAAAATAATAGAAATAAAGTAGATCAACAATGGAGCAGCATAAAACCTAGGTTATAATTCGCTACAACGATCTTGTTTAAAAAATTTTTCTAGATTTAGAAGAAAATGCGTTTTCTATACAACATTGCCAAGATTTCATGAAAAACTTTATGGAGTTTACAACAAATCTTATTTATATATTTGGGCATAAATGACTATGTGCTTATTTCACCATACATAGTGCTCAATTTTAAACATACAAAAGTGGTTATGAATAACAGGAAAACTCGTTGCAATTAGTAATCCTTTTTAGGTTAAACTGTAGAAGAATGATTAATAATTTCTCTTCAAATTAAGGAGAAAATCATTTTTTTCGCACTCCTGAAAAGTTATGTTTTTGTTCATAGCCACTTATGAATATAAGTCCTCGATATGTATGTATGTAATTTCAAGCAACTATTTAAAAAAGTTCTACACTTAGAGAACAAGTCTGTTAATAAAAGCAGAGATTATTACTATTACAGCTTTTTTGGCATAACAACAGTTTTCTGCAATCTTACATCACCATTCCCACTGCAGTCTGCTAAAATTGGCTGCTGTTGATTAAAATATAAAAATAGATAAGCGTTCATAAGCGAGTATAGCTCGAATTTCCTTTTATATTAGCTTGGGGCAAATATGCGTATCATTAAAAAGACAATCGCAATATCTTTCCGTGGTAATAAATTGCTTTATAATAACTTATATTCAAAAAAGTGTTGTTAACATGTATATCTAAGTGGTCCTACTATCTGTACATATGATTTAAGTTTGTTCTATATTGCTAAAAACAGCAAACAGCTGTTTACTATCTCAGCAGATACAAATCTGATGTCTCTTTTTCAGCAGCAGAAAATCTGTTTTCTTTTACTGACAAATTCCTTTGAGTGTACTAATAGATGGATTACTGAAATGTGATTTTACCGACGATGTCTGTCGGACGAACGTATCAAAATAGTTCTCGAAGATGCTGGCAATAAAATATGAATGGTTTCCAAACGCTCACGTAATCACGCATAATCAAATTAACGTCATTTATCATTGCGCCATAGACTGACTAGACTTAACGAGAAAAATTGAACATTAATTGTAAATTTACTAAAATGATTAACAGAATCACCTGCTTTATTTTTTGTAAAAGTACACTCAGAAAAATAGCATTCCTAAATCTGAGTAAAATTCATAAAATGCTTAGAATTTAGTAAATTCATACTTATGTTGAGGAATATTTCCAAGGTTTTAAGTGAGAAAAAAAATCTGAAATTTTTGGTATGGAAAAAATTATATTTAGGAAATTTCAACTTATAAAAGTGTTTTTCCTAAAATGAAGTTAAAATGTTTACTGAAATTTATGCCGAGTTCTTCATACATTTAAGTATTAATGAACTTATAAAAAGCATTTGAAATTATTTAAAAAATTCTAGAATATTAATCTAAGAAGCAATTCTCGTTCGTTTGCAGAGACTAATTTCTTAAATACTTTACGAATTATTCTAAACAACCACTGCGAAGGCGCCTACCTCGCCTTCGCAACATGAAGTAATAAAAACTCTTTATGGCATAGGTACCATGAAGCTTTTGAGAAATATTTCATGTTGTCATTTTTTGTATCAGTTTGGATACTCAGAAGCAAAACTATTTTTTTGATTTTTTAGTTAAATTGAACTTATTTTAATTACACTATTTCCCTTGTATCAAATAAAATGTTCCTCAGTTTAAGTAAAAAAATACTTGTTGTAAGGAAAAAAATCAGCAAAATTTTACTAAGATTTAGTTTTAGGACAATTTTTACTTAAATTTAGTAAACAATTTTTTGGTTTTAGGCAAAATTTACTTATTATTATTTATTTCAGCAAAATTTTACTTAGATTTAGTAAAAATGTACTTGGGTTGAGGAAAAACTTACTGGAATTTTCCTCAGTTTGACTAAATATTTACTTTGTTTGAGGAAAATTGAACTAAAATCAAGTTCAAAGCATGTACTACTTTCAAGGAAAAGTTTGAATTTGATATGAGGAAATATTGCTTTACCGCTATACTAAATTTTAGTTCATTTTAACTCATTATAGGGTTCACTTTTTTATGAGTGTAGATGAAAACCCCCCCAGGGGAAAATCCTGCGCACCGCCCTGCACGGAGTACATCTCCAGGTATAGTACCAAAACTGTCAAATAGGGAGGATCAAGCGTAATGGCTTGTGCGTGTTTTTAATATCATGGAGTTAGGTCAATACATTGGCCCAGCACTACTATGGACTCCGCCCAGTACATCAAACTACTGCATAATATTATGCTTACGTATGCAAAATATGGAATGCCCCTTAAATGAGTCTTCTAGCAGGTCAATTATCCCGACAACACCCGACGACTCGCAAAAAGGTGGTTTGAAGTCAATAATATCGATGTTATGGAATGGTTCGGACAGACACCGCTTCTCAATATAATCAAAAATTTGAAGTGTGATGACTAAAATGAGGTCTCACTAGCAATACTGAAGACAATAACGATATTTGACACGAAATTATAGAGGCATGGTCAAAAATACCGCATGAAAGGTTCAAAATACTAGTTGACACCAAGAAACGACGTTATTTAGCAATATTAAGCAATAAAGTCAGTACAAATAAGTGTTAAAGTTACAATTTGGAGGTTATTATGTTAGTCTTGAAAGAGATGACCCGTTAATCTTAAGTTTTACGTTTTGGTGTATACAGCACACACAAACGGAATGGGTTCTTGTAGCTCTCGGTAGAATACAGTATTTCGGTCGCAATTCCGCGAACTTAGAGAATTATATTTTCGTCTCTGGGTGTTTTTTTAATAATACATGGACTTCCTTTATGTTGCACAGTACCAGTCTTTTTTGGATAGATTCATTTCCAATTTCAACACAGTCTTTTTTAGCTAAACATACACAAACTACGTGTGTGAAGAATTCTCTCAGACATTAACTTACAGCACTTTTTTCGCTTAGTATAATACTGCCTTCGACCAAAAAATGAAAACTTTGACCCACTGTAAAAAGAAACTCAGACCAGCTGGACTATAAGTTTATTCTGCAAAAATGGTCTACCCAACATGCCCTTTCTGAATTATAGGGTCGCTATTCTGTTCCATTCAAAAAATTTTATTTTATTGGACTGTGATATTATCTTTTTATTGAAGTCAGTTCAATTTATGTAGAGGATACCTCGAACATTGAAAACCTTTTTTCGCTTGAGTATGTAGTTTTATATTCCACAATACTAGCTCTATTTCTTTACGTACTTATTTCCACACATGTATTTTTTGCGAATAGTACTGCATTGTACAAGAACATTGAAACAGTAATAAATATTTAAATATAGTACATAATGCAAAAAGGTTGTAGAGTTAGATTATCAAAATTATTAGTGTTTACCAATTCAAATGTAACATCAGAACTGACACTAATTTATATGTTATACCTTTCAGCACTTGTAACTGAAAGGTTCTAAATAATTTTGACAATGAAAAAATAGAAAGTGTTTGCTTTCCTTTCACTGACTGACTGGCGAACAGTGAATATTTTTATTGACTATTTATACAGTTATTTTAAACTTAATTGGTAATTTGTATTGCCGTTTCCATGCAGATCAGCTATTTTGGTCTGCATGGGACAGTTGATCATGAACTTGAATATTTTCCACAGCAATATGTGCAGATAAATAAAAATGCTTACTAAGCAGAATATGCCTGCATGGAAAATATGCAAGTTCCATTTACCTTTGTTCGAAACAACAACAACAGTTAATAATAAAATAACAAGATATCATATAACAGTGGCCAATGACCGTCTGTTAATTTGATCGCTGGGTATATTATGCATTTTACAGTCGCAGGCAAAAGTGTGGTAACAATAAATATATCTAGTAACTAAACAAAGGTATACAAATTCAAATAAAAAAATAACATTAGGTCTCCGAACACAGTACTTGGACACAGCTGGGGACTTACTTCATATCCTTTAGCCTAATTTAAAATATAAAGGGTGATTTTTTAAGAGCTTGATAACTTTTTAAAAAAAAAAACGCATAAAATTTGCAAAATCTCATCGGTTCTTTACTTGAAACGTTAGATTGGTCCATGATATTTACTTTTTGAAGATAATTTCATTTAAATGTTGACCGCGGCTGCGTCTTAGGTGGTCCATCCGCTTAGTCCAATTTTGGCATTTCCACGTTTTTGAGTAACAGAGACCCAATTGGTGCGAACGGCGACGAATCGAAAATTGGTGGTTATCATTAACACTGGCCGATACAGCTGCGATATTTTCTTCAGTTCGCACTCTACGTAAGCGTGTTGGTGGTTTAATGTCCAACAATGTAAATTTGGTGCGAAATTTAGTCACAATAGCCCGAATAGCCGCTTCAGTGGGTCGATTAAACTGACCATAAAATGGAAGCGCGCAATGATAATAAAATTCAATAATTTGCAAGCGTTGTTCGTTTGTAAGACGATTCATGATGAAATGTCAAAGCATACTGAGCATCTTTCTCTTTGACACCATGTCTGAAATCCCACGTGATCTGTCAAATACTAATGCATGAAAATCCTAACCTCAAAAAAATCACTCTTTATATACAAATTTTAAAGTATTATAATTTTTCAAACCGTTCAAAAGCTATACTGTTTACCATGCTAAACTAAATACCACAAACATCCCTTTGATGAAGGAGCTGTTCGGAATGATATTGTATACCCACTGAAATGGAATTACTGAGACGAGGTTAAATACAATATAAAAAATACAAATAAATATCAAAATTATAAAGATTTACGGACTACCAAATAGGGCTGTGGAGTCGGAGAAATTTGCTGGAGTCGGAATCGGAGTCGAAAAAAATGGTCGACTACGGGTAAATGTTTGTTTTTTTTTCATTATAATATATTTCCAGGCTGAAAGAAATTAATAAATAAAAGCTTTAACATCTTAAAATATTAGTCTGAGACATGTTCTGTGAACACAATTAGAATGTTTTATAATTGTAAAAATTTAAAGTAAAAGTAAAGTTAATGTGGTATTCATTTATTGATGCAATTTTGAAGAGACGTGCCTGCAAAGTTGCTATTATAGATCAAGCTACTCGTTGGGGAAGTACGCATTTAATGCTTGAACGTGTAATTAAAATAAAAAGTTATTTAAACGATTTGGGCAATAATGACCTGGCATTAGCAGAAAAATATTGGGATCAAGCCATTGTTCTCGAAAAGGTTTTACAGGGCCCTTATATCATAACCAAAAAATTTCAAAGCAAGAATTTGACATCAGGTGGTTTCTATAGGGAATGGAAGGAACTAATATTTAAATTGAAGAAATTTGAAAATGGAATTCCAAACGGTATTGTTTCTTCAATGACTAGAATAATGACGGAGTTCTAACTCAGTCAAATCTTACTACCAAAATAGATAAACCACTTAAAATATCTAAAGAAAATACTACTGTCGACTTAGACAACCTTCTAATGTCAAATTGGTATCCCATTATATGATGATGTCTATAGAAAGTGTAATGATTGCATATTGATTTGAAAGTCGTATTTATATATTGCTCTTAAAAAGCTATCGTGCAGCACTAAGGACGAAGCAAGATGTGAAATGAAAGAGCTACCCTCCTACGCGAAGATGGCCATAAAACAACACTGCTACGCAGTCATTGACGACAGTAGCCCAACCGGAAGAATACCGAAAGACCAAAAATCCATGGTTGAAGCAAAATATTAGAGCACGTCCTTGGAGAAAATGAAGGCAGCAGAATACAAATCAACAGCTGCGCTTTCGACAAGGACATTCTTTTGCTAAGCTCGAACCCTATGCTGTCCAAAAAACAATCGCAGGGCAGAATGTGGGCTTGGACACTAGGAAATGGGAGGTCTTCCACAGAGATGAGGGCCCTGATGGTACCTAATTTGTGGTCAGAATCGACCAAGCATCTATGACTAAGCTTGCGGAGCAGAAAGGCAAGGCTTTCTTCGCTACCAATGCCATTTATAGCAATGTTGGCAAATGTTTAATCGGTCGGGCGACCAAGATTAAAAGAACACAGACCGAAAGTAGTGGGAAAAGCGTAACTACGACACCGCTACAAGAGACTGAGGGAACAACTGAAATGTCAAGCTCCCAAGAAGACCGTCTGCTGAATGATAACTAATACCAATATCGTTCAGAGAAACCTCCATCGCATCGAGACGGCAACATTGGCTTTGAAATAAAGTAAATAAAGGTAAGATCCATATTACATTGGTACAAGAACCTTGGACTGGGTACCAGACCCCGAACCTGTATCTTGTGTCACAATAACATTAATTTTATCTTCTCTCCAGAGCTGTCAACGGCGGATGCAACCGTACTGAAGCGAGGTGATGAAAACATGTACCTCTAGCATCGGTATACCTGCCATCTGACTTACAGACACTACCACCTACGTCGGAACTACATCGTCTGGCAAAGACGGGAAAAACAAGATAAGGAAATTCTAGTGACGCCAACTCGCAGCACATTGCTTGGGATAGTAATAAACGAGGGTAGGCCCTCCTGGAATTCCTTAACACCTATGACCTACATATTCTCAACATTGGTAACAAAGCCACATTCGTTAACAAGGTAATGAAACATGTAATAGACATAAGTTTTTGTTCTGAAAGCCTAATCGACGAGGTTCTAGATTGAAATTTCTCAGACATCTCAGATCATCGTTACATTATGTTTAAATTAGCTCGGCAGCCATCGGAACCTATTAGATTCCGAAATAAAACTAAGTCCAACTGGTCTAAATTTAAAAATAGTATAAGCTCACAATTCGAAATCCCCTCGGATTCCTATCTGGGAAAAAACGAGACGTATCTCGAAGTTATAAAGCGTATGGAAGCAATTATAGAGTCATTCGAGAGAAACCCTGGATGACGGGGGATATAATAAATCTCGGTAAGAAGGTCCGTAGACCAGACAGAGCTCACCGTAAACAATAAGCAATTTACTGGGATAATTACCTCAAAAAACTCAAAGAGTACAAGGAAATAACAAGAACGGCTAAACGCAACTCCTGCAAACACTTCTGCGAACATGTGGATAGTGTAAACGACGTATCTAAGATTAAGAAATTCCTTTCTAAGACCCACGTACAAGCTGAAACGATGGTGGACGCCAGTGGGACTAGAATGGAAACAACAGCACAGACGCTGAAATTACTAATGGAAACACATTTCCCGAGGGGAGATACAAGCCCCATATTGGAGCAACCCCATAGGGAAGGCGCGGTAAACTATAATATCATAATATCGAAGGATATGGTTAGTATGGCGAGCAACAGTTCCGCCCCCCACAAAGCAGCAGGGCCGGATGGGATCTTCCCATCACTGCCCTGACTGCTACAGCACGGACTGGATATTCTATTAGATCATCTGGTGAACACATTCAGAGCGTACCTGCGCTATGGATATACCCCTAACAGTTGGCAACAAGCCAGGGTGATTTTCATACCTAAACCTGGCAAAGCTAGCTACGCAATAGCGAAGGCATATCGTCCGATAAGTCTAACATCTTTCATGCTCAAAACTATGGAACGCATTGTCGACAACATAGTTAAAGCACAGATCCCTGACGAGTTGCTGAAGTTTAAACAGCAAGCCTATATCAAGGGAAGATCGTTGGAGACCGCAATACACGAGGTCGTCCACCACATAGAAAAATTACAGCGACAACATGTTTACATTGGCGATTTTTATCGACATTGAGGGCGCATTTAATAATGTTAAGACCGATACCCTTATCCAATCCTTAGACCAGTTCGAGGTGGACCGGGAAGTAATAAACTGGGTCAACCACATGCTAAGGAACAAAAGGATAACATGCAGGTCAAATAACATAACAATTACGGACAGAGTATGGCGAGGTACGGCACACTTTTGTGGCCTACTGAGGATTCTGACTGAAGAAGGATTCAAACCAATCTGTTATGGCGATACTCCTGAGGGGAAAGAATCCTAACCACTTATGCAGAAGGGCCACTGAAGCACTTAACATATCATATAACTGGGCACGACCAAGGGGTCTCAACGTCAACCCGAAAAAACGGAAACCTTTTTAGTTACTAGGAGAAAGATAAGTCACTACAAAGACCCTACCTTTATGGGGAAAACGATTAAAATTACAGAGAAAATTAAATATGATGTGGTTTCACTATTTCCAAGTATACCAGTAAATTTTGCAATATCAATAATAGAAAATAATAAGGAAAACACTAAAATACCCAAAGACCTATTCATAGAACTGTTGACTTTTTGTATAAAGGATACACATTATTTTAAATAAGAGGACAAAATTTAAGAGCAACGTAGAGGAATGCCGATGGAATCACCAGCATCGCCAATCATTGCAGGCATCGTGTTGGAATTATTACTTGACTATAAAATAGAGAAGATGACTACAAAACCCCGAATATTGACGAATTACGTATACGACATATTTGCAATCCTAAAGAAAAATAACGTGGAAGAAACACTGCAAATATTAAATTCATTGAATAGACAAATTCAATTCACCATGGAGAAAGAACAGGACGACAAACTACCATATTTGGACTCGGTAGTAATTAGACAAGAAAATCGGCTTAAATTATATTGGTACCAATAACCAACATAATCAGGACGATTAATCAATTTCACATCCTAACACCCCAGACGAATTATTATCAACAACGCGACCAATTTTATAAACAGGGTCTTAGATTTAAGGGATAAAGAATTCCATAATGCTAATTTAAGTAAAATCAGAAAATTTTTAAAGAAAAATGACTTTCCAAGAAGAACTATAGAGGACATAATAATACGTAGGAATAAAAAGATAAAAATAGGCGAGACTGATAGGACACAGATCTACAAATCTATTACATATACTCCTGGTTTAAAAAATAAAACAAAAACATTAAATTTTGTATGACAAAAATAATTATAACTTAGCATTTAAGACTAATAATACTGTTAACCACTTATTTAGTAGGACAAAGACAAAATTAGAAAAAGGGGAAAATCAAATATGGTCTACAAAAATTAATGTAATGTGGATAAAGCCAACGTATGTCAGAATCATCTCACAAATCTGACCATAAAGCTATCACAGATCATTAGAGCAGAAGACCGATCTTGCAGCGCACTGTACCATCACAGGCTATATACAAAATTTTAATAATGTGGATATACTGACAGAGGAGAGAAATTACAATAGAAGATACACTCTTGTTACATATTTTTGACGTTCCTACAAGCAAAGACCTAACTACAGAACTGACACAGATAAAAGCGCCAAAATCTATCGTTACACCGTAGACAAATACAGATGTATGATATGTACAGATATATGTTTTCATGAAAAGTAACATTTTTGCGTGACATCCATATTTTTCATTTTTATTCTGAAAAAAATAAATATAATTTTTTTTTAGTTTTTATTTTTGGTCTGTAATCAATATTTGATTTGATTTTGCATTTCTATTAAATATAGATGCAAAATGGGTTTTAGCCAGGACAATATCCCAGTTCAAATCAAATATTGACTACAGACCAAAAAAAAAAAAATAAAAAAATAGTACTTTCTTATGACAAAATATTTGTTACAACAATAACACTGTCCAAAAGAATTTTTGGACAGTTTCTGAAAGACCATAAAAATGGTAACAACCAAACGGCTGCACCTAGAATAATGAAATTCGGTATAAACATTGCGTAGACACGTAAAAGAAAAAAAATTTCGAAATTCTTACTTTTTGGAGTTAAAATGGAAAGAAGGGATAAAAATTGTACCAACCAATTGATCGCAGATAGAGCCATGAAATTCGGAGTATATATTCCTCTGACTGCGTACACACGAAAAATAAAAGGTTTTTTCCAAATTCGTACTTTCAAGGGATACTATGGGTAGAGAGATAAAAATAGTACCTACTAAACGACTACAGCTAGAATGATGAAATTCGGCGTGTACATCCCTCTAATTGCGTAGACGCGTAAAATAAAGAGATTTTAGAAAGTCGTACTCTTAAGGGGGTAAAATAGGAAAAAGGGGATAAAAATGGTATCAACCAAATGGCCGCTGCTAGAATCATGGAATTCGGTGTATACATTCCTCTGAATGCATAGATTCGGAAAATTAAAAGATATTTCCAAATTCGTACTTTTTTACTTTTACGGCAAAAATTGGTTGAGTCATAAAGTTAGGTAGTTTTGCACTATGTACGTGAGAGATTAAAATAAAATAAATAATACCAATATTTATATCATTTAAGCTGATTGAAAATATAAATATAAGAATATTTAGTTATTGAATTGACTTGAAGTATAATTTCGATATCTAATCTTCGATTGGTAGCCTTGCCTTATAAGCATGGTTTGGAATAATAAAAATATTATGTTTATTTATAAAATTATTTTCTCAATATTTGTTTTGGTTTGCCTGTATTAAAAAAATTATATTTTCCTGTAATAGTACTGCACTTCTACGAAAATCGACAGGCTCTGTGGAATGCAATCCATAGTGGAGGGCATATTTAAATTCGGCCCGGCCGAACTTAACACCGTTTTTACTTGTTTTAGATAGTTTTGGATGCTGGTGCGACATAAATTTCATGGAATTTAATCCTGCAAGTATATGCGTTTCTTTAGATCGAATCCATGGTTTGCCAGGAATAATATAAGTCGGGTTGTGGTAGAGTTAGTATTCTATTTAGTTAGTATTTGTAGACCTTGGTATTCTAATGGATTCGAAACTAAATTTCATTAATATGATTACTATGGTTAACAAGTTAAGAAGTTCTCGGATCCTTATGCTATTTACATCGCTTGCCACGCTTATTCTGGAATATGGTTCCTTAGTGTGGGATTCTCAGTATGGTATCTGTATTGACCAGAGGCGTAGAAGCATAAAAAATGGCAGGAAAAGTAAATAATTAATTCATATTGAAATCATCTATGATCTACATGGACCGTTGTATCGTACTTCAGTTCAGTTGCCCTACATAAATCAATTACACAGATCTGAGAAATTGAAGAGATAAACCACTCAAATCGTTTGAAGATGAAATCTGTGAACTGATTTGCAGACAGCTAACTCTCAAAAGGCCGCTATCAACTGAATTTATCATTTCGATCGCCGAAGTCTGACCAGGAAACACTAATTTTTTGGGAAACGAGAACAATTTGGTAAAACGTCCAGCACTAAAATAATTCAATACCTCTAGCAAAACTTAGTCGGAAAGGTTATGGTGGAATGGACATGATTGTCTATAGGGACACTCCTCGGAAAGGCATTCGACTGATGTTTTTCGACGTATGCTGAATCTAGACCGCAAATACCGTTACTAAGCAACCAAAGCATTTTCGAAATGGTCTTCGAGTTTTTAGATACATATACTGATTTTACCATCACACATTAAAATATTGTCCATCACCATCAATCCGATTTAAATGCCGATGAAGGCAACTGATTAGGTTATGTCAATTACAGCATTTCAATGAAGAATACAATCGATTAGAAAATAAAGTAACATTGCCCGCTACTCAACCTGACTCCATTTATGGAGTCGAAAGGAATAATTCACCAACTACCGTAAGATGAAAGACATACTATTTAAAGAAAGAATTTGATTCGCGCCGTCGCACATTGGTTGAGAATCAAAATCCATCGGCCAATATTCTTTGTTCTAGTACACATTTTGGGTTCTAAAAAAATTAAATTGAACAAGAATAATGTTAAATATGGATATTGGGATATATTTTAGAAGTTAGCCCAAAGTTGACTATTTTTCGTCCTTTTCGATTTTAAAGAAAAGTAAAATTTTTGTAAAATATAAAAATGTTTTTTTTTTAACATTATTTTAAGTATTACAGTAAATTTTTCGTATTACAGTTTTTCACTTTTGTTTTTCTGTTTCTTAGCTTTATTATGGCGCCAAAACTGTGTTTGTGCAAAATAAAGCTTGATTTTTCTCAGTAACTTTTGAAAAGTAAGTACGTAGATAAAAATATGAGTAAATTTCCTTTAACCACAAGCTAAATATTATGCCAATCGGAATTATGCCTAAGAACCTCTAAAAAAATTAATACAGGTAAACTAAACACAGATAGTATTGCAACTCATTCAGGAGTATACATTGACGTTGTTTTACATACATGAATACATGACATACATGAATATCAATTGAATTCACCTCAATAGACCTCAAATTTGCCTATCTTTATTGCAATTTCTTTAATTCTAGGGTTTTTATCTGTTACTTTTTAAATGTTTGCAAGGTTTCTTATCCTTTTAACTTAATAAACCAATTCTCATAAAAAGCTACCACACCTGGACGAAGTATAAATGCGTCTTTGAACTAAGAAAATCTAAATTTTTGCACTAAATGTAACTTATCTTCCAAAAGTGCAATTTCATGCAGGTAGAAGTTACTCTGCAAAAACGAGAACACTACACGCTTTCTAAATATGTATTTTATTCTTCAAAGAAAAAAGTTATTTTAGTCAAATTCATATTTTTAAATATTTATTGAAAACAAACTTTATTTGGCACGAACGCCATAATAAAACTAAGAAACCATAATTTCTAAAAAACAAATTTGAGTGCAAAAGTGTGAGAGAAACAGTTCGACAAAGTCGAAAAAAGAATTAGGTTTTTCAATTTTCAAATCCGAAAATGATGAAATCCGAAAAAAATTATTTTTTTACAAAATGTTTACTACAACAAAAGTTATTCAATTTTGGCCGATGGATTTTGATTCTGAACCATTGTGCGTCGTACTTGCCTGTTCACCATGTGAGAGGTACCAAATTCGCCAACGTACCACTAATGTCGGTGTAGACTTCGCAGTTCCATTGGAAATAAAAAATACACAGGTCGGTGTTGAAGAATCACGAAGGATACACGTGTGTTTTTGTTTTTCGACAAAAACCATTAATTTGGAACCGACGTCGGATATGTCCATTATGGCAGCCTTTGCTAGATTCTAACGCTCAATTTTATAATTTTTTCATAATTGGATCCCTAAAATCGTCCCAAGGAATTCGGCATTGAGTATTTAATATAGAGTGGGGTATCATACAGTCCGACCAGGCCAACTTTAGCCATTTCTTAGTCCTTTACTGTAGGACATGTATGTATGAAAATATTAGGATTGTTCGATTGGGTTTAAGGACCTTGAAGGAGACAACATTTTTATCATTGGTTTTATTTAAAACAAGTAAGGAAAGGCTATCCCATTACAAATCAATTCGGTAAAAAAGTGAAATCGGGAAGGATTTTTGTATCCTGTAAATGTAGGTAAATGTGTTTGACAAAAAATGTTAACCTGGAACGATGTGACCCGATTTCCCCATGAATTTTTATAGGTGAAATATATATATATAAAGTTTGGCCAAAATCTGGAGCAACATTTGTATTGGCGCTATATCTAAATATAAACCGATCTTACCCACTTTCACCATAGGAGTTTGTAGTTGGATTATGAGATGTTGTGCCACTATAAGCTGTTGTGCCAAATTTAAAGAAAATCGGGTACAATATGTGGTTCTTAACCGATCTGTATAATAAACTATGGGTCTAACTCGTTTCCTTTTGGGTGTTACAAACAAATCCACAAAGACATAATACCCTAGTGGAGGGTATAAAAATCACAGATAAACACATGGCACCACCTTACTTGGTAACTAAGAGAGTAGTAAACTACTTTCTTGTTAAGTGAGAAAATTCCATACAAATATTAATCTAGTAAGTCCAATCGAACAGGCCTGTTATTTAAAGTTTTCTCACCATTTCAGAATTCTATTTTCAGTTTGCAAGCATATATTACAAAATTTGGTCTTCCCCTAAATGGCCAAAGCATTTCCAACATTCAGCGCCAGGTTCGGATGATGTTACGATTTTTGCACATTCCAATTTTTCCAATTCTTCGTCTTAATCCGATAAATCCATTTCTTATTATCGAAAAACTTAGTAATAGATGGTTGGTGTGTCATATTTAAATTTATTTTATTATTTTTGATGTGTCTTTTGTGCGTTTTTAACGGCAATTTATGTAAACAAGCCGCTTGTAATATTTGGTAGTTATTTCGGATATCTACATGAATGATATAATAACTATAATTTTAGTTTTTGCTGCGTCGTTTTCAGCCGTATTCATAGGCGGCAGCGGCGCGCCGCCGACTTGCGCCACCTCGGCTCCCTTCTCTGGTACCAAGGTACCCAAAGTTTCAGGTAAACGCGATGGTTACCAGTGATTTGCTACGGAGTCCTTACGTTGCGTTTTATTACAAATGTATTGATTTGAATTGAAATATTCAATCCTATTCGCCATAATGTTCACTATCATTGTACATTCCGAACGAACATTTTTTCGTTCACGTTATTAAAAAAATTGCTCACGATAACGCGAGATGCAAGTAAGTCACGCTAATAAATTTCACAAAGAAAATAATATATGCATGAACTCCTCATTTCCGCGCGTAAATTTTATTATTTAAATCACTTCGCGTATGTGATGTTTGTATTAAATGATTAGTTTTAAGTAAAATTACTGTGTGTGATAAACGCAAAATAAGCCAACAAAAAGATAACTCGTAATTTATATATCATGCTTTGGCCAGACCGTTGTTGCGATACTGCACGTGTCTAGGCATGTCCACTAGAGCGTACCAGGTTACAAGTAAAAAAAAAAAAGTTCGCCGTACACCTTCGAATATGAAGTATTATTGAAAGGTAGTTTCAAAAAAATTTTTTTTATTTTTTTATGCCGAACGTAGGGGTCGCGCTTTTACATTTTTCTATATAACTTCTGCATTTATAAACGGATTTTAAAGTGTGATACATCGATGTTTTTGTCCGATTTTTTTGTCTTTGAAGTCATTGAGCTCAAACATGATTCATGATTTTATGCGAGCTTTAATTTTCGATTATTAGAGTGGTACATTAGGGTAGTAGCAACTGAGAAATGATGGGTAAGTACCAGAAGGGGGTGCTTGAGCTCAATGACTTCAAAGACAAAAAAATCGGCCTCGTCGAGACAAAAACATCGATGTATCACACTTTAAAATCCGTTTATAAATACAAGTTATATAGAAAAATGTAAAAGCGCGACCCCTACGTTCGGCATAAAAAAATAAAAATTTTTTTTTGAAACTACCTTTCAATAATACTTCATATTCGAAGGTGTACGGCGAACTTTTTTTTTGAGGTACGCCCTAATGTCCACCTGCTGTACCTTCTGCTCGAACTGTATTAGCAAGTTCCGTTTGATCTTGTAAGGTCGTTCCTAATCTGGCAAGCTTTTCCCTATGCTCTGACACTAAAATAAGGTGAATGTCAAATTGCATGCCCATCTGCTGAAGATATGCGCGGCAGTATTGGAATGTTTTTGAGTTTAGGGTCACCAAGTCCAAAGATCTGATGGAAACCTGAACAGACAGACAGATCATAATATCCGAACGATGTACCTTCCTTACCCAGAGGAAAACGAAGAATTTACCAACCGCAGCATAAGCGAACTACCCATCCCCTCAAATGTTCGAGTAGCTGAGAAAACATTCCGAGGCATCATCAACGCAGCAGCCGCTCGCTTTTTTCCTGCTGGTCGAATACCCCTATTACTACCAAATTTCCCAGCAGAGGCAGCGTGATTAGCAAAAGAGCGTGATGTTATTCCTTGCTCTAATACTGGCGATCCTAGAGTCAGAGAACTGAATCTAAATATTGGTAGGAGGGTCAACGAATATAAGCGGAGTAAATGGCTGGAACACTTGAAGCAATGCAGCATAAGTTCCGGAATCACTAAATAGTGAACAAGGATAAGTCACTCTCGAACCCCGCCAAGAGATATGAACGGACGGCAATCACAGTGCTACCACTGTGACAGACCTGAAGAGGTGCGCGTGGTATTTTAGCTGGCAATTTATAGATCGTGTAAAAACCGAAATTAGAGAATGACAAAATATGGGCAATCGGATATATTTTAGAAATCGGCCCAAAGAAGAAAAAAATAATTTTCTTGTATTACAGATGGGTCGAACTGTTTCTCACACATTTTAAGAGATTTTGCACTCAAATTTTTTTATTAGAAATTGTGTTTTCCTATCTTTATTATGACGCCGAAACTTAATTTTTTAATTATAATTATAAACATTACTTATAAAATAGTAATATACTTATGAAACTTGAACTTCAAAGGGGGCAATTTCGTGCGGGCAAAAGTTACCCTGGCGGGAACCCTTCAACCTTTCCAAATATTTATTACAAACCAACAAATCAAAGTCAAAAAAAAGAAATTACGTTTTTTCAATTTTCAAAATCTGAAAAAATTAAAATCTGTAATACAAAAAATAAAAATTTTTCTTTGAACAAATACGTAAAAATATGCTAAAAACATAAAAAAAATAATTTTCTTTAAAATCGAAAAATACGAAAAGTAGTCAACTTTGGGCCGATCTCTAATATATATATATATATATATATATATATATATATATATATATATATATATATATATATATATATATAATCCTTGGGTCCTAGTCCAATTTGTTTTTTTTTTACAGAACTCGCAATTATCTACTAGAACAAAAGTTATTGAATTTTTTATTTTGATTCTGCACTATTGGTGGCAATTGCTATAATATTGGGATAGGCCCATATGGATATATCCCAAAGTGTGAAAAAATTGTCAATTTTCACTTCTCTTTTTTTATGTATATTTAAATAAAATATTATATATTTTTATATATTGTCGCATATTAATATAAATAGAACCGAATTCCGGAAAATATGTGCTAATATCTTCAAATATCTAACATATTCGTTAAAAATTATGTCTGGGACATTAGCGTAGGACGGGTGGTCCTGTGGGTGGGCTAAGCCCACCCCAGAATTTTAATTTAGTATAATACAATTTGTACATTTGTCTGCGTCACAAAAAAATCTTATTTTTTAGGTACTTAATTTTTTCAGTTTTGGAAAAAATAAAAATCATTGACAACATGATTTCGACCATGTCAAAAGTCTTTTCAAGTGGCTTTGCAGCGAATATTCAACATCAAACCCGGCCTCTATACCGAACGAGAAGCACAACTCAATTGCCGAATTTGCGTTTAAAAAAACATGGTCGAAATCATGATCGTGGTAGTCTGCAGCCAAGTAATAAATGTCACCATGCCATTTGTAAATTAATTTGCACTCTATTAAATATAGATGCAAAATGGTCTTGAGCCAGGACAATATCCCAGTTCAAATCGAATTTAATTTTTTCTCAAAATAAAAAATTGCTTTTTTACATTGTCGCCAACTACAATATAAATATTTGTATTCAAACAAATGTTAAAAAACTATTTTGTGTTGACTTTTTTGGACTTAGCCTCTATAACCATAAATTTGACTTGCACTGGATAATTATCAAGGCTAAGTCCGAAATTTGTAACATAAAATTATTTTTCAAAATTTGTTTTTATACACACATTGATTGATATTGCTGTTGGCGGAAATTTTAAAAAATATTTTTTATTTTGAGTGAAATTTTAACATTTTGTTTAAGTTTCCAGCCTTAAAGAAAACAGCTTTATTATCCATGCGGCTATAAATACTTTTTACTTTTTAACACACAAATTGTGGCGGGAGGGGGGTCTATAGCCACCCCCAGAAGAAGATCCCTCCTAGGCCAATGATCTGAGAAATCTACGTGACAGTATTATTGCTACCTCGATGTAGTATTATTTGCCAACTATTAAACACTTTAGATAATATTACACTATAATTTTCAAATCGAGTGTGGTTCAATTCATATGCTTTAAGACAAAAAGCTCTTGAGATGCGGTCCAAGTCATGTACTTTGAAACCGATTCCAGGTCATATCCTTTGAGATCGGTTCCAGGCCATGTCATTTGAGACCAATCCTAGGAGATGTCTGTTGAGGTATGGTCCAAGTCATGTCCTGCGAGACCGATTTTAAACTGGTAGTATAGAACAGACTGCGGACATGTCCAAGACATATCACAGGGGTCAATGATCTCCAATGACAACCCATGTAAAAGGAACCGGTCCCCTTCATATATTTGGGTTAGAATTAGTATGATGCCCAGATAATTTGCACTGTCCGAACAGCTCTCAGCCGTTTATTGTGGGTCAGCAAGCATTGAATCATATTTAAAATCGCTTGAATTACTCTGCGATTAGACAACGCCGTTATTATCGCATTAGCGTTTACGATATTGAATGCTCCTTCTACATCTAGAAAGGCCATCATTCTGAATTCCTTATAATAAATCATTAATGCCACTTACCAGTTCGTAAAGCGCAGATTCAGTTAATTTGCCTTTGTTGTAACCTTGTTAACCCTTTGTCTAGGTGATCTCTAAGGAATGCATCCACTAACCAGCTTTATAAAGATGGAGGGTAATCTGAAGTATCCTGAACATTTGGATAAATCCGAATTCTGCCCCATTTCCACCAGGGTATCGTCTGGCCCTTCATCCGGCTCAAAAAGTAATGTCTCCACTGAGTCGAGTCCGAAAAGCTCGGCGGCTCACAGAGATTTGAAATCGATAAAAATGGAGATTGGGTCAAGCAATAATATATTTTTTATATATGTACCATAATCAGCAACAACACTATTTGAGTATAATTTAGTGGAAAATAAATTAATAATTCACCCTTCTACATATTCTTGTTATCGAAGTACAATTCACAATTATTATCCAATCCCAACAGACCTTGGTATAACTTATTTTTGTGCACCAATGACGGACGCTATTAAATTTGAAGCAAATCAGTTCAGATTTTGATATATCTGTCAAATGTAAATGTCACTCCCGATTTGAATGTAATTGCGGAATATTGAAGCTTACACATTGTTATTTAATAAAAAGTTCACCATCTTGCGGTAAGTGGCAAAATACACATTTCAAACTAAACATTTTTAACAATTTTTTAAAAAACATTTCTACAATACGTTCAATCAAACATTTTTTTTTGTAAAAACACTGTAAAGTACTAGAAATTGAAGATTCCATAATCAAAGTGTTACTTTTTATTAATAAGAAAAAATGTTAAAATGTCAATTCAAAAAATATTAAAAGCCAATTCAACTTTCCATAACTGTTCGTGTAAAACTCAAAACTTTCTTGACTGGAACTGGTAAGGTAAACAACACATGTCATTGATATATTCGACAGTGATGTATAATTTTGTATTCTTTAATCGTACAATAAAATTTTTTCCAAAAACAAAATTTGGTTTTGATTGGCGACTTCTTGCTTCCCATCTGCTGTCTATGCGAAGAGCCCGGAGACCTCACTCTGCTCCTCTGCAACGATTCCCGATCTTCGAACAGTCCCGTGTCCGAGACTACGTCTGTGACAGGTGGGCGTCTCACCTATCCTTCGACCGGCCGACCAACAAGATCACCAATCGAATGTGGTGTCTTAAATCCTGCTTATACACGTTTAGCAGAATTTTATTAAAGTCATTAGTGGTTTTAATATGTGGATGAGGACAAGCATTCAGTACCACTACTACTTGCAATCGAGACTTATCGTCCTTGGAGATTTTACCGACCTTCCACTTATAAAGGGTGATTTTTTAAGAGCTTGATAACTTTAAAAAAAAAAAAAACGCATAAAATTTGCAAAATCTCATCGGTTCTTTATTTGAAACGTTAGATTGGTCCATGACATTTACTTTTTGAAGATAATTTCATTTAAATGTTGACCGCGGCTGCGCCTCAAGTGGTCCATCTGCTTAGTCCAATTTTGGCATTTCCACGTTTTTGAGTAACAGAGGCCCAATTGCTGCGAACGGCGACGAATCGATAATTGATGGTCATCATTAACATTGGCCGATACAGCTGCGATATTTTCTTCAGTTCGTACTCTACGTAAGCGTCTTGGTGGTTTAATGTCCAACAATGTAAATTTGGTGCGAAATTTAGTCACAATAGCCCGAATAGCCGCTTCAGTGGGTCGATTAAACTGACCATAAAATGGAAGCGTGCGATGAACTTTCTTAACAGAGCACGCATTTTGATAATAAAATTCAATGATTTGCAAGCGTTGCTCGTTAGTAAGTCTATTCATGATGAAATGTCAAAGCATACTGAGCATCTTTCTCTTTGACACCATGTCTCAAATCCCACGTGATCTGTCAAATACTAATGCATGAAAATCCTAACCTCAAAAAAATCACTCTTTATAAGGATCTTATCCGGATCAATTTCGGTCTTTCAGACCCAAGTGAAAGCGCTGGAACGAGATGAATGTAGTCCTTTGTGACTACATTCATTTTAAACCCTGGCCAGATCTCGCCTACTCTGCATACGGCAGCCCTTACAAGACCACTGCTTTATCATCCTGAAAGGAAATTAGTTTGACGCTTCCCTGATACCACCATGCGTTACAACAGTCAAGGGGAGGGTCTGACATTTCCCAGAGAAATATATAGTGAGTCGGTGGTCGCTACAATATCACCCCACCTGTCCTTAGTTATACTACAGTTCAAATCACCCCAGTCAATGACGGCCATCACCAGGCTTAGGTCCAGCCGTGCCGGGACCCTTAGCCTTTTCAGATGGCTGGGGATTAATATGTGATCTTACTCTTTTGTTACATTTTCCCGTAGGAGGAGGAGCTGTCAAATGCTCATCGAGAACACCTTTGCCTATTTCAAAGAATCCTTCTGTTTGGCAGTAAGAATATTCTCATGCAAGTTATCTAACCGTAAAACAATGTTTCGGGCTTTGTGCCGTTCTTTGTATTATGATATGGAGGGTACGATATGTCGGAACGATCTTAGTAAGTGCAGGATGTAACTTTTCTTGTTCTTGACTCAGTGGCCAATACATGCGTACCAGCGGACTGGTAGGGTTAACACCACTTTTATTTTATTTATAATTTTGGTAATATTCATTTTGATTCCCGCGAGTGTGGGGTAGATGAGTTCATCGCGAGATAGCCCCCGATAACACGGCAAGAACTTGATGATTAACATCACATTTTACTTGCTGAGGCGTAATGCTCCGTTCTATTACAGTCAGTACCCCTGACTGCAAACCGAAGAAACGATGAGCACGGGTCGCAAAACTCTCAGAATTTAGGATGTTTTTATTCCAATCAATATAACAATATAAATAATAGCACAACATACATTTATTTCACTCCCGGTGGACGACCAGACAAACACATCCGCACAGCTCTAAAACTGGGATTAACTTTATATGTGTGGGGTAACGCTCATCTTTGCACAACTGCAGCATTTACACTGGATCTACTCACACAAATTTTCAGCACTCTCGGTGTCATAGAACTGAATATACTCTAACTTCGTATGGGAGGTGCCACGTCCACTTTTCCAAAACTGTCCATTTTTGACACAACTACGCACGTTGATACTGGATACACTCACACAAAATTTCAGTACTCTGGATGTCATAGAACTAAATATATTCGATAATAGGTATTAACAACGTATGGGACGTGCCACGCCCACTTTTCCAATACCACCGAATTTTAGAACAACTACGCATGTTCATGATAGAAGTACTCACACAAAATTTCAGTATTTTAACTGTCTAGAATAGAATAAACTTGATAATAGATTATACCTGATTTGAACTGGGATATTGTCCTGGCTCAAGACCATTTTGCATCTATATTTAATAGAATGCAAATTTATTTACAA
Organism: Polietes domitor; assembly: GCA_947397865.1. Taxonomy (NCBI): domain Eukaryota; kingdom Metazoa; phylum Arthropoda; class Insecta; order Diptera; family Muscidae; genus Polietes; species Polietes domitor. The sequence goes on from OX377621.1 coordinate 117,529,809, forward strand.
ATGGCATGGTGACATTTATTACTTGGCTGCAGACTACCACTATCATGATGTCCACCCTGTATAAAGGTTTCATTCAGGTGGCTTCGCAGCGACTTTTCATCATCAACCCGGCCTCTATAAGGATATGATTTTCACAAACCAACGAGAATCACAACTCACTTGCCGAATTTGCATTTAAAAAATCGCACCAAGTAATAAAGTACACATGCCATCTTTCAAGCATCTCATTGAATTTCATATGTAAGTATGAGTATATGCAGGTATAATTACCCAGCAATACTTCTGCCATGCCAACGCTCATTTGTTTTAGTTTTTTCGTTTGTATTTTTTGGTCTATAATCAATATTTGATTTGAACTGGAATATTGTCCTGGCTCAAGACCATTTTGCATATAAATTTAATAGAATGCAAATTTATTTACAAATGGCATGGTGTCATTTATTACTTGGCTGCAGACTACCACTATCATGATTTCCACTCTGTCTAAAGGTTTATTCAGGTGGCTTCGCAGCGACTTTTCAACATCAAACCCGGCCTCTATAAGGAGATGATTTTCACAAACGAACAAGAATCACAACTCACTTGCCGAATTTGCGTTTAAAAAATCACACCAAGTAATAAAGTACACATGCCATCTTACAAGCATCTCATTGAGTTGCATATGTAAGTATGTGTATATGCAGGTATAGTTACCCAGCAATACTTCTGCCGTGCCAACGCTCATTTGTTTCAGTTTTTTCGTTTGTATTTTTTTGGTCTGTAATCAATATTTTATTTGAACTGGGATATTGTCCTGGCTCAAGACCATTTTGCATCTATATTTAATAGAATGCAAATTTATTTACAAATGGCATCGTGACATTTATTACTTGGCTGCAGACTACCACTATCATGATTTCCACCCTGTCTAAAGGTTTCATTCAGGTGGCTTTGCAGCGTCTTTTTAACATCAACCCCGGCCTCTATAAGGAGATGATTTTCACACACTTACTACACAACTTACAACTGAACAGATCTACAATGCAGACGAAACCAGTCTATTTAGGAGGTGTTTGCCTCAGAGTTCTTTGGCTACCACTAGCAATGAATATTGAATATTCTATTGAAGGGTACAAGGAATCCAAGGAGAGAATCACAGTGCTAGTTTGTTCAAATGCTGCAGGAACTCACAAGTGTAAATTGATGATAATAGGAAAAAGTGCCCATCCAAGAGCTTTAAAAAACGTTGAACACCTTCCTGTGATTTATAAATCTAGTAAGAAAGCTTGGGTAACACAACAGCTATTTCTGGAGTGGTTTAATCAAAATTTTGTACCAGAAGCAAAGGAACATCAACGGCGCATCGGTCTCAAAAATAACTGTAAATACTTTTACTATTAGACAACTGTCCAGCACACCCAGATGTAAATGCTATGATATCTGAAAACGTTACAGTAAATTATCTCCCACCAAATTGCACGTCCGTTAAATCATTGAATATTAAGACAGCTTTGTGGGCAGCCGCAGCTTCGTGGGACTCTGTAACTCTACAAGTTTTAAAAAGATTTTGGAATAACTTACTATCTCATAATGAAGATGCTCCAAATATTCTTGTTGAGATACAAACAGATATAACCATACCGTCTGGATGTACGATTGATGCTGTCGAAAAGTGGATGGTGTGCGACTCTGATGTCGCTCCGTTTGCTATTATATCTGAAGACGAAATCGTAGACATGGTTACCCAAAGCCAAGAAGATGAGCTTGATTCAAATTCCAAGGAATCAGATGGAGGAAATGCGGACGAAACGCCTACATTGACTCAGGCAATAGAGGCTAGTAGTATTTTGTTAGGTTTTTTAGAAAACTTTAATTGTCCAAGTATTTCAGAACCAGATAAAATGCAAATATATCGCATACAAACTCATTTGTTGGAAGAACAATCAAAAGCTAAAAGCATAAGACAGACTTCCATAAAAGATTTTTTAAATAAATGTATGTATTCCTAGAGATATGATAAGTTATTTATAGACGCAGATTTACATGTTTTTGTCAAAAATAAATAAAAATTATAAAATTTATACATGTAAAATTTTAACTCTTTTAACCGTGATTTTCGGTTATCCGTGATTAGCCCGGTCCCGAGCATCACGGTTAATCGAAGTTCAACTGTATGTATAAAAAAATTCAAAACAATATTTTGTGTTGACTTTATTGGACTTAGCCTCGATAACCATCACTTGGACTTACACTGGATAATTATTCAGGCTAAGTCAAAAAATTTTAACACAAAATTATGTTTTCAAAATTTGTTTTCACACACACATTGATACTGCCTTTGGCGAAAATTTTAGAAAAACATTTTTTATTTTGTTAACATATGTATAGCATCGCATCTCTGACGAGAAACTCAATGAACTTCGGAATTCTTCTTCGATATTCTTAGCTCGACAATAATTTTGTGAAATTATTGGTTTAGGTGAACGAAACACAATGAACTTTGGCATTCCGATACTTTGGCTAGAGCCAGGTGAGCACGACGAGACTACAGGCTATGTTTGCCAAAATAATGACATAATTAAATTAAATAAGCATAATCGAAAGAACTTTTTGTATAAAGCTGCGCCTAGTACAACAGTCTTAAAAAGCCTGCATTTGCTCGAGCCTAGAGTGAAAGTAACTAGTTTCAGAACGCGCCAGCATACATTTCATCCACTCTTGTAAACATTTGTAGGCTTAATGAATGAAATGTACATACAGTACAACCCAGCCAATTGGCGTATTTTTATTGACTCTTCACAGAAAAGTCTTAAAGCTGTACTTTTATTTTAAGGCAACTCAAAAATATCAATTCCAATTGGATATGGCATCAACTTGAGAGTCTTATGATTCTATATTTTTCTTGGAATACGAGGAACATAAATGGCGTGCTTGTTGCCATTTAAATGTAGTAGCATTTAGCAAATGGGATAGTAGATAGCGTGGCAACCAGTATACCAAAAAGAGTTGGGAGTCCAAAGCTCACGAGAAGTTGAGCGAACATCATCCAGCCACCCCTAGTACCAACAGAACAAATACTTCTGTCACCATTGCATATACAACTTGGTATGGTGAAAAACTTTGTAAAAACTATAGTCAAAAATGGGCCAGCTTTAGAGTTTCTTTTTCGAAACTTAGTGAAGCAAAGATTAAAGAAGGTATAGTAAAGCTTGTAGTAAAAAAGTTTTTATCGCATTTTGAAATTGCGTTTGTTTTGTTTTCAATCCAACCCATGTCTAATTATAAATTTTGATAAATAATAACTTCCATTTGAGGGAAAGTTGCCAAAACATGTCAATTAACTAACTTAAACGCAAAAAGAAATAGAAAATAACAACTTTTATCAAATGTGCTAAATTTGTGTCCAGCCCAGATTACGGATTACTTGCAAATACATAAGAGTACGAGAAAAAGGCACAAAATAATACGAAGAAATACGGTCGCACCTAAGCAACACTTAAAAACATTTTTACATCCATCACCACAGAGTGGAATAATAGGTATTATAAGTTAATTTCATATCAAATGTTTGTACTACCAAAAAATAATCGAGCAAGACCCTTTAAACTTATGATCAAAGTACAGATTGCAATTGCTGTGCGATCACCATGAAATATGCCCGAAGATTTTTTCTGTCAAATTACAGATCAGATTTATTCAATTGATTTACTCTATGACTGATTCAGAATTCACATTTTAAATTGGAAATTGACCTAATTCTCAAAGCACAAATCTATTTTTTGATGTTAATTCTGTAATTTTTAAACGGAAAAATATATCTCGGTGGATTTTCACTTCGCCTGAGCAGAAATATATATTTTTCTGATGATTTGCAAAATTTTAGATCTCTAGTGGGTAACCTCGATTATGCCAAATTTTGAAATGAATGCCAAAACTGCAATTATGCACCGATTGCAAATCCATTTAACTCTAGGCAGTGCTCGTAAATATATCAAAATATCAATATCAAGTTTAAGAGATATGTGAAATATTGCTAGATTGCTTATAAAAATTTAAATAAACTAGAAATTAGAAGTTATACGCTTCTGAAAACCAGCTCTTCATTCAGCTTCTTCATTCAAAATAACTTTTACTACGTCCGTTTTGGTACAAAACTATAAACTAGTGGTCCATGTTAGAATGTGTCGTAAACACTATTAAATCGTTTAAAATTATACTTTGGTTTCATTCCAAATTTCAAGGAAGTTAATAGAAATGATAATTTTTTATTTGAAATTTATTCAATAAAAACTAGGTATGTACTGGAGAACACATAGGTGTAGGTGTTCAGACAAATTAGGTTTTGCTGTGTTCAGACATATATAGTAAAATTTTATGACCAACATTTTTGTAGAACATTTCATCCCCGGCCTTCCCCTTTTTCGGAATGTTTTTTTACAATTTGTTGGAATAAAGCCAAAAAGTTAAAGGGTTAATATATTCTAAAAAATATTTGCCATTATCTACCATGTTGCTGAACATACCCTACACCACAGATGTTATGATTTCTTTACATCTGAGGTGTTTTATATACATACAAATAAAAACATTTTATGACAGTGAAATTGTTTTTGCAGCGCATAATGATTTGACGAAATTATTGAATGAACCTCACATTCTTGATCTTTTTCTACCTTTTCACCCTGAAAAGTATGAAGTTAATGTTCAAGCATCTCTTGGTAATTCGGATCATTGTATTGTTTAAGCATACTTTTCGTATTCCGCTCTTCGTGTCGCTTCGACCACAGTACCAAAGCGGACAATATATATATGTTCATATATATGAACGGGCACTCAACAACCTTTTCCAGCATTTCAATTACATCCTTTGCTTTCTAAAAGCCAGTAGAGATGCTGCGACTGAAATGATCGAAAATATTATCTTGATTGGAATGAAGTCATTTAAAGTTAAAGTTGTTTCGGATAATCCATCTATTAGAAGTTGGTTTAATCAGACATGCAAGAGTGCTGTCAGATCCAAAGAGGAAACGTTCATAAAATGTTTTTTTTTTTAATAAAAATGCCACCAGTGATGTGCTACGCAAGCAGACAAAAAATATGTTCTCCCAGAGGATATACGAGTTTTTGGTCATTTGTAAGAAGGGTAATGGATACTCTTCATTTGTCCCAACTCTTGTTAACGATGATCAGATATTCACTAAGCCTCATATATTTTTTCCAAATCTCGACGTAAATAAATCTGTTATTGCTCTTCGACGTTTGCCCGTCCACTTATCCTTGCATACCGTGCAGCGCGTTATATGATTGCGAATATACAGTCCATACCCAGAAAAGGCGAGGCTAATAAACCTGCTAACTACCACCCGATTGCGATTTGCTCTGCGCTCTCGAAGGTTATGGAGAGTATGGTTAACCACCATCGTATGAGGTATTAAGAAACCAATGACTTACTCTATGATCGACAATATGGCTGCGATGTACGGGAGATCTGATGACGCTACTGTCCGAAAAGCAGTCCTTCTCTATCGCGCTCACATTCTCCAATATAATTAGAAATATACGATGAGTCATAAATGCGTTGTTTGTTTTAAAAAGTGGGCAGTAGTGGGCACAACCAACGACTAAATTCGGCTCATAAGTAAGTACAAGGTGGCGCAAAAGTAATCCTCCTATCAGAAAATGCTATAAATTTTGCGATTGGCCCCTAATGTCAGTTCTGTTTTGACATTTGTGTAGTAAACACATGCGAAATACATGTTAATAAACAATGTTACGCTACACTGCTCCAGAATGCGGAATATTGGTGACTATTTGACCAATAATCGGTCGGTGACTTTGGCACAACGTGAATTTCGTCGCAGATCTCCTAGCCGTCCAACGCCTACTGGTGAAACACTGCGACGTTTAGCCGCTCGCCTCGAAGAGACTGGTACAACACGAGATGCTGCCAGGCGTGGCAGACCCCGGAGTAGCCGTTCTGCAGAGAATATTGCTGCCGTAGCCGAGGATGTCATGGAAGCGCCGTCGACATCGACCAGACGACGTGCCACGCAAATGGGTATCAGTCGACGGTCTTTACAGCGAATTTTGGTACAAGATTTGAAGATGTTTCCGTACAAAGTCCAAACGGTGCATCAGCTGTTAGCTGCTGACCGCCAATCGCGTCTAACATACGCTCAAGCCATCCTTAATCACCACCAACACCAACAGATGATTTTTCATCAAAAATAATCATGAGTGATGAGGCCCATTTCCATCTTAGCGGGTACGTAAATAAGCAAAATTTACGCTTCTGGGGCTCTGAAAATCCGCGTGTAACCCACGAAGAGCCATTACACCCGCTCAAAGTCACTGTATGGTGTGCTGTTTTCGCTGGAGGAGTCATCGGACCTTTTTTCTTCGAAGACGTCGCGGGCCAAACGGTTACTGTGAATAGTGAGCGCTACAGAGCAATGATCAACGAGTTCTTTTTGCCGCAACTTGATGAATTGGGATTGGAAAACATGTGGTTCCAACAGGACGGTGCAACGGCACACACTGCACGTGCCACAACCGATATGCTGAAGGATGCATTTCCCGGGCGCCTAATCTCCCGTTTTGGCGATTTGCACTGGCCAGCAAGATCGCCTGATTTGACCGCTCCAGACTTCTTTTTGTGGGGCTTTTTGAAGTCGCGGGTTTATGTCAACAAGCCTCAGACTCTTGCAGCTCTTAAATACAATATCCGCCAAGAATGTGAGGACCTATCGCCGGAAGTTTTGGCCAAAATAATGGAAAATGCCATAAAAAGGGCTCAAATGACAATCAACTGTGGCGGCGCACAGTGGTCAATTTCGCGAGATAGCGGTCAAAACTCTATAACTTTTGGCCGGATTGGTATTTTTTACGCAAATTGTTTTGTTCAATAGGAGGGACTTTAAGCTTCAATTTGCGTGTTCAAACGTAAAAATCGACTGATAGGAACGTAAGTAATGTGGAGTTAAAAATGCATTTTAATTTTTTGTTGAGTTTCCATATAAAAGTTGAATATTTTGACATTTTAAATAGGTATATTTTTTATAATTTCTTATTTTCTTCAATCGTATTTTACAACCAATACTTATTTATTATTCCTAAACTTAATTTTGGTCAGAAAATGCCAACATTTGGCCCCTGACATTTATTTAGTCTCAATATTCACAGGGGCCAAAGGTTGGTTTTTGTGGAAGAAAGCTAATTCTTGTGAGGATTAAACTGAAAAATAACACTGAAATTCCCAACAATATCAATACCATTTGGATATATTATATACAGAACACAACATCGATAAAATTTTAAGTAAACTTTTACTATTGATTTAAAGTGCACATATATTTTATTTAAATGTATTAATAAAAATTTATACTAAAATTAGAAACAAATTATAATCTTTAAACTAGTGTTAATTAAACAATATTAGTAAAAATTTCTTCCAAATAGCTTTGATTTTCATTTTGCAGTAGTTGTTTAGCTTCTTCATCTAACTCTAATGAGGTTGATTTCCATTTTTGTCGAATACTGGACATATATGGGTCTGATGTGCACAACAAAATATTAATAAGATCTTCATTAGTACAATATCTGGAAATTTTTCTTGTATTGTGCTCGCGAAAGAATCTGTAGTCTTTGTTCCTTTTTTCTTGCGCTTCTTCTGAGAGATCTCCAATTGGAAGCATATTGTGCTGAATTATTTGTTCCCCATGGAACAAAATTTTGTGAACTGTGGTTGGCATATGTCTCCAAGAATATTTTTGGTTATAAAGGGTTGCTGTCTCATTAGCATACTGACCAAATTTTTTTGCATCTATCTTTTTGCTACATGCTATAACTTCTAATATGATTTGGAATCGTCGTATTAAATCATAATCTACTCCAGTTATAGAAGCTGCAGTTTCTGGATCGGAAAAAAATCTCCTTGCTGTGTTTCCATCATTAGAATTTCCTTCTCCTTGCTTTGGCTGGTCAATTATAAGGCCTATCTCACGGTATTTTTTCTTGAATATCTTTTTTTTTTGCTTTCTTTTTTCCAAATTTTCTTTGTTGTTTCTCACTGTTTCGCCTAACGGGCCAAATTCCAAATCGTATCCCAATTTAAGAATATGTTCCATAAAACGAATTCTAGCATGAAGAGGTGGCATTCCAAATTCATATGCTTCATTAAAACTATCGTCTTGTGTTGGTGGTTGGCTCAATTGACTTGATGTTTTTTGGCATATGGTGCAGCTTGACGAAGACTTTGTTTCGGTTAAAGCTTGTGCAACTTTTCCATCGATCATTGTAAGTGACATTTTAAAGTTAACTTCGATGCATTGGTCATTAAATTCAAATATCACTGGTTGAAGTTCCTTAATTTCATCTCTTATTTTGCCAACTTCTTCAGTTATGACATCTTTAGTTTCTTTTTTGTAAGCAAACTTTATTGGTCTACAAAATTTTGTTGACGAGGGAATTTCATTCTTCCATACATCTATCTCTGCATCTATCTCTGCAGCTCTACTAGTTGACGGCTCTGAACCAATATAAGTTTTTGTTAAACGTAATGGAACGAAAGAAATCATGAATAAATTGGCATCTGATGAATTTTCCGCATTACATTGTTTGTATTGTTTCTGGCCAGAGGACCCATCACATCCCCATTTAGAAATTAAAGTCATGCTGCAATTTTTAAACTTCTTTAAATAGTCAGCATCAAATGTCTTTAATAATCGTTCTGCAGTGTGTTCAAGAAGATCCTGCAATTTTATTTCTGCTGAACTTGAAGTTACACTAATAGCAGATGGTGAAGGTAAGCAATCTTTTTTGGCAGAAACTAAATCTCGATATGATGGAAAAATTCCACAATTTTTTTCATTGGTTCGCTTCCGCAATTCTGTATATTGGTTTTTAGTCATTTTCAAATCCAAAAATAGTGCAAGTGCTTCTTCTGGAGTAAATTTATTTTCTTCAGTTGGTGTCGGCATACTTTCTAAAATCCTTTTTGTGCGTCTGGGGCTTGCTTCCACTATTTTTTCAATGATAGCAATTTTACTCTTTTTAGTTTTCGATGGTTGAATTTGATGCAGAAATGAAATGAATCCTAGTTACTGATGGCTTTTCAAAAATAAGTTTATTTCTTAGCCATTCTTGGTTGCGTGAGTAAAACAATTTCTTGTTTCTGGAACATTGATTGTACCGTTTTCTTAAAGTATTTAAAAAGTTTTTTATTTTTAACTTATGAATTTTAATTTCTTGTTTGTCGGATATTTTGAAGAATGGATTATTCATTATATGTAAAATAATATCGTTTTCATCTTTCCGTTCAAAATATATATCAGATAGAACACTATAACTGAATTTAGCCATTGTTTAAACAATAATTATATAATTATATAATTCACTAATAAAAACTGCACTTTCAAAATATTGACTTGTACTTTTCGCGTTCGTCGACACTTGTTGAATGAGTAAAATCGATCAATGCACACCTATTTATACTGTGTATTGTTCACTATTTTACTGACAGGTACTTGTAAATGGGTGCATATTTTTTTACCGTCGCTATATACCTGTTTCACCATGTGTGAGGTTTAAATTTTCCGAATAATGACCACCCCTAAATGTGAAAAACCCAAATAATTAAAAGTTACTTTGCTTACTATGGGTTTTTCAGTTGGCTACCTGTTTTTTACAGAAATTCAACGCACATTTAGGGGTCGTCATTATTCGCAAATGTATTTAAAACAGGTATTCTGAACGGACCTGATATTCGGAAATTGATCAAAAGTGATTCTTTCATGAACAACCTACGAAGAAAACAAGATCATCAGAACCACAAGCGTCAACTTCTGCAAGCATGGATATTGCCAATAATTGAAAAAATGTTCTGAATTTGGTTTTTATGCATATTATTATTGCGTATTAATTGCATATTATTTTATTTTCATAAAGTTTTTATAAATATTTTTTTTGCATGATAATTTTTTAATTTTAATTTTTATTTTATTTTTTGAAATTGCGAATAAAAGCGAAACGCGTGGATCGATTTTCATGATCTTTGTCTCATTTTGCTCATAGGTTATGTGACTTTGCGAAAAAGTAACTACACTTGAAACTTATTTCCGTTTTGTATTTTTTATGAATTTAAAAAAAAAAATTTCTTAATTTTTTATTGGAAACTTATTTTTAACTTGTAAACTGTTGCTTGTATAGGAAAACAATATATGAACAGATTAAGGGAATTGTAATTCTTAATTTTTTAAAATTTATTTCAACTAAATCGGGCTAGTGGCTGTCGAGCTATGTCAAACAACAGGGCCTAAAACGTGATAAATTCCCCTATACGATAGTACTAACTTCAAATCGATATTAAAAATATTTCGGCAGGTAAGAAGACAAAACGAATGATGCAGAAATTTCACATACTGTTCTCAGAATTGAGTTGGCAAATCATGTGTTGTACTGTGTAATGAATAATAATGACTTTGGATGATATGTACGTCAATCGTTTCGTTTGTTTTCGTGCACTGGATAGAACTAAGTTGTGACAGTGCTGTTGTCTCTTTCATTTTTGTGATTCATTCTCGTTTCTAATGTTCTCTTCGTTGTGTTCTGTCGTTAATGTTGGTAAAAATTGAATTTAATGTTCTATTTGGTTTGTAAGCAAAGCGAATGTTGTCAGATTCTATTGTCATTTTTGTCAAAATTTTGATACACCCTTCTATGTGGACTAGGTCCAAATATGGGCCAAATTCTCCTAATTTCAACAGAATTATTTTTTGGGTCAATAAGAACTCTTGTACAAAATTTCATCAAAATATATGCATAATAGCCACTTTCACATACAAATAACTTCTCAAAAAATATGACGTGCATTTGTACCGAATATCTTACCTTGGGTCAGAAAAATTGCTGTAGCTCAAAAAGTGCATGGACATGTATATATAGGAATGTAGGGGAGGGTTAGGACTACAAAATAGTAAATTTGTGTTTTGACTCAGCTTGACTCACAGGAGTTGTGCTCTATGAAGTAGGAAATTTCCGATAAATTAGACCATTTTTAAAAAAAAATATTTAAATTGTTCTGCAAACAGTAGAGCTTCCTACCAGTGATAGGAAATAAGTTAAGTTACAACACAAAATTTATTCCGTCCAAAAATCTTGAAAAACAAAAAAGTTATGATCATTTCAACTTTAAAAATTAACTAAAAATATCATAAATATCATAAATTCTGAAAAAGCCCATTTTGGACCACCCTGTTCTCAGTGAAATAGTTAAAATAGAGTTCTAATTTTTTGGCACCCGAGGTTTACTACTGTCTACTTTCATATAAGTCTAATAACTTTAAAATCGGAGAACAAAAACCAAAAGGAGTTTTGGCCGCTATCTCAAAATAATGACCACAGTGCGGCGGCCATTTACATGACATCATATTCTCGACTTGATGTAAAAAAAAATTAAAAGACAAAATAAAAATAACCCACAAGAAGAATCAAAGTTTTTTTATTTTTTTTTAAATTACAGCCAAAAAAACATCGGAAGGTTATTTTTGCGCCACCTTAGTATAAGAGAGAAGGATGATGAGTGAAGGGAAAGGTAGGGTTATATCATATATTAGTCTGTATTCCCATGGATTCTATTGAACCAGGAGGATTTATAAACCCTTTAAAACTTGAATTCAATCTGTTTTTATGTGAATTTAATTTATTCTTTCCAAATAAAACATTCGGAAAATGGGGAAAAAAATAATCTTTTATATAGCAAATAATATGTTGACGATTTCCCGTCCTGTCCCGGGAACTCGAACACTGAGGCGATTCGCGAAAGCGTTCGCGTGTGTGCCTATGGCGATTCTCAAGTGATCCATGAACCTCGAATCATTACACGCAAATCGTCATATTCGAATCACGACAGGCGAACGTTTTTGCTAATCACCTCAATGTTCGCAAGCAATGCATCGCCGCGATTGTCAAACAATTCACGGCTATACATCGCTGGCACATATGATCGGGGTGATAGCCCATGGCGATAAATCGCCATCAAGCAATACATGCTGGCGATTTGCCAGAGAAAAAGTTTTGGTGCTAATACGCCAAAGGACGCGCCTACCACTCGTATACCCTTAGAAAACATAAATCTATTTTGTATGAATCTGCAATTTGAAGATGTTTTTAACCATTGAATAAATTCGCTAAAGTTAGAACAAAGGATATTTTAAGGATAAAACTGTATATCCTTAAAATCCTTTTCAGAGAACTGGTCACTTGGAACTGGAACTTGCTCTTCTTGATTGTTTATCGAAATAGTAGTGTTCTTTCGCACAGACTCCTGAATGGAAGGGTAAACAAAACGAAGTTTAGGATCATATGTATTTTGATCATGTGTAATTATTGTTTATATGTTTTAAAAATAGAATTCCTGAAGATGTTCCTCAAAGAGGGACAAAATATTGAATAAATAAAAAAACCAAATTCAATGAAAAATCATCAGAACTTGAGCTTGACTTATTCATTTTTTAGATGGGTATTTAACTAAAGGTCGTTTACTAATAACAATTAATATGTTTTTCAATAAATGTACTATTTTTCTCGAAATTTCATTATATGGTAATACATATACATGATTTGGTTCCAACAGGACGGTGCAACGGCACACACTGCACGTGCCACAACCGATATGCTGAAGGATGCATTTCCCGGGCGCCTAATCTCCCGTTTTGGCGATTTGCACTGGCCAGCAAGATCGCCTGATTTGACCGCTCCAGACTTCTTTTTGTGGGGCTTTTTGAAGTCGCGGGTTTATGTCAACAAGCCTCAGACTCTTGCAGCTCTTAAATACAATATCCGCCAAGAATGTGAGGACCTATCGCCGGAAGTTTTGGCCAAAATAATGGAAAATGCCATAAAAAGGGCTCAAATGACAATCAACTGTGGCGGCGCACAGTGGTCAATTTCGCGAGATAGCGGTCAAAACTCTATAACTTTTGGCCGGATTGGTATTTTTTACGCAAATTGTTTTGTTCAATAGGAGGGACTTTAAGCTTCAATTTGCGTGTTCAAACGTAAAAATCGACTGATAGGAACGTAAGTAATGTGGAGTTAAAAATGCATTTTAATTTTTTGTTGAGTTTCCATATAAAAGTTGAATATTTTGACATTTTAAATAGGTATATTTTTTATAATTTCTTATTTTCTTCAATCGTATTTTACAACCAATACTTATTTATTATTCCTAAACTTAATTTTGGTCAGAAAATGCCAACATTTGGCCCCTGACATTTATTTAGTCTCAATATTCACAGGGGCCAAAGGTTGGTTTTTGTGGAAGAAAGCTAATTCTTGTGAGGATTAAACTGAAAAATAACACTGAAATTCCCAACAATATCAATACCATTTGGATATATTATATACAGAACACAACATCGATAAAATTTTAAGTAAACTTTTACTATTGATTTAAAGTGCACATATATTTTATTTAAATGTATTAATAAAAATTTATACTAAAATTAGAAACAAATTATAATCTTTAAACTAGTGTTAATTAAACAATATTAGTAAAAATTTCTTCCAAATAGCTTTGATTTTCATTTTGCAGTAGTTGTTTAGCTTCTTCATCTAACTCTAATGAGGTTGATTTCCATTTTTGTCGAATACTGGACATATATGGGTCTGATGTGCACAACAAAATATTAATAAGATCTTCATTAGTACAATATCTGGAAATTTTTCTTGTATTGTGCTCGCGAAAGAATCTGTAGTCTTTGTTCCTTTTTTCTTGCGCTTCTTCTGAGAGATCTCCAATTGGAAGCATATTGTGCTGAATTATTTGTTCCCCATGGAACAAAATTTTGTGAACTGTGGTTGGCATATGTCTCCAAGAATATTTTTGGTTATAAAGGGTTGCTGTCTCATTAGCATACTGACCAAATTTTTTTGCATCTATCTTTTTGCTACATGCTATAACTTCTAATATGATTTGGAATCGTCGTATTAAATCATAATCTACTCCAGTTATAGAAGCTGCAGTTTCTGGATCGGAAAAAAATCTCCTTGCTGTGTTTCCATCATTAGAATTTCCTTCTCCTTGCTTTGGCTGGTCAATTATAAGGCCTATCTCACGGTATTTTTTCTTGAATATCTTTTTTTTTTGCTTTCTTTTTTCCAAATTTTCTTTGTTGTTTCTCACTGTTTCGCCTAACGGGCCAAATTCCAAATCGTATCCCAATTTAAGAATATGTTCCATAAAACGAATTCTAGCATGAAGAGGTGGCATTCCAAATTCATATGCTTCATTAAAACTATCGTCTTGTGTTGGTGGTTGGCTCAATTGACTTGATGTTTTTTGGCATATGGTGCAGCTTGACGAAGACTTTGTTTCGGTTAAAGCTTGTGCAACTTTTCCATCGATCATTGTAAGTGACATTTTAAAGTTAACTTCGATGCATTGGTCATTAAATTCAAATATCACTGGTTGAAGTTCCTTAATTTCATCTCTTATTTTGCCAACTTCTTCAGTTATGACATCTTTAGTTTCTTTTTTGTAAGCAAACTTTATTGGTCTACAAAATTTTGTTGACGAGGGAATTTCATTCTTCCATACATCTATCTCTGCATCTATCTCTGCAGCTCTACTAGTTGACGGCTCTGAACCAATATAAGTTTTTGTTAAACGTAATGGAACGAAAGAAATCATGAATAAATTGGCATCTGATGAATTTTCCGCATTACATTGTTTGTATTGTTTCTGGCCAGAGGACCCATCACATCCCCATTTAGAAATTAAAGTCATGCTGCAATTTTTAAACTTCTTTAAATAGTCAGCATCAAATGTCTTTAATAATCGTTCTGCAGTGTGTTCAAGAAGATCCTGCAATTTTATTTCTGCTGAACTTGAAGTTACACTAATAGCAGATGGTGAAGGTAAGCAATCTTTTTTGGCAGAAACTAAATCTCGATATGATGGAAAAATTCCACAATTTTTTTCATTGGTTCGCTTCCGCAATTCTGTATATTGGTTTTTAGTCATTTTCAAATCCAAAAATAGTGCAAGTGCTTCTTCTGGAGTAAATTTATTTTCTTCAGTTGGTGTCGGCATACTTTCTAAAATCCTTTTTGTGCGTCTGGGGCTTGCTTCCACTATTTTTTCAATGATAGCAATTTTACTCTTTTTAGTTTTCGATGGTTGAATTTGATGCAGAAATGAAATGAATCCTAGTTACTGATGGCTTTTCAAAAATAAGTTTATTTCTTAGCCATTCTTGGTTGCGTGAGTAAAACAATTTCTTGTTTCTGGAACATTGATTGTACCGTTTTCTTAAAGTATTTGTCGGATATTTTGAAGAATGGATTATTCATTATATGTAAAATAATATCGTTTTCATCTTTCCGTTCAAAATATATATCAGATAGAACACTATAACTGAATTTAGCCATTGTTTAAACAATAATTATATAATTATATAATTCACTAATAAAAACTGCACTTTCAAAATATTGACTTGTACTTTTCGCGTTCGTCGACACTTGTTGAATGAGTAAAATCGATCAATGCACACCTATTTATACTGTGTATTGTTCACTATTTTACTGACAGGTACTTGTAAATGGGTGCATATTTTTTTACCGTCGCTATATACCTGTTTCACCATGTGTGAGGTTTAAATTTTCCGAATAATGACCACCCCTAAATGTGAAAAACCCAAATAATTAAAAGTTACTTTGCTTACTATGGGTTTTTCAGTTGGCTACCTGTTTTTTACAGAAATTCAACGCACATTTAGGGGTCGTCATTATTCGCAAATGTATTTAAAACAGGTATTCTGAACGGACCTGATATTCGGAAATTGATCAAAAGTGATTCTTTCATGAACAACCTACGAAGAAAACAAGATCATCAGAACCACAAGCGTCAACTTCTGCAAGCATGGATATTGCCAATAATTGAAAAAATGTTCTGAATTTGGTTTTTATGCATATTATTATTGCGTATTAATTGCATATTATTTTATTTTCATAAAGTTTTTATAAATATTTTTTTTGCATGATAATTTTTTAATTTTAATTTTTATTTTATTTTTTGAAATTGCGAATAAAAGCGAAACGCGTGGATCGATTTTCATGATCTTTGTCTCATTTTGCTCATAGGTTATGTGACTTTGCGAAAAAGTAACTACACTTGAAACTTATTTCCGTTTTGTATTTTTTATGAATTTAAAAAAAAAAATTTCTTAATTTTTTATTGGAAACTTATTTTTAACTTGTAAACTGTTGCTTGTATAGGAAAACAATATATGAACAGATTAAGGGAATTGTAATTCTTAATTTTTTAAAATTTATTTCAACTAAATCGGGCTAGTGGCTGTCGAGCTATGTCAAACAACAGGGCCTAAAACGTGATAAATTCCCCTATACGATAGTACTAACTTCAAATCGATATTAAAAATATTTCGGCAGGTAAGAAGACAAAACGAATGATGCAGAAATTTCACATACTGTTCTCAGAATTGAGTTGGCAAATCATGTGTTGTACTGTGTAATGAATAATAATGACTTTGGATGATATGTACGTCAATCGTTTCGTTTGTTTTCGTGCACTGGATAGAACTAAGTTGTGACAGTGCTGTTGTCTCTTTCATTTTTGTGATTCATTCTCGTTTCTAATGTTCTCTTCGTTGTGTTCTGTCGTTAATGTTGGTAAAAATTGAATTTAATGTTCTATTTGGTTTGTAAGCAAAGCGAATGTTGTCAGATTCTATTGTCATTTTTGTCAAAATTTTGATACACCCTTCTATGTGGACTAGGTCCAAATATGGGCCAAATTCTCCTAATTTCAACAGAATTATTTTTTGGGTCAATAAGAACTCTTGTACAAAATTTCATCAAAATATATGCATAATAGCCACTTTCACATACAAATAACTTCTCAAAAAATATGACGTGCATTTGTACCGAATATCTTACCTTGGGTCAGAAAAATTGCTGTAGCTCAAAAAGTGCATGGACATGTATATATAGGAATGTAGGGGAGGGTTAGGACTACAAAATAGTAAATTTGTGTTTTGACTCAGCTTGACTCACAGGAGTTGTGCTCTATGAAGTAGGAAATTTCCGATAAATTAGACCATTTTTAAAAAAAAATATTTAAATTGTTCTGCAAACAGTAGAGCTTCCTACCAGTGATAGGAAATAAGTTAAGTTACAACACAAAATTTATTCCGTCCAAAAATCTTGAAAAACAAAAAAGTTATGATCATTTCAACTTTAAAAATTAACTAAAAATATCATAAATATCATAAATTCTGAAAAAGCCCATTTTGGACCACCCTGTTCTCAGTGAAATAGTTAAAATAGAGTTCTAATTTTTTGGCACCCGAGGTTTACTACTGTCTACTTTCATATAAGTCTAATAACTTTAAAATCGGAGAACAAAAACCAAAAGGAGTTTTGGCCGCTATCTCAAAATAATGACCACAGTGCGGCGGCCATTTACATGACATCATATTCTCGACTTGATGTAAAAAAAAATTAAAAGACAAAATAAAAATAACCCACAAGAAGAATCAAAGTTTTTTTATTTTTTTTTAAATTACAGCCAAAAAAACATCGGAAGGTTATTTTTGCGCCACCTTAGTATAAGAGAGAAGGATGATGAGTGAAGGGAAAGGTAGGGTTATATCATATATTAGTCTGTATTCCCATGGATTCTATTGAACCAGGAGGATTTATAAACCCTTTAAAACTTGAATTCAATCTGTTTTTATGTGAATTTAATTTATTCTTTCCAAATAAAACATTCGGAAAATGGGGAAAAAAATAATCTTTTATATAGCAAATAATATGTTGACGATTTCCCGTCCTGTCCCGGGAACTCGAACACTGAGGCGATTCGCGAAAGCGTTCGCGTGTGTGCCTATGGCGATTCTCAAGTGATCCATGAACCTCGAATCATTACACGCAAATCGTCATATTCGAATCACGACAGGCGAACGTTTTTGCTAATCACCTCAATGTTCGCAAGCAATGCATCGCCGCGATTGTCAAACAATTCACGGCTATACATCGCTGGCACATATGATCGGGGTGATAGCCCATGGCGATAAATCGCCATCAAGCAATACATGCTGGCGATTTGCCAGAGAAAAAGTTTTGGTGCTAATACGCCAAAGGACGCGCCTACCACTCGTATACCCTTAGAAAACATAAATCTATTTTGTATGAATCTGCAATTTGAAGATGTTTTTAACCATTGAATAAATTCGCTAAAGTTAGAACAAAGGATATTTTAAGGATAAAACTGTATATCCTTAAAATCCTTTTCAGAGAACTGGTCACTTGGAACTGGAACTTGCTCTTCTTGATTGTTTATCGAAATAGTAGTGTTCTTTCGCACAGACTCCTGAATGGAAGGGTAAACAAAACGAAGTTTAGGATCATATGTATTTTGATCATGTGTAATTATTGTTTATATGTTTTAAAAATAGAATTCCTGAAGATGTTCCTCAAAGAGGGACAAAATATTGAATAAATAAAAAAACCAAATTCAATGAAAAATCATCAGAACTTGAGCTTGACTTATTCATTTTTTAGATGGGTATTTAACTAAAGGTCGTTTACTAATAACAATTAATATGTTTTTCAATAAATGTACTATTTTTCTCGAAATTTCATTATATGGTAATACATATACATGATTTATAATTTGTTTTACTAAAATTCCAATGTTCGTCAATGGTACTTTTCATATTTCTACTCTAATTTTGGAACTATATTTTTTGAAAATAAAATAGAGGCCGAAAACCGGGTCAACCGGGTTTTCATGTGAGACCAACGGTCGGGTTTTTTAAAATCGTGTTTTTTGGAAAACGGAGAAACCCGAGTTTTTTATGTCGGTTTCAACCTCTTTTTCGGTGCCAATTTGTTTATAATATGTCACTTTTAATATTATCACAAGCCTCACAGAACGTTTTTTATTAGAGACAGCAATTTAACTAAAAAACTTTACGAATACAGGAAAACTCTGAGACTAAAATGGCGAAGTTTGACCTAGGTTTCACATACGCATAAGAATATATGTGAGCAATTGACGAATTGATTATTTATTTTCAGGAGCGATTATCTCACAGACGGTTTGACCCAACGAAGATATATATCTTCATTAAGCACTCTAGTATTCATTTCTGGGCGTAACCGCAACATTTTTTGCATGTTTAGGTCAAAATTGTACGTGTTATGTTACTATTAAAAACCTGGCCTTTTCCTTTCAAAATTAGTGCGAAATTTAGAACAAGGCCAATTTAGGAAATATTTAAGAAATTGTGGGCCTTTGTCTGTTACCATAACATTTTTATGTGGTAATTTTGAAACTATAAAGTACCAAAAATAATGTGAAACGAAAAGGCTGGATAATTAGGGATGAATAATTTTAGCGTTGATAATCCCACGTGCATATCGTCGTAATTTTAATGTGTGCATTGCACCCACAGCGTCAGCAATAAACCATTTGATTGGAAATTTTCGTCAACATGGGTTTGTAAGAACCCTTCCTGGTGCCGGAAGAACACCTACCGTGCACACTGGTCAAAATATTGAACGTGTACGGGAGAGCGTACAGCATAGTCCATCAACATCAACAAGGAGGCGTTCGACACAACTTGGACTATCACGGCGGTCGCTGCACATTAGACTTGTTTCCATATAAAGTTCAACTTGTGCAAGAATTGAAGACGACAGACTACCAGCAACGGCTTGAATATGCCTTTCGTTTCCGTGAAAAAGCGGAGGAAAACCCAGACTATATTCTCTGTCTGGTGGTGCATGTCGGACGATGTTGGAAAATGTTGTTAGGCCAGCTGTGGAAAGCCATCCAAACTTGTGGTTTCAACAAGATGGAACTACAGCACATACTACAGGTGCCTTTGTTAAGGCGGACATATTCGGCGAACGCATATTTCGCACACAAGCGATTTTAATGGGCCTCCAGGTTCACCAGATTTAACAGTTTTCTTTGCGGATATTTGAAAGAAAGAGTGTACGTTAACAAACCAAGAACCATACTCCAACTAAAAACCAATTCTAAATGAAATCAAGTATGTGCAAAGCAGAAAATGGACATCACTTGCAGGATATCATTTTTCAAAGCTAATTGTATACTGTATTTAAAAAATTATAATAATCGCATAAATAAAAAATATATAAACTATTTTTTCAGTTTGAATACCTCGTCTCAGCGATAATGAAAAGGGACGAATTAAATAAACAACATTTAATGAAACCTGGAAAGTTTTAGCGTCCACTAAATGTGTATAGTCCAATAGGTCTGAACTCCCAAAGCCCCTCCCTGCGCACGGTCTGCAGCCACGAGATTAATAAAAGTAAAGAATAGATAAGCAAGAAGAACCAAAATGAACGTTTTAAAAAATTCCGAAAAAATAATCGTTTTTCAGAACATATAGGAATTGTTCCGAAAATATTACTAATTATGTAATGTAACATAATAAAAATCCAAACATTGTAATTCATCCAACGTGATCCAAAGCCAATTATGCATAAATTGTTTTATAAATAATTACATTACCTGTGCGCACATATTTGCATGACACATCAATCTTCCATTTTCAAATCGCCAAGTTTGAGTAGTAACTCTTTGGTTGTTTTGAGGACGAACAACCAACTTCGTATATTCTGTTGGATTTGGAGGCTTTTCGAGATCCAAAACAAGTCGCGGAGATGTAAGAGTCGATTTAAGATATTCTGTTGGCGGAGAAGATCCCTCGTGTTCCAACTGACCATATGAATTCATTAGCCAAAGTTGTGAACGGTCTCCGGTACATTTTCTTGTAATTATAACTCGTTTATCTTTTACACCTAGCACAAGCTGTTGTCCACCAATGCCTAAGTTTCCAGAATCACAATCGGATGTTGCAAAGCGAAATGTTTCCTTAAAAGCGATGTATATAAAATTTGCATATGTTATGCTTTTTGCGACATCGTTCTTGCTTATTGGGTACTCAATATAATTGCCGCCAGGTGCCTCAATACGGAGAACTTGAGAACCTAATGGATCGTCGAGAACGTAGGCCAGTGAGGATTGTGGTTTCACATTAGTTCTCCAAAATGGTTCGATACCTTTCTGAGAAAAGTGGATAGAGACTTCAGAAAAGTTGTCTATTCTTATTGGAGGCGGCAAGGAATGTGCATCCGTGAAATGCAAAATATATGTTCCTCCATGCAGAATGACTTCTAAACGCAGGAACATCATTTCTCCAACTTCATTTCTGAGGTTTATATATAAACTTTTTGCTTCATTTACAGGTAAACCATTGGACCATCGACAGTACTCGTCATCCGCTACTCTAACACAGAGTAATGGTTCATGTTCGCAATTCGACCAATGGAATGGAAAGTTGCTCCCTGGAAGAGCGGTGATAAGGGTATTAGATGCAGCTTCCATCTGAAAAAGGAATAATTCATTAAAAGTTAGATATCGGAACCGTCATTAATCTACAATTTTAAATAACTCATTACATCTCCAACCCATATATAAAGTGGTGGTCAAAACATATACAACTAAGAATGACTTACATTAATAGGCTATGTAAGTTTGTAAATTTGAATTACAAAGAAAGCAATGATGTTTAAATAAATATTAATACAACATTGAGATTTCAAATTATTAACAAAATGCACATATTCTGTTAATATTTCTTTGTTATCGGCATTTTTACCGAAAAATATAAAAATCGGTCTGGACAAAACATATGCAACTCGACAACTTTGTTTTAAACAACGACATTTTTCAAATTTCTTTTGACCTGTCGTTGTTCGTATTAGTAAATAATAATCCTGCGTAAGGAAATTTTTAAGAATATTCAATTTTATTTTGTTATTTTAGTTAAAATAGAATTTGTATGAAATATTAAATTTTGTTTTTTACTAAACAAGACAGATTTCCACTTTCAGGTTAATTAAAATGGCTTGTAGCATAGCGCAGGAGTCGTGCATGGTGCCGTTCTCGTGGAGAGGCTCGTACAGGGCGCCTTTGAATTTTTCGAGCAAAAACTGGGACTTGCAATTGTTCAGTTTGCGTATATGAAGAGAAAAATGAGTCGTTTTTCACAAGTCTGTTCATAAAATTGTCCGTCCGACCACTTGTCTTACGCGATCAACCACCTCGGTGTACAACAAAAAATTTTATTATTTTTTTAAATTAGAAATAATTCAAAATATTGAACTTTTACGAATATTGAATTTCTGGACAATGTCTCTGTGTTATATTCCACAAAAATAAGCAGTCACAATTCGTTGTATGAGCTAAGATCCGAATTTATCGCAGCCATTTCCATAAAAAATCTATTTTAACTCCTATAGAAAAAATAACAAAATAAAATTTAATATTCTTAAAAATGTCCTTACACAGGATTATTATTTACTAATACGGAAAACGACAGATCAAAAGAAATTTCAAAAATGTCGTTTTTAAAACAAAGTTGTCGAGTTGCATATGTTTTGCCCGGACCGATTTTTATATTTAACGATAAAAATGCCGATAACAAAGAAATCATAAAAGAATATGTGGATTTAGTTAATTATTTGAAATCTTAATGTTGTATTCAAATTTATTTAAATTTATCGTATAGGTTTTAGCTCTTACTTCTTAAAGTGGATATCTTCGCATCTTTCAAATCGCTCTTAGATTATCAAAATTGGTAATTCTTACTCTAGACCTATTCTGATTCCATCAGGCGTTCCTCAGGGTAGTCATCTAGGCCGGTTCTTTTCTTAATATTCATAAATAACCTTCCGGGGTCTATCAGTGTTGAATGCGTTATGAGATCCTCTACTATATGAGAATCCATGTGAGGTGATCCTGAAGTCCTGGGAATTCTATGCTAGAACTGCATCATACAGTAAATCAAGTGATTCCTCGCTTGACGATGTCCAGTCGCCATTCTCGTTCTGAAGATAGCCAACTGTACAAAGAGTAAATGATAGAACTTTACTGAGACTAGCTACCTCATAAAATACCTATCCCCATGGAAGTGACTCCGTGACTTTGGCGATTTTGCCGACCTTCAGGTTATACGTAGGCCACTGATCTACCCTGCGTCAGTCACGGAGTGAAACTGGCATTTCCCGAAGAACTGTGATGTACAGTGATTCTGCTACAACATCACACCACTTGTCCTTAGGGATACTAAAACTCACATCACTCCAATGACGGCCATCTCCATGCTGCTCTTGACAACCTCGATAAAAGTTCTTAGTCCAGCAGTGTCGGGATCATTAGCCTTTTCAGATGGCTAGGGATAGGTGATCTTACTCCTTTGTTAGATTTTTCCGTAATAGGTACAGAAGCTGCCAAAGGATTCTCAACAACACCTTTGACCCATTTTAAAGAATTGTTCTGTTTGACAGTAAGAATTCCCATCCATGTTATCTAACCTTACAACAATTCTTTGGGCATATTGCCGTTCGTTGCACTTTACTCTGGAGGGGCGGATATGTCGGACACCCTTTACTGAGCCAATTATAGTATGTACTAGGGTTTGCATTTTCCCGTTCCCGGGAAACGGGAATTTTTTTTCAATTTCCCGGGATCCCGGGACAGCACGGGAAATGGTCAACATACTGTTTACCATGAGTTAAGCTTATTTTTTCCAATGAAACATTCACATTTTATTAAAGTAAAATAAAAATATAATTCACAACGAACCTGTTACAGAATTCATATAATAAAGCACAATGTGAGATCAATTCAAACATCTTTTCAAGTTTCAAAATTAGTTAATGATCAGATATTTCTTATTTTATTGGAAAATGTGGACGCGACGGAGAAGATCGTCACATTAATAGTGAGTAGAGCATTAAATGAAATGTTTGTTCTTTGGCGTTCGGATACATGCCCAAAATCTATTTTTCTCGGATTTTATTTTTTTCATATGGAGCTTGACAGGAAAAATCCGAAAAGTGGAACGCAGTTTAAAAATATTTTGTCATCCAACTACAACATTTGACATACCTAATTAAAAGCTATGTGATCTAAATTTTTATACAACATTTTTAATTTTATTGTGGAAATGATGGAAAAAAATATGCAAAGAAATACGTAAAATTTTCTACTGAATTCCCGCGGGATTCCCGTACGAATTTCCCGGGATACGGGAAATCCCGGGATGCAAACCCTAGTATGTACAGGACGTAACTTCCGTTGGTCTGCGTTTGTTGCTTCGTTGTTGCGGCCGGAAACCGGGGTCGAAGCCAACCAGCGGACTAGCATACCAGCGGACTAGCACCACTCAAGAGGTTGACGGATGTTTTCCCGGGGTGTTCGGACGTGGTTTTTTATTTTATTTTTATTTATAATTTAGGAAGTATTAATTTTGATTCCCACGAGTGTGGGAAGATGAGATATACCCCGTCATAGCCTCCGATAACACTTTCTGAGGCGCCCATGTAACAAAAAGGCTACGTTCTAATACAGTCGGTACCCTGACTTCACACCAAAAACGAAAAGAAAAAAGAAGATATCTAATCACAGCTTGGTGGTCAGCATGGGTGTCAATATTTTCTAATACAGATAAAACGGCATTAAATGGGCGGATATTTTTGGGAGTGAAAGAGAAATATTCAGCATTGTGTTCTTTCAGATACTTAACAGCATTATCGTAGTGATAGTGCGGCTCGCAAAATAGTTTGCGGTCAATAGATATTTTCCGAAGCGGGCATTTCGTTATTTTACAATCATTTCAAAGTTTTAGTATTTGTCTTCAGAATCGTAATTGGTGGATTATGCTCATTTGTTGGAGTTATTGAAGGCAACATCGTCTCCTCCTTTTTCTGAACTCATGTTCGAACGGAAGAGAGTTTATTAGTTACTGTCAATAGAGAAATAAGTCTCTCAAATATATCATGAAAACAATAACGAATAACGTAATTGACAAATTTATACAAATACCGCAACACGATAGTACAACTTTTGTAACGATGCGCAAAACTATGAGTATTTGATGTAAAAAAGATATAGAAAATAAAAATTTTACCCGCAGTTTTTGTGATTCTATAGCCTTTTTGGTTGCTCTATGTGCAAAAAATGGGATGGAACGGAAGATTAATGAAGTTTTCTATCGAGTATTTACACAATAAATTACCGGTACCGGTCGCGAAAGTACGATTTTCAGTATGTTTTTTGTTACTATTATCACCTAACATTCTAACTTTTTCGGCCTCCTTGCATTTTTCTTTCTTATTGATTGCAATCGAGAGATTTTGTAGAAATAGTGCAAACATATCAAATGTTTAGTATGTAAAATAATTAAAACACACATACATCAATCAAGTCAAATAAATGGGTTGCCGAATCATTACTTATTACACATTAATTGCGTAATATTTTATATTTATACAGGATTTTCCAACAAGAGGTGTTTTTTTTTAATCACCCGGTATTTTCACTCTAGATACCACATATTTTAACAGATTTCCTTTAATATTGGCAAAACATTTTATATTTCAACTAGAAACACCTGTGGCGAAAATGTGTTAGATCGGTTCAGATTTATATATAGCTCCAAAACAAATTTCTCTCCTAATTTGAGTATCTCCGCTCTAGAAACCTCATATTTTATAAGATTGTCTTCAAATTTGGCAAAACATCTTATATTTAAACTGGTGAAACTAGTTCAGATCGGTTCAGATTTATATATAGCTCCCATACAAATTTAGCTCCTAATTCGACTTTTTCCTCTCCAGATACAACATATTATAACAGACTTATGTTTCAACTAGAAAAGCTTATGTTGAAAATTGGTCAGATCGTTTCAGACTTATATATAGCTCTCACACAAATTTGGTAAATTATCTAATATTTCAACTAGAAATAACTATGGTGCAAATAGGTTAGATCGGTTCAGATATGTATATAGCTCAAATCGGTTCAGATTTATATATAACTCCCATACAAATTTCGCTCCCGGCTTGACTTTTTCTGCCAACCAAGAATTTTTTTCAAATTTTCCATAACACGTTATACTTTAACTAGAGCACCGTTCCATATTTGGATTTGGTCACATCGGTTGAGTATATCATATAGTCGGCGCCGCCCGAATTTAGCTTACTTGTTTTTTCTGTGAAAACTTTTTTATTGTCACTACAGTAATCACTCCTATTACGAACTTCCCGTAAATTTTAAGGGAAATGGGGCAAAATTTGTATTGCTTTTTAATAATTTTTCTTTAATTTTATGACAAATAGTTTAATATTCGGTAACGTCTGATTTCCAAGGTTCCCACAATTTCATAATAGAAAATTATTATATAATATCAAATTATTTCATACAGTTATATTTCATTCCTAATATTTATATGGTGGTGACTAAGCACTGTGTTACGCGAGTACAAAACCCAAAATAACTATTTATTTGGTGATGTTGTTTTAATTACTTATTAAAGATCACATCCTTTGCGTTATTAGACATTTTGGAGAGATCAAAATTGCAATAAAATGTTTTTTTTTTAATTGTTCATTCGATTTGATGTTATAAGTAAGTATAAGTAAACAACTACCAAAAAGGCGATAATATGTTAATATTCCGTAACATTTTACGAATAGCATCTTCACAAGTGAATGGGAACGAAATTTTAGTATGGGATCAAAGAGGTAAAGTGTATGTTTTGCACCCAGAAGGTGTCGGGTTCGAATCGTACCTTGGAAAAAAACTTTCTTATATTACTTTCATTTTTGTTGAAGATTTTAACACTCTAGCTTCTCTCTTTATGGATCAATTTAAAAATTTTTTTAGAGTAAATAAAAAAATCAATTAAAAACATTAAAGGATTAAAATGTTCTACTAAAACATTTGCCGGGAAAATTCAGTGGAGGTCACCAAAGACACCAACAGCAACTTAAACAGCAAAATTAGACGCCAACTTATAAAAAAATAATGGGGTTAAAAATTTCACTTTAGAAAAAATAAATATTTCTTTAAGTTTCAATGGTTTAGTTATATTTCACTGATAGCTGAGTTGGTTAGAGCTACGTAGTAGATTTTTAAAACAGAAATGCAAACTAGTGAAATAGTGGTTCCTTTGCAACTAAATGGTTTTCCAATAAGGACTTGATAATTTTTTTAAATAAAACGCAAACCATTTGAAAACAAGCATTTATGAATGCAACTCGACTTCGAAGCGGCCAATTGACTAGTACATTTCTTGAGATAACACGTTCACCAAACATACTCTTCAATAAATCGTAATCGTATGTCTATATATGCAGGTATAGTTACCCAGCAATACTTCTGAGGTGTGCTTCTCGTTCGTTTGTGAGAATCATTTCCTTAAAGTGGCCGGGTTTGATGTTGAAAAGTCGCTGCAAGGCCACCTGAACGAAATCATGATAGGAAATAAATTTGCATTCTATTAAATATAGATGTAAAATGGTCTTGAGCCAGGACATTATCCCAGTTCAAATAAAATATTGATTACAGACCAAAAAACACAAACGAAAAAAACTAAAACAAATTAGCGTTGGCACGGCAGAAGTAAGTAAGTAAATAAAATTTTTTACTGAGACTTTTTTTAGATAAAATGACAATGTGATTAGCGAATGTTTACATGTACACTTAGAACTATTGTTGTCTTATTCTAATACACGATGATTTTGAATATAAGCTACTTGCTAAATGAAACAGCAGATATGTAAGAACATAACAGAATAAGGCTTGCTCTAGGCCTTTACTGTAGCAGACAGAGCATGAGAAAAAATAAATAAACAACAAAACATAATACTTAAAACGAAATAACATATAACAACAAATAGCAATGGTCTGTTAACAGAGGGTAGACAATGCCCCTCAGTATAAAACTTACATGAATGAGTGTGTATATATTTATGTACGCATGTATAGAAAAAATAGATATCACCGAATAGTAAATGTAAATAAAGCGAATGCTCAGGTACATATTTTTCTTTGGTTATTAATGTTAATTGTTTTTAATAATATAGCACGCGACCACAAAGTAAAACACTTCTTAACATTTCAGTTGTCACGGCGAGACTGCCTTTTGTTTCTTTATTTTTTCGTTTTGTTTCCTGTGCATTCATTGCACACAATCAAATAGCTTAAAACTAATGAGTACAAGAGAGTTTAGAATATTCTTTAAATCTAATTATATACAAGAGAGTGGAGAGTAAAGCTTATAACTATAATTTACAATAGAGTAGAGAATATATAACTTAATACTAGGAATTACAAAAGAGTATATACATATATATACATTCATCTCAGTACAGTGGTTACCACACGTACAACTATACATATAATACAGTGGTTACATACTTATAGTTAAATACATGCTACTTATTGCTACAATTCGGCCATCCTGACGTCAAGGATCACCTGATCCCGACGATCATGACAGCAAACCGTACATTGTTATTCCTTACATTTGTCATCGTATCTCCGGATCTATTCGTGACATGATCACCCGAAGCATTCGTCCTACAAGCAACATCGGTCCCGAACCATGGCTTCATGTTAACTATCACCCAAATACCCGTATATGGAATTCTAGACTGTTCTTCCGATTCATCCTCTCAACCTGACCATTTGCCTGAGGCGACCCGGTGGCAATCTTGATGTGTCCAACATTGTTCGACTCTAGGAATTCGTAGAACTCAGCCGGTGTAAAACACGTACCCCGATCGGACACTACATACATTGGCCGACTATACGACCTAAAGTACTCTCTGAGCGAGGAAATAGCCTCCGCCGACCTCGTCGTCCTCGCGGAAAAAAGTCTAGCGAATTTCGTGCACCCATCCACGACAAGAAGAACATGCCTCTTCACGCCCCTTGGTCCCAACCGGCCCAAAATGGTCAATATGCAAAAGTTCAAAAGGAGTATTACTCTTCGGAATACTGTGAAAATAGCCTTCCTGCTTGCCGTCCTTCGATGAAAAAGCAATACACTGCAAACAATTCCTTATGTGACGGGCCACCTTCCCTCTCATATCCGGAAACCAATAAGACCTAGAAATAACTTCTACTGTCTTATCTGTACCCACATGGCCCAAATCATTGTGATATTTAAACAGAACATGTGTCTCCATGTCCCTTGGGACGTAAAACAAAAGCGACCCACTTCTAGTCTTCCTATAAATAATCTCATTACGCATCTCATAAAGACCGTGCTCAGCCTTCTCCAACATGGACCGAAGTTTCACTATATCATCGTCCCTACCTTGACAAATTACCAAATTCTCCTCAAAAGAATTCGTCTCAACTACCATAATACTAGTATTCCTGCTAAGCGCGTCCACATGCTGCATCCTCTTCCCCGACCTATGTTCCAGCCTATAGTCATAGTTCTCTAGCTCTAAAGCCCACCTGGCAATCCTCGGATTAAGGTCCCTCTTATTCAATGTCATAGCGAGAGAATTGCAGTCAGTGACAATCTTAAAATGCCGTCCTTGTAAATAAACCCGGAATCGACTCAAGGAATATATAATTGCCAACGTTTCGAGCTCGAAACTATGGTACTTCGACTCCGCATCCGTGGTCCTTTTAGAAAAGTAAAATATCGGGTGTAACTTCCCATCAGCCTTCCTTTGTAACACAATCGAACCGAAACCTAATGAGCTCGCGTCACAATGCAATTCCGTCTCATCGCCTGGGCTATAAATGGTTTTGTCAAAATTTTTTCCTCGAAATCGTCATCTTCCTCCAAAATTCCTAATTTTCTATTCGTACGTTGTCTCACCGCAGTAACTTTATCAAACTTTTCATTACATAAAATACTTTCACTAGACAGCATAATTCTTGCACCACACTTTTCCAAGAAATCCCTACCCAAAATCACAGAATTTCCCATAGACTCCTCGGAAACCACCAATAACTCAAGACATACAATTTTTTCTTTAACTTTTATTGAACTTAAAATTTTTCCAAAAACTACCAATTCACTTTTTTTTAAACCAAAAAATTTAGTAATCGGCGCATCCAACAATTCAACATCGGCCGGAATGAAAGATATCTTGATAAAACTGACTGGACTTCCGAGTCTATGAGGCATTCTAAATTAAGAAAAGTTTCAATATTACCATCTAATTTTATACAGAAATAGCTTACATAATCAAGAACTTCGGAATCACCGGTGGAGGTCTTCTTGTTTAATTGACAAACTGCAGCACGATGTCCCATTTCTCCACAGGCAAAACAAGCACCTACTTCTCTTTTTGGTTTTCTGCATTCCGTAGCGATATGACCAAAACAATTACAATTATAGCATCCTCCCGATTGTTTTTCAGTTTTTGTAGAGTGCGTAGTGTGTGTGTTTGCGGTTGCAGGTTGTAAGTCGATATTGATGAAAGGCCGATAACAAATGATCCTTCGTTTTAAAGCACTGCATGTTTGCTGTTACTTGCAGTTGACGATCATGAATTCCGTGTATCAAATACTCTATCATTCCCATGTCTGAAATCTGAATACCACTCGCCAGAAGAATTTTTTCACCAAAATACTCCGAGAACGGTTCTCCAACCCGCCACTTACGTAACTCAAACTTTTGACGTAGACATATTGTACTTTCTTTAGTACTAAATACTTTTCCCAAAGCAGTCAAAGTGTAGTCCACAGACTCACACACATACTCTGGTTTTGAGTGTAGCCAAACCTGTGCTTTACCCTTTAGTTTGCCAAAAATTAATGCTCTGACTTTGTTTTCGCACAGACTGTACGATTTTCTCAAATTGTTTACATGAGAAATCCACACATTCACATTTTTTCCCCATCGTAATCCGGCAAAAAATCTTTTAAACTATTCAGGGAAATGTCATCATTTGATACAACTGCTACCCCTACATATTCCGTACGTTTCAAAAAATCATTTTCTCTTTGCAACAGTTCTTTTTCGAAACGCAATAATTGAAGTTCTTTGCGTATCAGTTCCATCTCCTTCTTTTCAATATCAACAGCCAGTTTTTGTTTTTGCTGATACTCCAACATCGATTCATCAGTTACTTCATTGTTGCTTTTCATTTGTTCTTTCATTTGCAATTTGTTGTTGTACACACTTTTCTTTTGTCAGATCATTTGTATGTTGCTGCCATACGATGGTAAATTCAACATTATACACCATGCACGCAACTCATTGGCTGTATAGTTTTCTGCACATATAGCTTGCTTTATCACTTTTTCACTAAACAAAAAGTGTGCTGATTATGAGTCTGCTACGATGTTTGTGGACGACTTGGATGAAATCATTAAAAACGAACAACTTACAACTGAACAGATCTACAATGCAGACGAAACCAGTCTATTTTGGAGGTGTTTGCCTCAGAGATCTTTGGCTAGTGGTAATGAATATTCTATTGAAGGGTACAAGGAATCCAAAGAGAGAATCACAGTGCTAGTTTGTTCAAATGCTGCAGGAACTCACAAGTGTAAATTGATGATAATAGGAAAAAGTGCCCATCCAAGAGCTTTAAAAAACGTTGAACACCTTCCTGTGATTTATAAATATATAAATCTAATAAGAGAGCTTGGTAACACAACAGCTATTTCTGGAGTGGTTTAATCAAAATTTTGTACCAGAAGCAAAGGAACATCAACGGCGCATCGGTCTCAAAAATAACTGTAAAATACTTTTACTATTAGACAACTGTCCAGCACACCCAGATGTAAATGCTATGATATCTGAAAACGTTACAGTAAAATATCTCCCACCAAATTGCACGTCCTTGATTCAGCCTATGGATCAAGGATCGGAGCTTCAAATGTCACTACCGTAAACCGATGGTTCAAAAACTTGTTGGTGCTAATGACAGACGTGAATTCGTTAAATCTTTGAATATTAAGACAGCTTTGTGGTCAGCCGCAGCTTCTTGGGACTCTGCAACTCCACAAGTTTTAAAAAGAGTTTGGAATAACTTACTATCTCATAATGAAGATGCTCCAAATAGCCTTGTTGAGATACAAACAGATATAACCATGCCGTCTGGATGTACGATTGATGCTGTCGAAAAGTGGATGGTGTGCGACTCTGATGTCGCTCCGTTTGCTATTATATCTGAAGACGAAATAGTAGACATGGTTACCCAAAGCCAAGAAGATGAGCTTGATTCAAATTCCGAGGAATCAGATGGAGGAAATGCGGACGAAACGCCTACATTGACTCAGGCAATAGAGGCTAGTAGTATTTTGTTAGGTTTTTTAGAAAACTTTAATTGTCCAAGTATTTCAGAACCAGATAAAATGCAAATATATCGCATACAAACTCATTTGTTGGAAGAACAATCAAAAGCTAAAAGCATAAGACAGACTTCCATAAAAGATTTATTTAAATAAATGTATTCCTAGAGATATGATAAGTTA
The DNA here is from genome assembly GCA_947397865.1 of Polietes domitor. Lineage (NCBI taxonomy): Eukaryota > Metazoa > Arthropoda > Insecta > Diptera > Muscidae > Polietes > Polietes domitor. Next base: position 117,562,150 of record OX377621.1, read on the forward strand.
TTTATAGACGCAGATTTACATATTTTTGTCAAAAATAAATAAAAATAATAAAATTTCTACATGTAAAATTTTACCTCTTTTAACCGTTCGGTTATCCGTGATTAGCCCGGTCCCGAGCATCACGGTTAATCGAAGTTCAACTGTATATGAAAACATGCCCTGTATACGTTTGCCCTTTTGAAGCGTGGAACGTGCATGTACGTTGAACTTCATCAATTTGTCAAAACTGACTCCCAGGTATTTAACTTTTTTGGACGACCATTTTGGGGCATTTTCCTGATGCATTTCATATGCATATAGCTTCGGATTTTTCAGCATTAATTTATATTCCCCATGTTTTATAGTATTGATTAATTAGTGTTAGGTGATTAGCTGCATTGTTTAATTCAAGTACTGGCGAAACACTATGCGCGTAGATGAGACAATCGTCGGCATATAAAATGGCTTTTGAATCCCGCGCGACGTGCGGAAAGTTATTGAGAAAAATATTGAATAAAAAAGTACGCTCCCCTGTGGAACTCCGCTGTTTACCAGGCCAAAATTTGATAACGCACTTTAAACATACAGTTTTTGAAAAAGCTCTGAATTATTTTTACTAGCCCCGGGTCAATTCCCAGATCTATTAACTTGTATAGAATTCCGTTATGACTGACAGAATCAAATGCCTTCTCAATGTCTAGTGATATTGCAACAGTGCAATTTTGAATTCTTAAGTTTTTGGTGATATCAGAGTGAAACTTAAGAAGAGTGTTTTGAGTAGAATGATGTTGCTTGAATCCAAATTGATAATTTGAGATGGGATTTATAATGAATTCGTTTTCTAGTTTTTCCTTCAGGACCAGTTCAAAAATTTTTCCGATGTTGGTAAGTAATGATATTGGACGATAATCTGCTAGAGCTTCGCTATTCGCCTTCTTTTTTATTGGGATAATTTTTGCCATCTTCCAATCACTGGGGAAGTAGCAGTTATTTATGCAATTATTGAAGATGCATGCAAGGAATTCAGGTTCGAGATCATTTGTTTTTCTTTCCCTAAACAGAAAACAAAGTATTTAAAAAGAAGTGTGTGACATTTATTTGGTTCGGTTGCTAGCAGGGCAAACGAACGTTTCAAGGGACGCTACTCTCGCTTATCAATGTACAGTGCAATGCAACAACTACTCAAGTTAATTATTGGTTGTATATCTGCGTCGCAAACTCAACTGAATGAGAACTGCTTCGGACTGAAATATACAACCAATAATCCCAGTTCAGTAGTTACTGAAAACAAACAAATGTCCACACTTCTTCTCGTGTGTAATCGCAATTCGCGAAAAATGCACAGAGTGTTTTGTTGTTGCTATGTTCAAGCAACAACATGTTTAAGTCGTACCCCACTTCATTTCATCTGTTTTGTTTTTTTATTATTCGATCTTTTCTTTTCATAGTTTTTGTTGTAACTCTCACTCAGGTTCGAGATCATTTGCTCTGTTTTCTTAAACAGAAAAAAGTATTTAAAAAGAAGTGTGTGACATTTATTTGGTTCGGTTGCTAGCACATTTTTCAATCTCTCGTTGAATTTTTGAGCTTCTTCTATGTTAACGGATTCTTTTATAATTATTTTCAGCAGCTGAATTTGCTTGGACAAAATTGTATACTCCCGATTGAGCCTGTTTCCGATGTTTGCGATGGAAGATACGTTTGAGCTCTTTCTGCCACTGATGCTTTTTAATTTTGGCGGAAAACGGTGATTTTCTCCCTTGAGCTCTAATTTTTGAGAGTGTATATCATGGATAGATGTAAAAGTGGCGTTGAAGTCTTTGACTATAATGTCTATTTCATTATCTTCCTGGTTTCTATTTGTAGGTGGCATTAATTGGCGTGTAGCAGAATCCAAATCACGACGAAAGTTGTTCCAATTGGTATTTTTGTAGGACCTAAAGGTTCGAGGGGTCCTCATTATTATTCCTGACCATTTGAATTTCAATTCCAATTTAATTGGGAAATGATCAGAAAAAGTAGGAAGTGATCGAGAGAAGAAGGATCCATTTGGATAGGATGGTATAGAATCGCAGAGATGAACAACATCTAAGGAGTTATCCTGCAGCCATTTTTGAAGGTGTATGTCATTGCGGTTTTCTCCAGAATCACCCCATGATTGACTTTTCGAATTTAAGTCTCCTCCAATAATAAATCTGTCAAAATTTCCGCATAGTTGTAGTATCCGGTTTAAGTCTGAGCCGATATTCTGTACTGGATAATTGCACGGAGTATAAATAGACCCAATTAGGTACTTTCTGTGGATGTCATCTGAGCATGTGCCTATTTGGATGAATGAGGAATTTATCCCGATATCAGGCACTGTCAAACGGCTATATTGAATTGAACTATTTATTAGAATTGCAACTCCAACTGGTGAGTTATCATATATGAAATTAGACACGTTTATCTTAATGTTTTTATTCCTCCGTAGATGACAATCCTGGATAAACGCGATGTCGATATTATTATGAAGAAGGGTGTTATTAAGGTCAATTTGTCTACTTCTATCCATAAGTTATCTTACATTGAAGGTAATAAATTTAAAGATCTATGGTCCATAATTGGTTTTGACTTTGTTTAGAAGACGCAAAAACTCATTTTTGTCTTCTGTTTTTGACATATTTGGGTACTGTGAAAGGAATAAGCTGATCTCTTGCTCTAGGGTCAGCTCCACGGGCTCAAGAATGTAGTTTGCTAACTTTTTTCTTCTATGATGGAAGGCTTCTGTTGTTGGGTCGAACCCGTCTGGAAAAGATTGGCGAACGTTTTCCTTGGAGATACTGTTGACATGAAAATCGCTCTGTTCACATTGTTTTTTGTGGTTGCTCTGTCCTCCATTGCCTTACCTATCTTTTTCTGTCGCGCTGCAACATATTTTTTATGTGTTGGACATCCCCTCCAGTTTGCCGGATATCCAGCTTCTTCGCAATTGGAACAGTACGAGATAGGAGTTTTAAATTTTGTTACGGTTGCAACAGTCTCTAGTACAACAGCGTCTAGGTCAAGTTTAATTTGATCTGACTCTGCATAAAGGCCACTCAGTACGAGGGAAACTTGTTTTAGTTCTTTTGGAGTAAAAGAATATGAATGTATATTTTTGCTCTGAGAATGGTCATCATTGTGGAGAGTACATTAGGGTCTGCAAAATACAATTTACTTTTGTGTTTGTTAACATTTTTTACTTTGAATGAGAAATCTGGGATTGTAACTCTTAATGTGTCAACTAGTGCTTTTATATTCACTTTATATAGGAATATTGGTGGACACCATGATTTTGTTGTTCATGCTTTGACTTCACCAGCATTAATGTGGGGGGATCGGGGTTTGCTTGTTGAAGGTGTGGACTCAATGTCTATATCTGTAAGAACGCCAAGAATACCGTATTTATTTTATTCTTGAGGATTATGACTTGCCAGTCTGTCAGTTAACTCAGACATATTGATGTTGATGGGAGACATTGCGCTTTCCAGCCTTTGCCTCTTGCGCTCATTTGTTTTGTTTGTTGAACTTCCCAGCGGGAAAAAAAGGCGTACGCAAGGCCTTCTCACAGGCCTTCTTAGGGAAGCGCAAGGCATACTTGCTGCATTCTATACTCATTTAAAATTAACACAGGGTAAGATTGGAGAGCAAGGCCTTCCCCTCTCGCTTCTATTCGCAGGCCTTCTAAAAGGGCTCTGACAAAAGGCCATCTAGAAGGCCTGCAACTAAAGCCCTTCCAGAAGGCCTTCTAGAAGTTCCAAAAATAAGTCGAAAAATAAAAAAATATGACGAACCAATGGACCAGAATTTTTTCAATATTGCTGACCTTGTTATTGGCAGTATATTATCAATTTAAATCTTTCAACATTTTTTCAATTTAAATCTTTCAACATTTTTATTTGCCTCGGCTGGAATTTGAACCCATGATCTTCGCATTGTTAATCGGAAGTGCTACCTACTAAACTACAGAACTTTATTGTCTGTTTGTGTCAAAAAATTTATAGAAACACACGACCCTTAATCAAAGCGAACACCTTCGCTGCTGCCTTCTTTTGGTAGGCCTTTTAGCATGCCTGGCGAAAGAAGGGAAGTAGGAATGAGCCACAGCATTTTGTTATCCGTTTACAACAAAAAGTGTGTAGAAAATACCCATCGATAAATCGAACACCTTCCGCGCTGCCTTCTCTCGCAAGGCCTTCTAGCATGCCTATCCGAAGAAGGCAAGCAAGAATGAGTTATCGATCGTGTAGCATCTAATGGGAAGGCCTTCTAAAAAGCCTTTTCGTAGAAGGCCTTCAGGAATGGGTGTCGGACGTGTAATAATATTTCTGAAGAAAGTATGAAGGATATGATAAATATTTTGGTAATAAAGTAAGAACATTTTTTGTTTGTTCTTGAAGAGGAGTTAAATATTTTTCTGTTTCATCTATATGAAAACATGTATAAAGACATTTGTATAAGGGCTATATCTACATTTAAACCGATTTGCTTAATATTAAATATCGTTCGTATTACCCCGACAAATTCCACATATAAAGTTTCATTTGAATCGGTCAAGAATTGCGACCTGTAGTTTGGAATAGAATTGCGACCAGGAATAGATGCACAGACAGACATTGCTAAATCGACTCAGAAAGTGGATCTATGTCGATCTGTATTATATTGCCTCTTTTAGTTGTTACAAGCAAAGGCATAACGACCACAACAACAAATGCGTTTTAACACTAAATAAACAAAACATTTAAAAAATAATTTTAAATGTAATAATTTCCTATTATTTTAAATAAATGTATTTTAATTGAGTTCAAATCAGGAGAATTGTAAAAATATCTTTCATAAAACTCGTAAAAATAATAAAATCGACTCCATCCGTACTGCCTTCATTCTTCCAGCATGCTAGCAGGCCTTCTAAAGGAAGGCAATGAAGAATGTCTATTGCATCTATCTAATAGGAAATGAGAAGGCCTTTCTAAATGCCTTCTCAAAGAAGGCAGTCAAGAATGAATATAGGATTTCTACATGCTGATGATTTGGCCTTCTGGTAGGCCTTCTTAGAGAAGCGAGGTGAGAATGTGTGCCGAATCTTTTTTCATGCGCGAAGAAGGCCTTCTGGAATGCCTATTTCCAGAAGGCATACAGGAATGTGTTTCGGATCCGAAGAGAAGGCATTTTAGAAGGCCTTCTATGGGGAGGCCTTCCAAATTTTCCCGCTGGGAGGTTGTTGATGGCAGGTTGATGATATTACCTCAGCGACATCATATTCCATATCTCTGGACAAGGAACCTGGCATCTTTGTTGCAAAATTATGCAAAAAGGATGCCCGCAAATTGATTTAATTTGTTTAAAACTATAAAAATTTATAAAAATATTTTGCGCTAAAAAATATGTCTGAACGAGTTCAGTGTTGCCACGCTATTTTCGCAACGGCAGAAGTATTGCTCGGTAACTATACCTGAATATACACATGCAACTCAATGAGATGCTTGTAAGATGGCATGTGTACTTTATTACGCAAATTCGGCAAGTGAGGTGTGCTTATCGTTCGTTTGTGAGAATCATTTCCTTAAATAGGCCGGGTTTGATGTTGAAAAGTCGCCGCGAAGCCACCTGAACGAAACCTGTAGACAGGGTGGAAATCATGATAGAGGTAGTCTGCAGCCAAGTAATAAATGTCACCATGCCATTTGTAAATAAATTTGCATTCTATTAAATATAAAGGGTGATTTTTTAAGAGCTTGATAACTTTTTTAAAAAAAAAACGCATAAAATTTGCAAAATCTCATCGGTTCTTTATTTGAAACGTTAGATTGGTCCATGACATTTACTTTTTGAAGATAATTTCATTTAAATGTTGACCGCGGCTGCGTCTTAGGTGGTCCATCCGCTTAGTCCAATTTTGGCATTTCCACGTTTTTGAGTAACAGAGACCCAATTGGTGCGAACGGCGACGAATCGAAAATTGGTGGTCATCATTAACACTGGCCGATACAGCTGCGATATTTTCTTCAGTTCGCACTCTACGTAAGCGTGTTGGTGGTTTAATGTCCAACAATGTAAATTTGGTGCGAAATTTAGTCACAATAGCCCGAATAGCCGCTTCAGTGGGTCGATTAAACTGACCATAAAATGGAAGCGCGCAATGAACATTCTTAACAGAGCACGCATTTTGATAATAAAATTCAATAATTTGCAAGCGTTGTTCGTTTGTAAGACGATTCATGATGAAATGTCAAAGCATACTGAGCATCTTTCTCTTTGACACCATGTCTGAAATCCCACGTGATCTGTCAAATACTAATGCATGAAAATCCTAACCTCAAAAAAATCACTCTTTAGATGCAAAATGGTCTTGAGCCTGGACAATATCCCAGTTCAAATCGAAAATTAAATTTTTTATTTTTCTGTTTTTTAACATATTTTTACGTATTTGTTCATAATGCGAAGATTGTAAAATTGCGAAAACGTAATTTCTTTTTATGACTTTGTCGAACTGTTTCTCACACATTTGCGTTCCTTTACATAGGTCACTGGTTCATATCCGGTTCGAAGGACCAAATGTTTCGCCGAGTGCGACGTGGTATGAAATAAAAGAAGTAAAACACGAAAACAATAAAATAAAACACGTAATATTATATTTGTTCTTATAATATTTTAAGGCTTTATTGAAAGCAGTATTACCTTATAAAAATACAAGATGGAGCTGATACGTGATCAAAAGAGCAAATCGTTAGAGAACAACTTTCGTATAAAAAATGAAGAAAGGTGGAGAGCGCGAGTACTCCGAGAATACCGAATAACTTACTCCTAATAACCTAGGCAACTACTCGTGCACAGTTGCATTTAAAGAAGTAGGTAGATTAAAAAGAGTAAAATCGGACGATTTACACACTGTCAAGTATCAGTGATTTAACGCGGGATATTTTATTCAAATTGTGTTTAGACTTAAACTCGTATATATGTTCTATTTAAATATTATATACTAGCATTACCCCAGTTATTTGTTATTATTATTTAATTTTCTTTTGGTCGATATAGATAAATCTAAAAAAGTAATTTGGAAACCTCCTATTAGATAGCACTCATATACAGTCAAAGGAATGTGCTTGTCGATGTGCACTATTTTAGCTGAACTCCCTTCGTATGTATAATTTTTATCTTTTTCTATCCACAGAGACTTTTATATCATCGACCTCATGTTTCCAGATGCAGCCGATCACTTTAGAACTTTTTGCACCACATTCCCAAGAAAGTCACATTTTCAAAAATGACTAACATGTGTTTTTGCTTCCTCTAAAAACATGTACTTTATTTGGTACCACGTTTATCCCATGTCGTCCCGCATCGTCCTTATAAGTATAAAATTTGTAATATCCATTTGAGTTTTACGTAATTAAAGGGTTGTAAACCATTTTACCCCTTTTTGTCCCGCGCGCCCCTTAAAAGTACAAATTTCGACAAATCCAATTTGACTGCGCTTCTACATGATCAGTGGAATTTACATGTCAAATTTCCAGATTCTAGATGCAATACTTTAGTTGGCACCATTTTTTATCCCATTTTATTTCGCTCACCCCTTATAAGTACAAATTTTGAAAAAATCCATTTAAATTTGCGCCTTTACGTCTTCAGAGGAATTTACACACCAAATTCCACGACTTTAGCGGCAATACTTTAGTTGGTACCATTTTTATCCCTTTTGGTCCTGTTCACCCCTTATAAGTACAAATTTCGAAAAAATCCATTTAGATTGCGCTTCCACGTTGTCAAAGGAATTTACACACCAAATGTCGCGACTATAGCTGCAATACTTAAATTATTACCATTTTTTATCTCTTTTTGTTCCTCGCAACCCTTAAAAATACAAATTTTTGAAAATCAAATTTTAATGCGCTTATACATGGTCAGAGAAATGTATATACCAAATTTCACGATTCGAGCATTAAGACTTTAGTTGGTACCATTTTTGCCCCGCTCACCCCTTGTAACTACAAATTTCGAAAAAATCCATTTATGGCGCTATTCTACGTTGTCAGATAAATATAGATACCGATTTTCACGAATATATCTGCAATACTTAAATTATTACCATTTTTATCCCTTTTTGTCTATTTCCTCCCTTAAAAGTACAAATTTCGAAAAATTCCTATTTGTAGCTCGTCTGTATGGCCATTGCAAGGAACACACCGAATTTCATGTTTCTAGCTACTGCCGTTTAGTCAGGACGAAGGTTCGATGTTTATCCCTTTTTGTCCCATTTTCCCCCCTAAAAGTACGAATTTCGTAAAACCCTTTCTTGGTCGACGTCTACGTCTTATTTGGGAACTACCTTGAAAATTTCATGACCCTGGCTTCAGCCTAGGGTGTCCAAAAAACTGGTTTTCGGTTTAACCGAAAATTGAATTTTTTTTTAAAAAACGGATTTCGGTTATAGTTTTTTTTACAAAACCGGTTATAGCCGTTTTTTAATCAAAGTACAAATATTTTTAGTAAAGATACATTAAATAAGGAACTTCCGTAGCATTTTTTTGTTTGAGATCATTTTAAAATAAAGTCAATTCTATAAAATAATTTATATTTTTACTTACAAAAAATTGAATAAAAAGTTTACGTAGATGCTTCCTTATAATAATATCGTAATACCAGTATACAATTCAAGTGATAATTTTGTAAGCGATTTTTTTGTTTGTTTTTGATAAAGCTTGTCGTAGAAAAAACTCGCTCGCTAAATCTTGATGTAAGGCTAACAGTTTCAGTTTTTTCTTTGATTTGTCAAAAAATACGAAATCGTCATATAAAGCCGCCTTTTCGAGTAATTTTGGGGTTTTGGATGTGCTTTATTGTTTGGTGTAAATCCAACCTACATTCAATTACAAGACTCTTCGGAAAGAAACAAATAGAAATAAACAAACAAACGGAAATAGAGAACAATAGAAAAGTGTAGCGTCTGTTTCGCATTACGAAAACGTATTATAATAATAGTTTCATTACACAAGCTAATTAAAAAGCGCTTCGTATGTCGTGTGTCAAATGCTGAACTGATATGACGTATTTACATATGTGTCACAATTTACGTAAAATGGTAGTGTTTCTGTGCAGAAGTTTTTTATTGGTGCAATGTTCACTTATTTACCAAAAACCGGTTAACCGACAAGAAAACCCCGGTTTTCTCGGTTAACCGAAAATGGTCATTTTACAAAAATCGGCCGACGGTTGCAGGTGAAGAAACCGGTTAACCAGTTTTGGACACCCTACTTCAGCCGTTTGCTCTGGGGGCTGGTGAATGATAAGTCAGTCAGTAACGCAACTCTTTTATATATAGATGATTTCACACTATCTTTCCCTTCATAATTAAATTTCCACATAGTTCAACTCACATTCCTAGCTCGGCTTGATCCCGACAATTGATTTAATTACACTGTCCAACAGCATTTTTGGAACAGAATAGCGACCCCATAATTCTGAAAGGGTATGTTGAGTAGATCATTTTTGTAGAACAAACTTATGGTCCAGCACGTCTGAGTTTTTTTTTTACAGTGGGTCAAACTTTTCATTTTTTGGTCGAAGGGAGCATTATACTATATGAAAAAAATGCTGTAAGTTAATGTCTGAGAGAATTCTTATGGTCAGAGTTGTATTGTGGAATTGTATGAGGATTATTTTTGTGGAAGATCTTAACCCTCTAACTGGTCTCTTTATGGGACAATTTGACCCTTTTTTCGAGAAAATCAAAAATATCCTTTTAAAAAGGACTTTTAAGGATTAAAATATTCTACGAAAATGTTTGCCGGAAAATTTCAGTGGGGGTCACCAAAGACACCATTGTTGTAAATAAAGCTCTTTACGATATGTAAATATGTACATGCTATAATAAACCACTTTTAAAACAAAATTATAATTTTTATAGAAGTTGTCGTGTAATTTTGCCAATTAATCGTAAAGAGCTTTATTTACAACAATGGTGTCTTTGGTGATCCCCACTGAAATTTTCCGGCAAACATTTTCGTAGAATATTTTAATCCTTAAATGTCCTTTTTTAAAGGATATTTTTTGATTTTCTCGAAAAAAGGGTCAAATTGTCCCATAAAGAGACCAGTTAGAGGGTTAAGATCTTCCACAAAAATAATCCTCATACAATTCCACAATACAACTCTGACCATAAGAATTCTCTCAGACATTAACTTAGAGCATTTTTTTCATATAGTATAATGCTCCCTTCGACCAAAAAATTAAAAGTTTGACCCACTGTAAAAAAAAACTCAGACGTGCTGGACCATAAGTTTGTTCTACAAAAATGATATACTCAACATACCCTTTCAGAATTATGGGGTCGCTATTCTGTTCCATTCAAAAAGTCTTAATTTGTTGGACAGTGTTATGAGGAATGTACCTCAGTTCATAAGCCAATCTACTATTGAAAACAATCTTGTTCTGATTATCTTCCCGTACTTTTCTCGTTTCATACAAATTTTGCTAGATTTCAAAATATGTGATATATTTTTTCTAAGATGAACTGGAGGAAATATAAAACTACCATTAGTTCAAAGCTACGTTTAAATGAAAAAAATTTACTGATACAACAAAGTTCTGTATGCAACTTCAGCGATACAATTCTGCATGTCATGGTAAGTACAATTACACCTGAGAAAATTATAAATAATAATTTTGTGAAGCTTCCTGATCATTTTATTGACATGATATTATTCTATTATTTCTAAAAAAACGAAAAACTTTATAACTACGAAATATGGTGCCTAAGAAACTATACTTGGAACAATAACTGAAACAAATATCTGAATATCTCCAAAATTTTCCAAAAAGGTTCCTAACATTCCAGTTTTAACTGATGGAATCAACTCGTTTTCTACTGATTCACCCTCTCTGAAACCTTCTACAGTAGATATTACGCAATACTGAACAGCTAGTATGTAATACTTTAACTGTATTCAACTCTTCTATGTTTGAAACTCCTAGTGAATCTCAAGTATCGGAAATAGATACCAAAAAATTAAAACAATTGAAAACGAAAAAGTCGTCTGGTTTTGACAACAAAAACAATAAACGTATCAAAATCCTGTCTAATCTTGCTGTCTGTCGTTTATCACCTATTACAAACGCCTGTTTAAAAATTCAATATTTGCAAATAACCTGGCACAAAGCAAAAATTGTTCCACATTTAAAACCTGGCAAACCACCCCATCAGTTTGCTCAGTAATTTGAGCCAACTGTTACAATATTCCATTTATATCCAGTATCCAATTTATATATAAAAATATCCAATTTATATTTTTGTTTGTCGTGCTCTACCAATATGCCCACATTTTTTGTCGAAAAAGATCGTTCTTCCAAAAAACATGGACCAATTTTAACCCTAATAATTTTGTTGTATAAGATTGCACGTAATTTTGTAATTTAAGCGTGAAGAACTTTATTTACAACTTTGGTGTCTTCGGTGTCTTCGGTGACCCCCACTGAAATTTTCCGACAATTTTTTTCGTAGAACATTTTAATCCTTAAATGTCCTTTTTGAAGGGACTTTTATTGATTTTCTCGGAAAAGAGTAAATTGACCCATAAAGAGAGGAGCCAGATGGTCAAGATCTTCCACAAAAATATTCATAAAATTCCACAATATAGATCTGACAATACGAATTCTCTCAGGCATTACCTTACAACACTTTTTCGCTTAGAATAATGCTCCCTGCGACCAAAAAATTAACACTTTGAACGGCTGTAAAACTAAACTCAGACCAGCTGGACTATACGTTTATTCCGCAAAAATGGTTTACTCTTGGGTCGCTATTCAGTTCCATTCACAAAGTCGTTCATTAATAACACTGTCCAACAAATGACAGTGTTATTAATGAACGGTTTTTACCCTATATAGAATCATCAAATTTTACCGTAGTACATCATCAAATTGCTTCAAAAAACTCTACAGCTTTGGTTTGGCTTTAAAAAGGCGTTTGATACAGTCTGGAGATGGTCGTATATACAAGTTAATTAGATTGAATTTATCTTTATTAAATATATTGGAATTTAATAAAGATTGTCAAATCTTTTCTGGGAGATCGCACCTTCTCTTTTAAAATTAATAACCATTCTTCAAATTTTGTGAACATACCTGTGTGTACCCCAAGGTTCCGTTTTGGTGCCTTTTCTATATAATGTGTATAATTCAGATTTTCCAAAAGCGGATAGTTGCAACTATGCATTTTATGCTGATGATACTTCTGTTTTCAGTTCTGGACTAATAGCACAAAATATAACTTCATATCTTCAATCCTCCAAATTTCTGAAGAAATGGAAAATTAAAATTAATACAGATAAATCACAATCTACTTTTTTACGAAAAACAGAAAGGCTTACAAATCTTGCCATAAATGAAATAAAGTGGTCTAACTCAGACATCTGGGCGTCCTTCTAAACTCTCGCTTAACTTGTAATGATCACATTGCACATATTATTAAGAAAATGAATATTGTTATTAAATTGCTTTACCCCATTATTCACAGGAGATCAGAGCTAAGCTTAGATAACAAAGTCTACTGACATGACTTACATGCTAATATGTATGTTAGAGTGGCTTCTTTTGTGAGGAAGGAAAAAATGTTGTTGATGTTCCCGACTAAAATGAAATATTGGTTTGTTTTATGTGTTCTCCCAAAATATTTCGCTTTTATCATTGTCCGTTCGTAAGCTGAACGCGTTCCTACATAAATCAGGTTTTTCTTGAAAAGAATTCACGATGAGAATGGTATTGAGAAAAAACCGCTTGAAATTAAAATCCGACCCGAGCCTTATCAAACCATATTAAAAACTTGCAATATGACCCAGTATAAAGGACAGATTTATACTATTTTAGTTAAATTTTGATGCATTTTTATAAAAACCGCATTAACTTACATATTTATACCCTCCACTAGGGTATTATGGCTTTGTACATTTGTTTGTAACTCCCATAAGGAAACGAGTTAGACCCATCGTTCATTATACAGATCGGCTTAGAATCACTTTCTGAGTCTGATTTAGCAATACCCGTCTGTCCATCTATTGTTGTAATCAAATTACAGGTCGCAATTATAGTCCGATCTTAACAAAAATTGGTGCAAGTAAGTTTTGTGGATCAAGGACGAAAGCAAATCGGTTCATATTTAGATGCAAATGTCGCTCCCGATTTGAGTTTTTTCGCTCTAGAAACCACTTATTGTACCCGATTTTCTTTAAATTCCGCACAACATCTTTTTATCTAACTATAAACACCTATAATGAAAGCCGGTAAGATCGGTTCAGATTTAAATATAACCCCCATACAAATGTCACTCCCGATTTGAATTTCCCCCTCTAGAAACCAGATATAGTAGCCAATTGTCTTCAAATTTGTCTTAACACTTTATAATCCAACTAGAAACACCTGTGCTGAAAGTGGGTAATATCGGTTTAGATTTAGATATAGCCCCCATACAAATGTTGCTCCCGACTTGTCTTTTTCCAATCTGGAAACCACATATTATATGCGGTTCAGATTTAGATTTAACATTTTACGCTATAGAAACCACAGTAGTAGGATCATGTATGTTCGAAATCAAGAGGATTCCTCTGAGGAATAATGGCTCTCCTCTGAGGAATAATGGCTTTCCTCAGAGGAATATGAGTAATCCCTTTGTCGGCGCATGTGTTAATGAGGTAATTAGAGGAATTCCTTTGAGGAATATGTGTAATTGCTTTTGATTTCGTACATACATTTGTTTTTGGGGGTATCATATTTCACGACGCGGACGCGTTAGTGTGGACGAGGGAGGGTGGGGAAGAATTGGCAATGAGGAAGTGTGTGTATGTGCGAATGTATGCATGTGTATGTATGTAGTGTGAATGTACCCAGCGGCGGAATTTACGAGGCCTTCCAAATTTCAGGCATGTGGAAGGCCTTATTTGGCGAGGGCTTCCTTATGTAAGGCCTGCGAGATAGCATTGCAGGAAATTATTGTAGGCATGCAACTATCAGGCGTGTTAAAACGCCTTGCCATTGCTTTCTTTTTTATCTCATTTTTGCTTCTTTTAAGAAGGCCTGTTATATGCCCTTCTAAAAGAAGGCGTATGGATTTTTGTCTCGTTCCTCTTCGCTTCCTTTTAGAAGGTCTATTGAAGGCCTTGCAAATGGAAAGCAAGGAGAAGGGTTTCCCAGTTTCTCTCTCACATTACTCTTCCCTTCTTTTAAGAAGGCCTGTTATAGGCCTTGCAAATATAAGCTATGGGGAAGGTGTAGACATTCCACTTCGCTTCTGTTTTGAATGTGTGTAGAAGGTGTATCATGTTTTGATATATCGTCTCCCAGCGGCGGAAATTGTGACTTGGAAGGCCTTATATCAGGCCTGTCTACAGCACCCGGAGGTCTTCCATAGACTTTCCATCTTCCTTTCCTTTTAACATTGCGTGAGATTGGGAGGTAAGGCCTTCCACGCTCGCTTCCTACAGGAAGGCCTTCTAGCAGGCCTTCCTAGATAAGGCATAATGCATGTCGGAAAAAAGCAGGCCTTCTAGAAGATCTCGAAGAGAAGATCTGATGAAGGCCTTTGAGGCACAGGCCTGCTATAAGGCCTTCATGAAGAAGACATGAAGAAGGCTGTGTTGTGACACAACACAGTTGAAAATGCTAAAAATGATAACAACAGCTTCTTTTACAAATATTTATTTTTTATTCTGATTTTTCTTTAGAAATAAATTTAAATAATAGAAAGTAAAATAAAATAATTCAGTAATAATAAAATAAAATAATAAAAACTCCAGAAGTAGAAACTACAACCGAACGACAACAGAAACTGATAAAAACTGATAGCGTTTTCTGAAATCTGTTTTTGTTTTCACATGCTCTATTGTTTTACTCCCCCTCCCGAAGCACGTAAAGAGGCAATGTAGGGTTGCCAGAACTGTGGATGTAACCCAGTCGTTGTTGGAACAAACGTTTTTACTTACACCTATGTTATTTAGTACACTTTTGCTATAACTTCTCAGAATTATGTGAATTTGATATGTATGTGCTATATGCCGGATTGTAAACGGAAGATCAATAAATATGTTTCGGACTGAAATGCAACGTGCGAAATCAATCGATTTCAGCGTGAAATGAAAAGGTCGATTTACAAATATCAAATTTTGTATGGAATCTCACATTTGTAAATCGACCTTGAGTTAAAATCGATTGATTTCCCATTAAGTATGAAAAGGCTATTAGGGACTTTTTCAGATTTAGTAGGGCATAGTTGGGCATAGAAAAAGATTTGTGGCAATCCTGCATCAACGTTCGAGTTTTTATAACGGGATACATTTTTGCAGCATGCAGCCCAGCGGCGGAATTTACGAGGCCTTCCAAATTTCAGGCATGTGGAAGGCCTTATTTGGCGAGGGCTTCCTTATGTAAGGCCTGCGAGATAGCATTGCAGGAAATTATTGTAGGCATGCAACTATCAGGCGTGTTAAAACGCCTTGCCATTGCTTTCTTTTTTATCTCATTTTTGCTTCTTTTAAGAAGGCCTGTTATATGCCCTTCTAAAAGAAGGCGTATGGATTTTTGTCTCGTTCCTCTTCGCTTCCTTTTAGAAGGTCTATTGAAGGCCTTGCAAATGGAAAGCAAGGAGAAGGGTTTCCCAGTTTCTCTCTCACATTACTCTTCCCTTCTTTTAAGAAGGCCTGTTATAGGCCTTGCAAATATAAGCTATGGGGAAGGTGTAGACATTCCACTTCGCTTCTGTTTTGAATGTGTGTAGAAGGTGTATCATGTTTTGATATATCGTCTGCATGCTGCAAAAATGTATCCCGTTATAAAAACTCGAACGTTGAAGCAGGATTGCCACAAATCTTTTTCTATGCCCAACTATGCCCTACTAAATCTGAAAAAGTCCCTAATAGCCTTTTCATACTTAATGGGAAATCAATCGATTTTAACTCAAGGTCGATTTACAAATGTGAGATTCCATACAAAATTTGATATTTGTAAATCGACCTTTTCATTTCACGCTGAAATCGATTGATTTCGCACGTTGCATTTCAGTCCGAAACATATTTATTGATCTTCCGTTTACAATCCGGCATATAGCACATACATATCAAATTCACATAATTCTGAGAAGTTATAGCAAAAGTGTACTAAATAACATAGGTGTAAGTAAAAACGTTTGTTCCAACAACGACTGGGTTATATCCACAGTTCTGGCAACCCTACATTGCCTCTTTACGTGCTTCGGGAGGGGGAGTAAAACAATAGAGCATGTGAAAACAAAAACAGATTTCAGAAAACGCTATCAGTTTTTATCAGTTTCTGTTGTCGTTCGGTTGTAGTTTCTACTTCTGGAGTTTTTATTATTTTATTTTATTATTACTGAATTATTTTATTTTACTTTCTATTATTTAAATTTATTTCTAAAGAAAAATCAGAATAAAAAATAAATATTTGTAAAAGAAGCTGTTGTTATCATTTTTAGCATTTTAAACTGTGTTGTGTCACAACACAGCCTTCTTCATGTCTTCTTCATGAAGGCCTTATAGCAGGCCTGTGCCTCAAAGGCCTTCATCAGATCTTCTCTTCGAGATCTTCTAGAAGGCCTGCTTTTTTCCGACATGCATTATGCCTTATCTAGGAAGGCCTGCTAGAAGGCCTTCCTGTAGGAAGCGAGCGTGGAAGGCCTTACCTCCCAATCTCACGCAATGTTAAAAGGAAAGGAAGATGGAAAGTCTATGGAAGACCTCCGGGTGCTGTAGACAGGCCTGATATAAGGCCTTCCAAGTCACAATTTCCGCCGCTGGGATATTCCTCAGAGGAATCGTCTTGATTTGTTTTGGGGGGTATCATATTTCACGACGCGGACAAGTTGGTGTGTGGATGAGGAAGGGGCGGGGGAGGGTTAGAAATGAGGAAGTGCATGTATGTGCGAATGTGAGTAGGGGGAAGAAGTCTTGCAAATGTACAGCACAGAGGCGATTATGAATTCTCCAGAGTTAGAACATCTGTACACACATAAACATATTTGTATAGGATGTATATCATTTTGTACAAGATCTGTTTTGTGAGGAAGAGATCTTAACATTGTGTGCATGTGAGTGTTGTTATGTGCATGACTCAATTTTGAGTATGTTGTCCTGAACTAGCATGCCATGATCAGTAATTATACATATTTCTGCAGCAGAATAAGTACGTTCGTGTGAGGATACAAACCTAAAATAAAATGCATAAATATTCACACGCAAAGTCGAACGCTATCAGTATTGATAAAATCTTTGAAACCATGGTATTGAACGGAGAGCTTATATCCACATTCAGGTATGGATATGGAGCTAAATAAGGATTATCCAATAGAAGGCGCCCATAGGACGGGGAAAGCATATTTTTGGAGCTGGAAAATAGGAATATGTATCTTCCGAAGAGATTCAATACCCTAACTGACGATATGGTTGTGCGCATGGCAAATGGAAAATATTATATTTCAAAGATGGCCACGAATGATAACAAGGATCCCAATCAATGCAGTTTGCAGCTGAAGGATCTTTTACACACTCCAATGTTTTTCTCTAATTACAAATAATTTTTAAAATCAAATAAAAAATAAATATGAAATGTAATTTATGTTCGTCTTTTTATTAAAAAGTCGAATAGGAAGCTTAAATTGTTTTATATTCGGCATGAGTTTTCAAGTATTTGTAAAGAAGCATTTTTCCAGTAAAGGTCTCCGATAAAAAAATATAAATAAAATTTTCTGTTATTATCGGGGGGCATCGTTGGGTACATACAACAATATTTTTCCCCGACGGCGGTTTATTCACATGTTTGAATGTTTACATGATATTGATGCATGCATAAATCCAAACTCTTCTTGCATGCTGATGCACATACAAACATACGTATATACGTATGTATACTTAAACAATGTATGGTGACGAAATCAGTATGATGCTCCACTTGGACCTTTTATTATTGTTATGATCGATTTTATAAATCCAAACGCAGCTTGCATTGTGATTTTGATTTTATGTTTACATTGAATTGCGAATCCAAAATCTGCTTGCATTGTGATTTTGATCTTATGTTTACATTGAATTGCAATGGTATTAGTCGTCCCATCAAATACGATTTTAAGATCAGAACGTATTCATACGCTACCCGCATCACGTTTTGTTACAACGACCTTTTAAAAAGTTCTTAAAAAATCAACAACAAGAGTATGTGAATCCGAATGAATGTATGGGACAACAGAAACAACAACAACAAGCGAATATGAATCCGAATGAATATATGGGGCAACAGGAACAACCACAACTTGATCATACAATGACTTATGAGGGGGGACAAATTCAAGAGGAAGAACTGCCAGAACCACTCCCCTCAACATCTACAACAGCTAGAAAGGAACTGCAACAACCTCTCCCCTCAACATCAGCAACCGCTCGAAAAGAACTGCAAAAACCTCTCCCACCAACATCAACAGCTGCTAGAAAAGAAGTGGAGCCAAATCTCCCCTCAACATCGGCAGCAGCAATGGTATGAAAGATCCATCTATCGTTAGATATGTTGGAGAACAAGTTTTAAAGGACATTTATATTATTAAGAGTGCTTTCAAAAATAGAATTATAACATATGGCTGTCGCAGTCAAAAACACACTCTTCTTCTAAGTGAATTTGTTAAAGACAAGAAAGTCCATATTGTTCGACTGTTAGAAGACAGTTTAATAAAGCACCTTATTTTAAAATTTAATATGGAGCTAATAACAGAATATATAAAAAAATTCGATGAAGCCGAAGATAAAGCAGAATTGATTGTTATTACTCATAGAGGCAGAATGGTTCTGTTGACGAGAGAACACTGCGTGGAGGAGATGGTACAAAAACAGTTGGATGATATAAATATTAAAATGTCCGAATTCCAAAAAAGGGATTCAGGGTGGGCATTGTTAAAAATACTCTGGCTGGACATAAATATAAATGAATCAAGCTTAATAAGAGGTTCCCACTACATTAAAACACCTAATAAACTAGCAGCAAAAAGAGCTTGTCTAAATATAAATAATGATGATATGTTCTGCTTCAAATGGTGTATAATAGCTGCTTTGGATAAACGAGATATGAACGCAGGTCGCTATTTAACCTACATCATTGCTACTATTGGTTCAGATGTTATTACATTACGAAAAGATATCATATTGAACTTTAAAGGTTTAAATTTTCCATTGTCGGTCAAATAAATAAAAATCTTTGAAGCTAATAACCGAAACATCAGCATTAATGTGTTTGGTTGGCATGATGTTAAAGGGGAAGTTGTTGGACCATATAAATTAATAGAGGAAGAGAGACCAGTCCATATAAATTTATTGCTGTTGGAGAAGAATGGACTATACCACTATATATTGGTCAATGACCTTTCAAGGTATTATATTTAAATAAAATTTTTTAGTATTCCACTAATAGTATTTTTTCTTTACAGACTTTTAAAACATCAACTTACAAACCACTGCGAAAAACTTTTGCTTTGTAATGGATGCTTGCAATATACCCATTTAGAGTACATGGCGAGAAGACATAAAATGGAATGCAATAGGATTGTAACAGAAATGCCACTTCCAGAAAAGGCGGTTTTGCAGTTCACGCAGTACAAAAGAATGCTTGATGTCCCATTTACAGTCTATGCGGACTTTGAGTGTATTCTTGAAGGTATAGATCAGGGACAGCCAACAAATTTTTGGTTGTGTATTAGTGAGTATGAGAGAGTAAAAGCATTGAGAGAATTCATTTATTTACAGCCATAAAAAAATTTAGAACGAGGCCATTCTGATATTCATACACAATAAAGGAAATAAAAAATATTCAAATAGCATGGTTGAATTATATGTTATTTTGTGTGGTTAAGATGACACAAAATGTTTTATGTTTTTTCATCAACATATGGGCATCTCCCAGTGGCACAAGAAAGAAACTAAAAAAGTCGAACAGCCTTTTTAGTGTTCTAAAGCGCTTAAAGAATACTACATTTTAAAAATGTATCGTCCGGATTTAGTAGAAATTAGTACAAAATTTTAATCAATTTTACATTGAAACGGACGCTACAAAAACAGAAGTGCTTTTGAAGCTCTTATAGAAATATACAAAGTTCAGCGATTTGGAATTGAATGTTACCAAAAGCATTTTTAATCATACAATATTTTTTGAGTGTTATCATGATTTTTTTTTCTGTTAACCTGAAAAAAAATATCGTGGCATCCGCTGAACATGTGCACTTGTCGAAGACTCATCGACGACTAAATGAAAGAGCATAAGAATATGTGTGAGGTAGCAAATGTGTGAGTTTGCACAATTGTGCAAAGAAATGGCTGTCCCTGGTATAGATGAAGAATTAAGTACGAGGAGTACGTTGAAGAGCAAACATATTCCATGTGCATTTAGCTATTACATTAAGTGTAGCTTTAACAACAGCTCAGATAAGTTTAAAATATACACAGGGAGGGACGCTAGCGAAAAAGTAGTAAAGTATCTGTATGAGGATTGCACACAAATTTATTACAGCTATTTAAATGTAAAAAATGTATGAATAGTTTAACATCCAGCGAGGAATATATTTATCAAAATGCTTCTGAATGTCATATTTGCAATAAGTCGTTAGGAGGTGATAAAGTACGGGATTACTATCATCTGACAGGTAACTACAGGGGACCAGCACACAACGAGTGCAATTTGCAACATCGTGTGCCTAATTTTATACCAATTTTTTCCATAACTTTTCTTCTTACGATTGTCACATTTTTGTTAAAGAATTAGCTAAAATTTCACTAGCTTGTAATCTTAGATACACTAGCTTGTAATCTTTCAGATGATGATTTTCATATCGTTAAGTCACAGTTCACAGACATAAATAAATTTATGCTCATGAAAAGAAAAGGAGTTTTTCCTTATGAATATTTGAATTCTTTTGATTGTTTAGATGGCAAAGAACTTCCTCCTCAAGATTAATTTTTCAATACTCTCACTAACAAAAGTTATTCAGCAGCAGATTATGCTCATGTTAAAAAAGTATGGAAAACTTTTAATTGCAGTACTTTACGCAATTATATGGATTTATATTTAAAAACAGACGTCCTTTTGCTCACCGACGTTTTTGAAAACTTTAGAAAAATTTGCAAACAAAATTATAGGTTAGATCCATATCAGTATTATACTGCCCCTGGGCTGTCATGGGATGCCATGCTTAAATTTACTGGAGTAAAGTTGCAGCTCCTAACCGATATTGATATGTATAATTTTTGCAAAAGAGGTATTCGAGGAGGTCTCGTCCAATGTTCTAAGATACATTCAAAAGCGAATAATTCATACATTCATACAATAATTCATGTCTCAAAGTCTACCTAGAAATAATTTTAGATGGTTGGAAGGGGAAGATTTTGAAAAACTTTGTAGTAAGGAAAATATAGAAAAAATTGCAGACCATTCATCACCAGGATTTATTTTTGAAGTTGATTTAAAATATCCTGATGAACTACATGACCTGCACAACGACTTACCATTTTGTGCTGAAAACAAAACGGTAGGGGCATCCAAATGCAAAAATTTAATTGCTGATTTCAGCTCAAAGCTATTTTATCCCATTCATTATAGAGTTCTGAAGCAATGCTTGACAAATGGATTAATTCTGAAAAAAGTTCACCGAATTCTCTCGTTTAGTCAGGAACCATGGTTAAAAGTGTATACTGATGAAAATACTAAACATAGAACGGCAGCAAAGAATAATAAGAGATTTCTTTAAATTACTTAACAATTCTGTCTATGGGAAAACCATGGAGAATGTGGACAAGAGGAAAGACGTACGCATAGTAACAAATTGGCAACGAACTAATAAAAATCATCTAGGAGCCCAAGATTGGATAGCAAAAACAAACTTCGATAGCGTAGCACATTTTTCCGAAGATATTGTAGCAACACAAATGAAAAAAATAAAAACCGTTTACGACAAACCTATATAGGGTTTTGTGTATTGCACTTATCTAAGTATAAAATGTATGATTTTCATTATGGTTTTATGCAGCCCAAATTTGGTGACCAGTTATCCCTAAATCATATGCACACAGACTCCTTTTTTATACAATATACTTTTATTCAAAAATGAACAAAGTAGAAATTGAGAAATATTTTGATACGTCTGAGTATCCAAAAAATAATATATTTAAGATACCACAATTGAATAAAAAAGTATTGGGTATGATGAAAGATGAGAATTGTGGGAAGATTATCTTCGGTCAAAAATGTACTCCTTTACGACCGAGAATGGTGAAGAAGTGAAAGAAATCAAAAAGTCTTATGGTGTCAAAAAATATGTGCTTGATAAACATAGTATAGCCAACTACAGAGACTATATGCTAAATAAAAAAATATATATTGACGGTATGTTGACATTCAAATCAAGGATGCATCAAATATACACAAATAATTTAAATAAGGTAACCCTAAGCTACAATGACGATAAGAGAAAAACGAAGAAATGACAATTAACAATCTTCTTGAGACAGTATAAGAAGAAGAAGATGATGACGATTGTTAATTTATAACGTTTTCATAAATATTGTATACACTTTTCATACTATTCAATAAAAAAACAATTTGGTTGTTGTTTAAAAATATATAAAAATTTGATTTTATTTATTAAATTCTTAAATGTCCACATGTTTTTGTTGAAACTTGGCATACATTTCATATAGAACGGCGTAACGATTAGGGTTTGAATCCCGGGATTTCCCGCGGGAAAATTCCCATTTTTCATTTCCCGTATCCCGGGAAATTCGTACGGGAATCCCGCGGGAATTCAGTAGAAAATTTCTTCGCATATTTTTCCATCATTTCCACAATAAAATTAAAAATGTTTTATAAAAATTTAGATCACATAGCTTTTAATCAGGTATGTCAAATATTGCAGTTGGATGACAAAATATTTTTAAGCTGAATTCGGATGTAGACTCAAAATCCACTTTTTCGGATTTTTCCTGCCAAGCTCAAAAAAATCCGAGAAAAATAGATTTTGGGCGTGTATCCGAACGCCAAAAATAAAGAATTTAAAGTTTTCGATGCGACATGACAAAGAACAAACATTTCATTTAATGTTCAACTCACTATTAATGTGAACGATCGTTCTCCATCGCGTCCACATTTTCCAATAAAATAAGAAACATCTGATCTTTAATTATTTTTGAAACTTGAAAATATTTGATTTGAACTGGGATATTGTCCTGGCTCAATACCATTTTGCATCTATATTAAATAGAATGCAAATTTATTTACAAATGGCATGGTGACATTTATTACTTGTCATTACATGGTGCGATTTTTGAAACACAAATTCGGCACGTGAGTTGTGCTTCTCGTTCGTTTGTGAGTTTTGCTTCTCGTTCGTTTGTGAGAATCATCTCCGTATAGAGGCCGGGTTTGAAGTTGAAAATTCGCTGCGAAGCCACTTGAAAAGACTTTTGACATGGTCGAAATCATGATCGTGGTTGTTTGCAGCCAAGTAATATATTGATTCCAGACCAAAAAATGCAAACGAAAAAACTAAAACTTGAAAAGATGTTTGAATTGATCTCACATTGCGCTTTATTATATGAATTCTGTAACAGGTTCGTTGTGACATATATACTTATTTAACTTTAATAAAATGTGCATGTTTCATTGGAAAATAAGCGTAACTCATGGTAAACAGTATGTTGACGATTTCCCATGCTGTCCCGGGATCCCGGGAAATTGAAAAAATAATTCCCGTTTCCCGGGAAATAAAAAGTACGGGAAAATGCAAACCCTAGTAACGATTTTGGTCGAAATTTAAGTTTAGATCATCGTATGGATACGAATCTGAATTTAGATGCACTTTAATGTTTTTTAAATTACAGTGATGAAATTTATTTCCTCTTTCTAACGCAAATAAAATGTAACGTGGTCTTTCTCTGTTAGCACTAAGCTTTACGTTCCAATTATGTTTTACTCCTCCCTGGAAAGTTGGGTTGAAATGGCAATCCCAGCTTCGGAATGCTATGGGTAAGGATAGTCCATCCTTTATAGTTTTCATAATCGTTATGTTAGATGAATTCGACAGATTTACATGCGGAATTCTCCATGTTATATTTGTAATCGATAAATTCAATGTTTCGTTTTCATCAGTTGAATAAAATGTGTTAATGTTAAATGAGCTCCAAAGGAGAATAAGATCATGCTTACTATTCAGAATCACCTTCTTATAGTCGTAAGCAAAACCAAGTAATAGATGTAGGAGGGCGTACAAATTAAATGCACCCATCGGCAAATCTTTGTCAATATTCCATCCAGCATTTCTCATCATATTGCTTTCAAAGTCATTTAAGGAAACATAATTCTTTATCGTGCTCGATATACCCAAATAGCGAGTTCGACCAATTTCAACACCGTTTATTTCATAACGGATTTCGTCAAACATATGGGCAACACAATTATTTCGCAATTTTGCATTATTAGATGATGCACCCACTTCTGACAGCGTTAGAGAGCCTTCTATATATATAAGGTAGGACATATAAGTCTTGATTTTGTATTGTTATTCGTATTTCATCATTATTATAAACGATTGGATGTAGGGTAAACGATTGGATGTAGGGTACATAACTGTGATAGTCTTTTTTATTATATTCTCATCTGAGAACGGTCTTTCCAAAACATTCAGTATGTCAGACATTATTTTTTAACTTAAGATTTAGTGATTGGAAAAATTTTCTATTTTCGTCTGTTGCGAATGTTGAATGTCCTTTTTCGATTACTATTTTTATTATAAATTATCATTTCAACTTTGATCTCAGATGTAATCGAAGCGTAATTTCTTCTCCTCGAACATTTATTAAACGACCTTCCTGGTCAACAATCCAAACGGTAATAGAACTTATTTCTTTGACGTTGACCGGTAAATAGATTAAGTTTTTTGGCATTTCGTCTAGTTTATATCCTGGAGGAACGTTTATTGCAAATTCGTGAATATATATGCACCTGTAGTAATGCTACATTGTATCTGTATAGCATTCACGTTTAAAATGTTAACAGGTTGATTGGATACATGTTTCTTTTCTGCCTTCAATTTTCGTTCATTGAACCCAAATAGCTTTCCTATTGAACGTTCTCGATCGAAGAAGATTCTATCGTGAGAAGAGTGATTTCGATTTGTAGAGTATTATTATTTGCTGATATGTCAATAGTTTTGTTTCCATTGTGCTGTTTTTTATACATAACCGAATAGGAATTTCCATTACTTTGTCACCAATATGGACTAAATTGTTATCATAATCTATAGTAGGAATAGAATTGTACGTGTGGAAATCTATAAGACAACACTCATAGTCACCAACCAATTCAATCAGTGGAAAATAGTTTGCGGTCAAGATTGAAGACTTTCCGCTCAAAGCTAATGTTATTGACATTGTGAAGGATGAAAACTGAATGAAAAAGTCATAGTATGTTCTGTTTTATTATTATTTTTGTTTACTTTTTATTATTACAATATTTCAGTTTTACTTATCCAAGAATTATGTTTATCTGTTTATGTTGTAGTGGCGCTTGTAGATGCCTTTCTATATTCAATTGTGTGCGTGTGCATTTTGGTTATTTCCGCTGTTAATTCTAATATACACCACTGTAAAGGCTTAGATTATATACGTGGTTGTGCTGCAAGTAGCTTACGCTCTCTCTCGTTTTTCGTTATTCCTGTTGTTGCTTTATTTAAATGTATGATATGGTGCTAAGAAGGGCTTGAATTATAATGTCACCTGAATAATGAGCATACTTTCAGGCTGGAACCTATTTTGCATTGACATACTTTCCTACCTATGTATGGGCAAATTTTCGTGGCACAGGGATAGAACATGCGACTAGGAACTTTGAAACCTTGGTTCAAACCCCAGATGACGCAATTTTTTTTTTGCAAAACTTATTTTTATTGATTTATCGTAACATCTATTTTTTTTATTTTTTTTAATTTCCGCTTCAGAGAAACTTTCTTTTGAGGAGTTTGCCTGATTGCCTTGCGATCTACTCCCCCCCGAATTATTGCCTAGCATACTCAAGTCTGTTCAGCAGAAGAGGTGAATATTTTGAGTGACTAATGGTGCGGCATATTTTCTGTTTTCCTTTTTTTATTGTTCTGTCATTCTTGTTGGTGTGTGGGTTGTAAGCGCAGCAGTATGTGTGCTGTTTTTCCTCCGATAGGAGACATATTTATGCTGGAAGCATATGATTGTATTTGTGTTTAGGCGGTTTAATTTTCGGACTAAACCGAGGTTTAAAAAGTGGGTAACAGGGGAGCCATTTTTATCAGTCTGTTCCAGTTTTGATACTGCGCAAACGTGTTTTGCTTCATTCCTATTTAATTTTAAAAGTTGCTTACATAAGCTCCTGAAGGATTTTTCCTGCCTACCTTCTGTTTGTTCATCAGGGCTTTTACCCACTCGATTGTTGTGATTTGGATTCGTTTCTTGGATACATTTTGTCTGCAACATTAGAGAGCTATTAATTTGAGGGTTGGATTTGTCCGATGGGAGGCGTTTCTGCTCTCATCCTTGGTGGCTAATAAATGCTTTGTCAGCAATAGCACCCTTTGCCTGTCGCCACACCACCACTCCTTCACCTAAGAACGCACAATTCTGCATAAGAAGAGCTCGCAAGAGATCTGCCGGCTGTCAGTGTATTTGAATTTTGTTGTGGGCACATATTAGATCTCCTATTCTACGGTTTGTGCCTATCGTGAAATAGGCCGAAATGCCGTCGGTAGTTGCAAGTCGGAAAAAAAAGTGAATTCCTAATTCAGAAGTGTGGAAAATATCTTTGGAATTAAAAGGAAAAAATAACGTAATCGAGTTTGCACAAAACTAAGTCCGAAATCCTAGCTATAAAAGTGCATATTGCAATATCGTGCTCAGAAAAAAAAAATCTGTCTAAAAAAAAAAAAAACGTTCATATTTCTGTCGGAAGATTGTTTTACACTTAATTTTCCTATTAAATTTTTCAATTAAATTCTAATTTTGTTGTATATTTTGTTCTGTACCATAATTAAAATTAAAAGTTTATAAATAGACAAATCGGAAGTGAAATCGATAGCAAAGTGTAAAGTAATGATCGGTTATCCTGTTATGTTTAGCTTGTGTTGATATGCTCGTGTATTAGCCGGGAAATCGCCATTAGTGACGAAAAGAAAATTTGTGTAAAATAGCCATAAAATTATGGGTTAGCCAGGTTCGCAACCATTGCATGTACAAAGAAGAGGAAAACGTTTGGTTGTTTGGGACAAATTTGCCAGCTACCCCTCTCCCTCTCTTCGTGTTGTCACCATATGAAAGGCCTTTCATCGTGGGATCGCAAAACTAGTAAGTGAACACACATTCAAACTTATACATATTAATGTAGAGACATATGCTCAGAGAGTGATCAGTCACCCCGTTACTTCTCTGAGTATCATTGTCCCAAATGGCATGACCCATTGGATCTCTTTGATTTTTGCCAGAATTAATGATGAATCAATTTTAAATAGATTGTATTAAATACAATTTTATCCATGAATAATTCAAAATAAGGCAGTTACAAAGTGATTCAATGTTATTTTTTTTTTCTTCAAATGCATGCAATGGTTTCAATATTACAGTGCCAATGTGCGAACGATTGTATGTAGCTATGTAAAGATGTATATGTGAGTCAGTTAACAATTGAGAGTGCGAGATCGTTTTAGGCTATAGTTTGAGAAGCACTGAATCACTCACAGTCAACGTCGTAATTAACTGCTATGAAATCAAAATAATATTTGATTTTTGCCAAACTTCATTCGCATGTTTCACTGTAAAAACCTTTATTTTATAATATCTATAATAATTACACCTTGCTAACCTCATATACAATTTGATTATGTTGCCAAACTGAAATTATTTTACACAAATTTCAATAACAAGTGTACGTAATATTTGTCGCGTACTGTTCATGTACATACTCATCCAGAAGAGGGCCTTGATCCCAACAGCTGTTCAAACGTTGTACTTTTGATTTGTCGCCGTGATATTCGCATACATATTACATGATATTCGCGTGCATGTAAACGTAACGAACATTGGTATTGAATTTTAAATTCGCGGTTTTTATAGGATTTTACTTCCGATTTGTCTTTATTCGAAATGCATATAATTAATAACTATTAGCTAAATTCTTAGTTTTTATTAGTGATTTATTTTTTTTTTATTTAATTAATTTTGTTAGGAATGGTTTTTCTTTTGCCTATTAATGGTAGTTTTGCACACCTTTTGTTATAATTTCCATAATTTAGGGATAATCTTAATGGAATTGAAATGGATTTAGCTACCAGAATCAAAAATTTGGATTTATTTTCTTTGAATAAAATGTTAGCCGTAGATATGCACTAAACGTTTGTGATGTTTGATTTGTGAGGACCGGAGGCGGGACTTAGGGTAATTGACAATGGGTTTATCTTAGATTTATCAGTGGATACTAGGTAAACAGGAAGGGCGGGTAAAATGTTTGTGGCAATACCATCTCTAGCACAAACCATTCAGACTTTGCAAGTCGTCATCCAATCTTTTCTTTTCCTATATTGCTCTTCTTTTGGTTTTTTTTCTCTCTTTGCTATTATTTTCCTCTCCCCCTTAATAAAGCACGCTTATATCTTTAGAATTTTATGGTAAGCAAATCTAAATGATAGACGGCAAGATCCTACCCCACCTACGAGCAATAAGGCTGGCAAATATGCGTGCTTTCGCCATCTTACTCATTTAGGACTGTTCTTTTTGGAACTGAAGTTTCAAATGGACCGTTGTATGCTACATTTATAAAATTATTGGCGCCCAACGTGGGGCCCGAGTGAAATAAAATAGATATGTATATTTGACTTAGTTTGCCTTCTTGATATCCTGTATATCATGGAATATTCACTCAGCTCCTTTTTCTTAGTTTTTATCTTTTCCTTGCTCCTATATTTCATTTACTTTCCTTCATGATTGAAATAACTTAATTTCATTGGAATTTATATGTCGGAAAACGCAGAAGTGCTACCGGATATAACCGGATATTAAGTTGGTTTACCTCTTCTTCCATGTAGAAATGTCTTTATGGTTTTCCTGTTGAGTGAATGCAGTTTTTGGATTTTTGGTCTAATACTGACTTTGACAGAGGAATTGCATTGACAGTTTTACCTCTTCCTTCATTTGCAATACGGAATATAAAGATGTTATTGGTGACGTTTTTATCCGTTGTAAATATATCTTTTTATCTGATTGTTTCCGCTTTTCTTTATCTATCCTTTTTCCTGACTCTTGCAAATGCTTGGATCAATATCATTTCGCTCCTATTCTACCTCCGGTTACAACAACAAATCAAACATATACTTTTGGAAATTTTCATTGAATTTTTTTTTTCTTATATATATATATTTTTTTGTATTATCATTCTCATTAATCTAAATCGGTTAATGATTTTTTTTCGTTTTATTTGTCTATAGTTGGTGGTTGACTTTGAGAACAGATTTTTGCAAAACGTATATTTCCTTTGTCCTTCGGATTTACTCAAAATATTGCTTGTCGTCATTTTGTTTGAAACATAAAATTTGGATCCCGCAATGCCTCTAGAGAGAAGCACGGAAGATATTCCTCCTGCCTTAGCAGCAGCTTCTAATGAACAAGTTTGTACGATTTGTAATTCGGTTATTGCGAACAAATCGGTGTTGACTGAAACTTTATGTAGGCATGTATTCCACAAGATTTGTATTAGCAATTATGTCAGAACCAGTTCGACTTGTCCAGTTTGTAATGTGAGAATTACCAAGGATCCCAACCCAACTACTTCAGCAGTTTCTCAGAATAATGCATCGTCCATGATAACCAGATCCGGCTCAAAAGCCAAGAATTTTGACTCAAACAGGTCTAGAGAAACAGTATCATCTAATATAGGCCATTCCGAAAATGCTTCTTCTGATGCTACGTTGCCTATGTCAAGCATTTCACTAGACGGTATTAAGGATATTGTCTCTACAGTGGTAAACAACCAGCAGGCTCAACTTTTATCGGCTTTATCGAGTCAAATATCGACTTTAGTAGAAAAGAGTGTAGAGGCTAGTTTATCCCGACTGAATACTAATAATCCCTCTCGCAATTTGAGTGCATCCTCACCTACGGTGAACGGAAATCCGGTTATGCAGACTCTACCAGATGTAGAGCAACGAACTTTAGAACAGCTGTTAGGTTTACCTTCTACTAGTAACACTCAGCATAATGTTAGTTTGAGTCACGGTCATAACATCAATGATAACTATGCGAACAGATCCCATGCACGTAGTCATAGCACTGTTTCTGATTTGGCTTTTCGCCCTGATAAGGTTAGCCAAATCATGGCCAATTGGAGACTTAAATTTAGCGGTAGCTCCGATTGTTTGCCGGTTGATAATTTCATATACCGGGTAGAGGCCTTGACAAAACAAACGCTGAACGGCAATTTTGAGATTTTGTGTGGCAGTGCCAGTGCACTTTTTGAAGGAAAAGCGAGTGATTGGTTCTGGAGATTTCATAGAACTGTGGATGTTGTGAGGTGGACGGACCTTTGTAGGGCATTGCGACAGCAATATAGAGACTCGCGAACCGACGTTGATTTCAGGGAACTAATCAGAGATCGTAAGCAAAAACCCAACGAGAATTTTGATATATTTTACGAATCGGTAATTGATTTGGTGGACAGACTGGATCAACCCCTAAGCGATAAAACTTTAGTAGAGATTTTGCGACGTAATCTGCTACCAGAAATACAACATGAGATATTAAATATGTCTATTAGTTCGGTTGGTCAGTTGCGTGAAATCTGTCGTCGTAGAGAATTCTTTATGCAGGATATGAATCGAAAACATGGTATATCCGGTAGTAGAAGCGGTCACTTGCAGAAACGGGTTACAGAAGTTGAAGTTACGGGGACTGAGCCAGAAATCCTCGAATATGAGAATGGTATTTCTGAAGTTAATTTGACTTGTTGGAATTGTAGGAGATCCGGACATAGGTATCAAGAATGCGTGGCAGAACGCACGATTTTTTGCTATGGATGTGGCACGCCACAGACTTATAAGCCTAACTGCCGAAAGTGTAATGGCGGTTCAAAAAACTTGCAAATGAATGCACCGAAGGGTGCCCCCAAACCAAACACATGCCAGCAATCATCGCAAACGATGTGAAGTTACTCATTCGCCCCCAAGTATCTTCAAATTTTACCCAGCCTAATACCATAAATACCGATAAAACAGGATATGACAGAGTTCACACCGGAAATGACACTGATGCCCTCCAAGGAAATGGTTATACCAACAATTCAGAATCCGATAGTAGTTTACCGGTTAACCCACCATATGTGATAGATAGACAATTCCTAGGCCCTCATCCTCTAGTACCATTTCACGAAAGGTTGGTGAATTATTACAGGGTCCGTGATAGAATTTTTAATGAAAAACCAAAGATTTCAAGGTCAAGTCGTCGTATGAGGGATTTTTGGCGGAGTGTTAGGTCTCTCAAACGAAATTTTTCTGTATCCGTTCTGGATAGGCCCGGAGATGTACGTCCATATGCCGAGGTACGTTTGTTTGACAAAAGCTTTGTGGGTCTACTAGATACTGGGGCTTCTGTTACTTGTTTAGGTTCTCAGGCTGCATTAGATTTTTTAGGCTCCAAGGCACCTTATAAGAAATTGAATACTTCCGTGAAAACAGCTGATGGTAAACCACAGAACGTAACTGGTGTTTTTACAACAGACGTCGAATTTCGAGGGAAAAGTTTGCCCATCACAATATATATAGTACCAAATCTTTCTCAAAATTTGATTTTAGGAATCGACTTTTGGAAATTGTTTGACCTTTTACCACCTGCCTTATACCCTGCTGTTTGTACCGTGAAAAGCTATTCCCATGTTGATGAAATTCTAGGTCAGAAAACCCTCACATCCGATCAGAATTTCCATTTGAAACGAGTAGTTGATCAGTTTCCATCTTTTGCGAAAGAGGGATTGGGAAAAACCAACATTCTTTGTCATGTTATTGACACAGGGGTTGCCAAGCCCATAAAACAAAGACATTTTCCTGTCTCTCCAGCAATTGAGAAACTGATCTATGAGGAACTTGATCGTATGCTAGCTATGGGTGTAATAGAAGAGTCCACAAGTGCTTGGTCATCGCCCGTTGTCTTACATCGAAAGCCAGGGAAAAATAGGTTATGCCTAGACAGTAGAAAACTGAACTCGGTGACCGAAGGTGACGCTTATCCACTTCCTCATATCGACGGAATTTTGAGCCGTTTGCCAAAGGCTGAATTTATCAGCAGCCTTGACCTTAAGGATGCATTTTGGCAGATACCACTGGATAAATCATCGAAGGAGAAGACAGCATTCACGGTTCCTGGGAGACCGCTATACCACTTCAAGGTCATGCCTTTTGGTTTGTGCAACGCGCCACAAACCATGTGCAGGCTTATGGACCGGGTATTACCTGCGACACTCAGGACCGAGGTGTTTGTCTATCTGGATGATCTACTAGTGGTATCCCCAACCTTTGAGCGTCATATTGAAGTACTAGCAGAAGTGGCTAAGTGTTTGCGTGACTCTGGACTTACTATAAATGTAGAAAAAAGTAAATTTTGTGTGACTGAAGTCCGATATTTAGGCCATGTAGTGGGGAACGGGACAATTCAAACAGACCCAGATAAAGTATCGGCCATTACCGAATTTCCGACGCCGAGGTCTGTCAAACAAATCAGACGGTTTTTAGGTATGTCAGGTTGGTACAGAAAGTTTATAAGGAACTACGCTGCCATTTCGACCCCTTTGACCGATTTGCTGAAAGTGAATCGTAGGTTTGTGTGGACCGATGAGGCACAGAAAGCCTTTGAGGAATTGAAGTGTATCCTTAGTTCAGCCCCTGTCTTGCATAGTCCCGACTTTTCACAGCCTTTTTATATACACTGTGATGCTAGCAAAACAGGAATAGGAAGTGTCTTGGTGCAAAAGAATGCGGAGGGTGAAGAGTTTCCGATAGCATTTATGTCTAGAAAGCTCAATCAAGCCCAACGTAACTATAGCGTCACCGAACAAGAATGCTTAGCTGCAATGTTAAGCATTAAGAGATTTAGGGCTTATGTCGAGGGGCATGAGTTCACCGTGATTACCGACCACGCCTCTCTAAAGTGGCTTATGTCCCAGAACGATTTAAGTACGAGGCTGGCAAGGTGGGCTTTGAAGCTTCAAGGGTATCGGTTCAAGATTGAGCACCGAAAGGGTTCGCAGAATGTGGTTCCTGATTCGCTTTCACGTGTCAACTCTGATGACCTGTCCGAGGTCTTTTGTCTGTCTGAAGTAGGGAATGACTGTGGGGTATTTGTAGATTTACATTCTGCACATTTCACTTCTGATGACTACAAAGACTTATTAAAAAGAATTGAAAATAATATCGAACATACTCCCGACTTAAGGATAATCGATGGGTACTTGTACAGAAGGACGGAACATGCTGTTGGCGAACAAACTACAGACGACATGGCTTGGAAACTTTGGATCCCGAGAGGACTAGTCCCTGAATTATTGCAAAAACATCACGACGATCCATTGTCCTCTCATTCAGGAATTAACAAAACCCTTGAAAGGATCAGGAGGTACTATTTCTGGCCCAATTTGGTTACTGACGTCAAAAATTATATCAACGCCTGTGAGACTTGTAAGACAACCAAACATCCCAATCAGGTAATGAGACCCCCTATGGGAAGGACAGGCGATACAACTAGGTTTTTTCAAAAGATTTATGTGGATTTTTTGGGTCCTTATCCTAGGTCAAGGTCAGGAAATATAGGTATTTTTGTCGTATTGGACCATTTTTCGAAATTTCCATTCTTACACCCGGTTAGAAAATTCACAGCTGATGTGGTGATTCAATTTTTGGAGGAAGTTTTGTTTCACACTTTTGGTGTACCGGAAACTGTTGTTTCAGACAATGGAACCCAATTTAAGGCAAATAAATTTAATCAGCTTTTGCAACATTATGGCATATCACACGTTTATACTGCTGTCCACTCCCCTCAGGCTAACGCGTCTGAAAGAGTGAACAGGTCGGTAATATCTGGAATCAAGGCTTACGTCGAACCTGGTCAGAAGGATTGGGATGAGAAATTGAGTCACATATCCTGTGCCTTGAGATCGGCTGTTCACTCGTCTGTAGGTACCTCCCCTTATTTTATGGCATTCGGTCAGCATATGGTGACCAATGGCTCGACCTATCATCTGCTGAGGCAGTTGAGTATGCTTGAGGATAGATCGGTAAATTTTAATCGATCTGATTCTTTTGAACTAGTCCGAACAAAGGCTGCTGATGTCATGAGGAAACAGTTTGAGCGTAACGAAAGGGCGTACAATCTCCGGTCGCGTGAAGTCTCGTATGAAATAGGTCAAGAAGTTTTTCGTAGAAATTTCCGATTGAGTAACTTTGAACAGGGATATAACTCTAAACTAGCTCCTACCTTCGTTAAATCCCGAATACGACGGAAACTCGGTAATTGCTATTACGAGCTGGAGGATCTCCAGGGCAGAAGCATTGGAAAATATCACGCCAAAGATATAAGGCAGTAGTGAGCATCTACATGCGGTATCAGCCTTCTGGTTTCACCCGAGCCTGATTTTTGGTGGGGGGTAAATGTAGTGGCGCTTGTAGATGCCTTTCTATATTCAATTGTGTGCGTGTGCATTTTGGTTATTTCCGCTGTTAATTCTAATATACACCACTGTAAAGGCTTAGATTATATACGTGGTTGTGCTGCAAGTAGCTTACGCTCTCTCTCGTTTTTCGTTATTCCTGTTGTTGCTTTATTTAAATGTATGATATGGTGCTAAGAAGGGCTTGAATTATAATGTCACCTGAATAATGAGCATACTTTCAGGCTGGAACCTATTTTGCATTGACATACTTTCCTACCTATGTATGGGCAAATTTTCGTGGCACAGGGATAGAACATGCGACTAGGAACTTTGAAACCTTGGTTCAAACCCCAGATGACGCAATTTTTTTTTTGCAAAACTTATTTTTATTGATTTATCGTAACATCTATTTTTTTTAATTTCCGCTTCAGAGAAACTTTCTTTTGAGGAGTTTGCCTGATTGCCTTGCGATCTACTCCCCCCCGAATTATTGCCTAGCATACTCAAGTCTGTTCAGCAGAAGAGGTGAATATTTTGAGTGACTAATGGTGCGGCATATTTTCTGTTTTCCTTTTTTTTTATTGTTCTGTCATTCTTGTTGGTGTGTGGGTTGTAAGCGCAGCAGTATGTGTGCTGTTTTTCCTCCGATAGGAGACATATTTATGCTGGAAGCATATGATTGTATTTGTGTTTAGGCGGTTTAATTTTCGGACTAAACCGAGGTTTAAAAAGTGGGTAACAGGGGAGCCATTTTTATCAGTCTGTTCCAGTTTTGATACTGCGCAAACGTGTTTTGCTTCATTCCTATTTAATTTTAAAAGTTGCTTACATAAGCTCCTGAAGGATTTTTCCTGCCTACCTTCTGTTTGTTCATCAGGGCTTTTACCCACTCGATTGTTGTGATTTGGATTCGTTTCTTGGATACATTTTGTCTGCAACATTAGAGAGCTATTAATTTGAGGGTTGGATTTGTCCGATGGGAGGCGTTTCTGCTCTCATCCTTGGTGGCTAATAAATGCTTTGTCAGCAATAGCACCCTTTGCCTGTCGCCACACCACCACTCCTTCACCTAAGAACGCACAATTCTGCATAAGAAGAGCTCGCAAGAGATCTGCCGGCTGTCAGTGTATTTGAATTTTGTTGTGGGCACATATTAGATCTCCTATTCTACGGTTTGTGCCTATCGTGAAATAGGCCGAAATGCCGTCGGTAGTTGCAAGTCGGAAAAAAAAGTGAATTCCTAATTCAGAAGTGTGGAAAATATCTTTGGAATTAAAAGGAAAAAATAACGTAATCGAGTTTGCACAAAACTAAGTCCGAAATCCTAGCTATAAAAGTGCATATTGCAATATCGTGCTCAGAAAAAAAAAATCTGTCTAAAAAAAAAAAAAACGTTCATATTTCTGTCGGAAGATTGTTTTACACTTAATTTTCCTATTAAATTTTTCAATTAAATTCTAATTTTGTTGTATATTTTGTTCTGTACCATAATTAAAATTAAAAGTTTATAAATAGACAAATCGGAAGTGAAATCGATAGCAAAGTGTAAAGTAATGATCGGTTATCCTGTTATGTTTAGCTTGTGTTGATATGCTCGTGTATTAGCCGGGAAATCGCCATTAGTGACGAAAAGAAAATTTGTGTAAAATAGCCATAAAATTATGGGTTAGCCAGGTTCGCAACCATTGCATGTACAAAGAAGAGGAAAACGTTTGGTTGTTTGGGACAAATTTGCCAGCTACCCCTCTCCCTCTCTTCGTGTTGTCACCATATGAAAGGCCTTTCATCGTGGGATCGCAAAACTAGTAAGTGAACACACATTCAAACTTATACATATTAATGTAGAGACATATGCTCAGAGAGTGATCAGTCACCCCGTTACTTCTCTGAGTATCATTGTCCCAAATGGCATGACCCATTGGATCTCTTTGATTTTTGCCAGAATTAATGATGAATCAATTTTAAATAGATTGTATTAAATACAATTTTATCCATGAATAATTCAAAATAAGGAAGTTACAAAGTGATTCAATGTTATTTTTTTTTTTCTTCAAATGCATGCAATGGTTTCAATATTACAGTGCCAATGTGCGAACGATTGTATGTAGCTATGTAAAGATGTATATGTGAGTCAGTTAACAATTGAGAGTGCGAGATCGTTTTAGGCTATAGTTTGAGAAGCACTGAATCACTCACAGTCAACGTCGTAATTAACTGCTATGAAATCAAAATAATATTTGATTTTTGCCAAACTTCATTCGCATGTTTCACTGTAAAAACCTTTATTTTATAATATCTATAATAATTACACCTTGCTAACCTCATATACAATTTGATTATGTTGCCAAACTGAAATTATTTTACACAAATTTCAATAACAAGTGTACGTAATATTTGTCGCGTACTGTTCATGTACATACTCATCCAGAAGAGGGCCTTGATCCCAACAGCTGTTCAAACGTTGTACTTTTGATTTGTCGCCGTGATATTCGCATACATATTACATGATATTCGCGTGCATGTAAACGTAACGAACATTGGTATTGAATTTTAATTTCGCGGTTTTTATAGGATTTTACTTCCGATTTGTCTTTATTCGAAATGCATATAATTAATAACTATTAGCTAAATTCTTAGTTTTTATTAGTGATTTATTTTTTTTTGTATTTAATTAATTTTGTTAGGAATGGTTTTTCTTTTGCCTATTAATGGTAGTTTTGCACACCTTTTGTTATAATTTCCATAATTTAGGGATAATCTTAATGGAATTGAAATGGATTTAGCTACCAGAATCAAAAATTTGGATTTATTTTCTTTGAATAAAATGTTAGCCGTAGATATGCACTAAACGTTTGTGATGTTTGATTTGTGAGGACCGGAGGCGGGACTTAGGGTAATTGACAATGGGTTTATCTTAGATTTATCAGTGGATACTAGGTAAACAGGAAGGGCGGGTAAAATGTTTGTGGCAATACCATCTCTAGCACAAACCATTCAGACTTTGCAAGTCGTCATCCAATCTTTTCTTTTCCTATATTGCTCTTTTTTTGGTTTTTTTTCTCTCTTTGCTATTATTTTCCTCTCCCCCTTAATAAAGCACGCTTATATCTTTAGAATTTTATGGTAAGCAAATCTAAATGATAGACGGCAAGATCCTACCCCACCTACGAGCAATAAGGCTGGCAAATATGCGTGCTTTCGCCATCTTACTCATTTAGGACTGTTCTTTTTGGAACTGAAGTTTCAAATGGACCGTTGTATGCTACAATGTTTACCTTTAGTTTTAATTATTTTTTAATCAGATATGTATTGGGAAATTGAGTGTAGAATCCGCCTTTGATGGGGTTTCCTTGATAATCTTCCAATATGTATGTAACGGTGTTTGTAATTTGTACAGACCTTATTTTAAATATCTCTGTTGCAAAATTTGGTGTATATCCTTTCTCAAAAATATGTTTATATTTACTGATGCGTACGTAATCTCCAACATGAAACTTTGAAGGTTTAAATAAATTTTGATGACTCTAGACAGTATTCAATAAAGTGTTCTCATTCGTAGAGTTTACATTGTTTGGAGCCATTCTGATTGTTATATGTACATTTGCATTATAGTTTTCCATCAATTTCTTATAAATGTCAATCCAGTGGTATGTACCATTATTACTAAATTCTTTCCACATCATTCCCTTCAGAGTTCTATTGAACCGTTCAACAATAGAAGCTTTCATTACACTATACGTAGAATAATGATTAATAGAATATTTTGCCATAAGTTGTCCAAATTTTTGATTGAAAAATTCTTTTCCGTCATCAGTTTGTAGATTTTTTGGTATACGACCCAAATTGATCATTCTTTGAAAGGCATCAGAAACATCTGTGGAGTTTTTGTTTTAGTAGGTTCAACTCAAGCATACTTCGAAAATGTGTCGATAACGGTCAGAATATATCTGTAACCTTTATTAAACGTTGAATAATTCCCCATTTCCACCAAATCTGCTTGCCATAAGTCATCAATACCTTTCATCACAACTCTTCTACGCTGAAAATTTTTCCGAGCATGAGAATGAAGTTCATTCATTACCGATCTCCTTTCCATCGTCTTTGTTGTCATTCGAGTATGTGTATTTTACGTATAAGCTATTTGCAGCCATGACATCGTAAATATCCTTAATATTACTTCGCAATTCCCGTATAGCCTCTCTAACAGCAATAACTTCAGTGCTAATACCCCGTCTTAGTTGATCTTGTGTACTTTCGATTTGCGTCTGTAGGTAAACTCTGTTGACTGCGTCTGCTTCCTTTGTTGGTGGCGCCAAATTTTTGATTCTTTTATTTTGGACTTAAGGTTGTTATTTTTGTCCACATTGATTCCACAAAAATTTCGGAACATTTTTCTTTAATATATCTATATTATATTTTTCCTTAGAATAGTGTCCGAACTTGTCAACACTCATAATACGATTGATAGTTTTCTATCAGTGTTAGTAAATAATATTAGCTTCTCTCAATTCTTCAATTATAGATATAATCTCATTGTTTTGATTACTATGTCCAGCATTTGGTGATGCTACTAATAGCTTTAATCGTTCTACCAATTCTTTGGGGTCATTCCTGTATATATAGTAAGGTTTCTCGAAATTTACTTTCATTAAACCTTTGCCCGCGTAAGTAGATTGAAATAAACTTTTGATTATTTTAGTATATTTATATCCTTTGTTTCCTTTTATTTGTTCGTCTGGAGCAAAATTTCGTTTGTGTGTGTTTGTAGCAATCAAAATGTTTTTGTAGATTTCTAGCTCAGTTCCATCATAATTTTGGGGGTTTTTATAAAAAAGCAATTCAAACAATCCTGGTGTAAATGCCCAGGATCGATTTCCGATAATTATTTTATGGTTGGTTAATTCCAATCTGGTGTTACCAAATTTCCAAACTCCATTTTTATCTTTATGGGTTCCATATATATAATCCAGTTTTCCAGTTCCTTTCAAAAGTGATAAATCAATATCATAATCTTAGGTTTGAGAATAGAATGAATCATCATTCGCGTCTTCTTTATCTTCACTTTCGTCGTCTTTAGCATCTTCATGTTTAAAGAGCTTCAGTTTTTTCATGGGGGTCCTACTTTTAAATTTAGAACTTTGTAATGTGATTGGTTTGATTTTATATTTCTATCACTAGTTAATGTAATAAGTTTTTTTATCGGTTCTGTTAGTGGTCTAAATGTATTTTCCAATTTGTCTATACTTTGTGCTTCACCAAATTTGATGCTCTCAAATTTCTTTTTTAATATTTTTCTAGATTTGATTAATTCTTCCAAAACTTTTCCTTCGTCCATAGTATTGGCCAAGTTCACTTTTAACACAGATATATTTAGAAACAGGTAGCGAACAGAACAGCAACGGGTAGCGAACAGATCAACAACTGGTAGCGAACAGAACAGCAACGGGTAGCGAACAGATCAGCAACTGGTAGCGAACAGAACAACAACTGGTAAACACCGATTCAGCAGTTCACCTTTTATAATAGAGTGGTGTACGTCCGTTACATACAAATGTTTCAATATTACTAAAGTAGAATAAATAGGTCAAAGCCTTTTCTATATCGCCCGCATTCAATTGCATCATTTTTACAAATGACTAAAAAGTCATATTTATCTTTCCAACATTCACGACACATATCATGAAAATTTTCAAATTTCATATCGGTCCCAACATGATCACTATATACATGTTTTGTGTTCAATTCATCTTGTTTAAATATAAATATCATATTAGCGTTGTCGCGTACTAGATGTTTAGGGCTACGTGTATACGTTTGACATAAATAAAATGAATCGATATTATTATGTCGTCCCATGTCGTATGATCGAATGTTATTTTGTTTTTCACATGCAACGTCATCGAATAACGTGATTGAATTTGGTTTTGCCTCATCAGATGGGATAACATCTGCATTTTCAGAAAACGGATAATACCCCATATTTTTTAAAGGTTAAATAAGAGCTCTTAGATATTCGTACTTTGGCTGATGTAAGGACATTGAGTATAGATAAATGTTGTCAAATTTTAAACCGTTTGGAGATTCGATTAAGATAATCATGATATTAGTCTTCCCACAATTCTATGGTCCCACAGTTTTTTTGGCCTGGAACAAAGTTAGAGAAAAGATTGCAAAGGGGTGATAAAGGCATAAACGAATTGGATGCAGCCTGTAAGGTACACGATAT
This sequence comes from Polietes domitor, assembly GCA_947397865.1. NCBI lineage: Eukaryota > Metazoa > Arthropoda > Insecta > Diptera > Muscidae > Polietes > Polietes domitor. Next base: position 117,603,101 of record OX377621.1, read on the forward strand.
TGCATACTCACAAACAGAAAATATTGATAAACGTCATCAAGCCGATAGAGAACTAGCTGATAAAGCTTGGAGGAGAGTGAAATCTAAATACAGCACAGTAGGTGAAAAATAAGTGCATACATCGTAACCAACGCAATGAAAACCAAAACAAAATTCGGCATGGACATCGAGAAGAAAAGACAGAATAAGGGATGTGGAAAGAAGATTTTTAACAATGCTATTAAAAATTCAACCAACACTTTAAAGAAACAGAAGCCGGAAGATTAAGGCAGTGCCATACACATTGCACGAAAAGTTATCGGAAAATCGCTTAAAGGGAAGAAGTCACAAGTTACAATTCCAAGAGTTTTGTTCCTAAAGTTGGAGGATTTCTACCACTTATACCAATATTAACAGCCCTAGGTCAGTTCTATGCAAGCTTTCACAGTAATCGAACGTGTTCGCTCGTTAAAAACTAAAGAGAGAATAGTGTATCACATTTAATTTTTGAAAATTAACACCGAGGTGTGCTTTCTTGGTTTGTCTGTTTTTCATCGAGCTCTCGCGCGTGTAAGACAACATAAAGCCTAAAAGCTACATCGTGACAATGGCCCCTGGGGCCAAAGCTTCAGCCCGCCTCAAAAGCAAGACGGGCGCAATTTCAAAACTAAAAAGTACTTCTCAATTAACTCTTAACGTACGCCCACGTGTACCATGTTCATCCAGCCAGAACAGATTCAGCGCATTGTCGGATGAAAGTGATATGCATATAAATCACGAATCAAACATTACTTCGAGTGTAAGACCACCGAAACCTCCACCAATTGTTGCAGATATCTCTATTCCATTTAGAGAAATCCAACATTTACTTGGAAATGACTGCACATACAAACGCACGTCGATTGACACTAAGGAGTTTCCCTTAAATGAAGAAAAGTATGAATTCTGCAAAAATGCATTGAAAGAGAGCAATATTGAATTTCATACATTCAATTCAAAACAAAACAGACTATTTACTGTCTTTTTATATGGGCTGCCTCGAATCAAATGCGAAGACATAACTAATGATTTAAGTAGATATAACCTGTCGCCAGTATCCATTGTGGAAGTTACAACAAGATTCAGCTCTGACAACAATGCAGTGTATAAGGTTCAATTTGCACGCAATGCATTTAACCCAAACACTTTACGTAATATCAAAGCTGTATGCACATGATAGTCACATGGAAGAAGTATAAGCCAAAGAGGAACGAAAAACCAACTCAATGTTGGAATTGTTTAATGTACGGCAATGATGCCCAGTAGTGGCTGATTTCAGCAATTTCAACTCACACGTATTCTTACGCTCTTTTGTTTGATCGTCAATCAACCAATAGGAAAGCAGAAATATGAGTGGGAGAGACAAGCTACACTGGCAGAAGTTCTGTGTCTTATTTACATTTAATCGTGATCGAGACTGCTGATAGTGAACACATAAACTGAAATTATTGCGATATGTTAATGATGTCATTTGAAAAGTATTTTATGTTACAAAATGCTTTTGATGACATGCAATGTGTTATTTGTTATAAGACATTTAAAAATACGTTTTTTGAATACGTTTTGTAAAACATGCAAATTGTTTAAAAATATTTTCGTTTGGTCGAGATGTGGTGATTTGTCTGAACATTAGTCATTTTCATATAAATTTTGTAGATATCAAATGGGCAAATGAAAAATATTTTCTACCAAAATGTTTTGGGTTGACGTAAATAATTTTGAAATTTATTTCATGAAAAAAAACTGTAATTTTCCATTTCTTTTTTTTTTTGGTTGTTTGTTATAATTACGTATGTATGTATTATATATATATATACATTCATCAAGAGTATTACTAAAATAAATGCATTTATCAAGAGTATTACTAAAATATGTACATTCATTAATTTTATATTTCCCAGAAACAGAAAAAAATGACGACACCCGCCACACATGTGCTTTCGTCGCTATCTCGTTGACGACTAAATAAAATGAATAGAAAAATCTTTTCTTCCAGTATTATTTCGTCGCTCTCACCAATACTATTACATTGGGCATCTATGAAGTGGACACACAAATAATAATGTGAGATACGAACACGACAATCGTCGTTCTTACTCTCAACAAGTAAAATATAGGGTGATTTTTTAAGAGCTTGATAACTTTTTTTAAAAAAAAAACGCATAAAATTTGCAAAATCTCATCGGTTCTTTATTTGAAACGTTAGATTGGTCCATGACATTTACTTTTTGAAGATAATTTCATTTAAATGTTGACCGCGGCTGCGTCTTAGGTGGTCCATTCGGAAAGTCCAATTTTGGGCAACTTTTTCGAGCATTTCGGCCGGAATAGCCCGAATTTCTTCGGAAATGTTGTCTTCCAAAGCTGGAATAGTTGCTGGCTTATTTCTGTAGACTTTAGACTTGACGTAGCCCCACAAAAAATAGTCTAAAGGCGTCAAATCGCATGATCTTGGTGGCCAACTTACCGGTCCATTTCTTGAGATGAATTGTTCTCCGAAGTTTTCCCTCAAAATGGCCATAGAATCGCGAGCTGTGTGGCATGTAGCGCCATCTTGTTGAAACCATATGTCAACCAAGTTCAGTTCTTCCATTTTGGGCAAAAAAAAGTTGGATATCATCTCACGGTAGCGCTCACCATTCACAGTTACGTTACGATTCGCATCATCTTTGAAGAAGTACGGTCCAATGATGCCACCAGCCCATAAACCGCACCAAACTGTGACTTTTTCTGGATGCATTGGTAGCTCTTGCAATGCTTCTGGCTGATATTCACTCCAAAATCGACAATTCTGCCTATTTACGTACCCATTGAGCCAAAAATGAGCTTCGTCGCTGAACACAATTTCTTTCTTTCTGAACTTTCTTAACAGAGCACGCATTTTGATAATAAAATTCAATGATTTGCAAGCGTTGCTCGTTAGTAAGTCTATTCATGATGAAATGTCAAAGCATACTGAGCATCTTTCTCTTTGACACCATGTCTGAAATCCCACGTGATCTGTCAAATACTAATGCATGAAAATCCTAACCTCAAAAAAATCACTCTTTACAACCACAATGATCTGTTCAATATTGATGAACTCTCCGGAATATTTACGTCAGCACTATACGATCTAAGCAAATGTACATCAAAGGTACAGCAAATTCAAGTAGTAATGTCTTTGGTTAAGTATGCATATGACTTCAAATAATTCCTACAATTTTGGACAATTCAGAATATTTATATTTCATTGGAATGCTAATGGAATATCAAAAATTTCTCATCTAAAACAACTAGAATATGTATTAGAAAAAGAAAATATTCAAATTGCTTCGTTAAACGAGACCTTCTTGAAGGAGAATCAAAGGCCGTTTTTCAATAATTACCACCTATACCGCAATGATAGAACACATACTACAGGGGGAGGTGTAGCTCTCTTAGTTCGAAGATCTCTGAAGCATAAGCTGCTTCCGTTAACAAAAACAACCACAACAACATTTATCAGTTGAGGTACTCATTAATCATAGAAATATTGTAATTTCCACTGCATACTCACCTAGATATACGCACAATTTCTCTGCTGATATTATGGCTTTAACTCCAGGCCACAAATAATTTATTCTTTTGGGAGATTTGAATGCAAAACATCCATTGTGGAATTGCTCTGAAGAGAACTTATCTGGAATAGCACTTAATAACTTACAACAGACCTGCAACTTTTTTGTTTATGGTCCTAACAACCACACCTTATACCCTCATCAAAGAAATCGAAGCCCATCTACTGTTGATTTAGTTTTGAGTAACTCACCCATGCAAATGAGACTGTCAACATTAGCTTGTGAAATTCCTTCCGATCAACGTCCAATAATTTGTTGCGTAGATTGCACCTCATTCAAAATTGTGGAAAACACCCATTTCAATTATGGTAATACTAACTTTTCATCAAGTTATTAATAACAGCATATCACTGACGGTCGAATCATATACATCTAAGCAGGTTACTGACCAAGAAATCGATAATTTTGTCAAACTTATTTTAAATGCAAGAGATTTGTCAACTCCCAAGTCCAACCACATCCATCGAAGTATCCTACCTGGTGATATAATGAGATACATTGGCGAAAGGAAAAAGTACAATCGTAAATCACAACGTGCACACAGCAACAACATTTTTATGATCAGTGTTCAAAATTTGATAAACAGGCGCATTTATTCTGAAAGGAATGAAAAGTGGTCTAAGCTTTTAACCAATATGAAGCCAGGCGATAAACGCTTCTGGAAATTGAGTCGCAGTTTGAGGGGCAAATCAAGTAACCAAATACCCCACCTTGTGGACAATCACATAAAACTGGTATCAGTTCATACCCATTCATTTGACAACATAGTTAATAGAACAGTAGCCAAATTTAAAACAGAACCACCTTCAATTGATCGCATCAGATATACTTCAAGTAGTGAACTATGCAATATTATATCCAATCGGAAAGCATCGAAATCACCAGGAATTGACAATGTACCAAAACTACCAGATAAGGCTGTTAAATTACCTACTTATATTTTTAACAACTGCCTCAAGTTAAATTACTTCCCAAATGCATTCAAAAAAGCAAAAGTTATTGCCATAAATAACCAAAAATAACCCCAACAGCTACAGACCCATAAGCAATCTGGGGAAACTACTGGAAAACTTATTCATTCTAGAATTTCTGATTTCACCTGCACCAACAATCTAATACCGAAAAAGCAATTTGGTTTCAGAAAAGAACACAGCACTATTCACCAAATAAGTCGCATTAAGAACAAAATTGTCTCCAACAAGCGAAATACAAAATCCACAGGTATCCTCTTGTTAAATATTGAAAAGGCTTTCGATACCGTATTGGATAGCGGTTTATTTTATAAATTAAATACAGTAAATATTTCCAAATATCTCAGTAAAATTTTTGCAGATATTTTTGAAAACAGAACATATATGGTTTCCGTAAATGATAATTATTCATCTCCAAAATCTATACCAGCCGGTTCCCCCATATGGTACAAAGCTGCAAAATGTCATTTAAAGCGAATGCAAGTCATGCAAAACAAGTGCTTGAAAATGATACACAACAAACATTGGAGATACTCCAACAGAACGCTACATGACGAATCTGGATACGAGTTGTTTTTTGACTTCATCAGCATCAGACTTGATAACAATTATTTTTCTAAGATCGAATATTCTAATTACCCCATGTTAAGAGAATGTAGAGATTTACCATAATTACTACGTATACCGAAATTTAACAAATTGAAAATGTATGCATTATGTCCGAATATTTTCATTTATATTCGCAGTATAAGCATTTGTATTTTCAACTTATATTTGACTACATTATTTAATTCTCATATAAAGGTTTTTACCCTTTTTCCTTTTACAAGATTATCATCAAAACATGTAAATAAATTTATTTTCGTAGAACATAAATTGTTGTAATATCCTACTGATAAAAACTCAATAATAATGAATTCAAAATTGTAATATGTATAAGACATTATTTGGATGAATAAAATTGAAATTGAAAAATTGAAAACAGCCCTAGGTGCTCTGGGTGCTTTGGCCAGTGGTGGGTCAGCAATCGCAAACGCAGTTATCTGGACAAAAATGGAAAAAATAACGCTTGAAGAGAACTCTAGACATAATATGGAGGCTATTTCTATGGGTAAAGGACTTTATCTGAAACCATACAAGAAAGGATATGGACTCTTCTACCATGGTGTATCAAAAAACTAATAAGGCAACTACCCAGACGACCACTTACTGATGTCGATTTAAAAATATTTGGACAAAAGTATATTCCATATTTTAGAGGAGTCTACATGAGAGACAGACTCCCAAAAACCCCCCAATATAGAGAATGTGGAAAAATTAATTTAGACTCACATGCAGGACCTGGAACACACTGGGTAGCTTACTACAAAAATCAGAATATTATTGAATATTTTGATAGTTTCGGAAATCTCCAACTACCTGTGGAAGTATTGCGTTATTTGGGAGATAATATAACTTATAATTACAAAAGGGAACAAAATTTCGGTTCTTTCAACTGTGGGCATTTATGTTTGCAGTTTTTATCTAAATATACATAAATAAAGTGCAAATTCGAAATAAAAGCGATATCTCCGACGTTGTCTCTTTCAGTTGCTTTTCAACTCCACCAGTGAAATGTTTAAATTCGACAGAACCGAAGAGCATTTATATCAAGGAACTAGCTTTTATGTGTGGAACATCTGTGGTACCAAACTACTTTTTATTTGGACCCCCTTTTGATAGCAGATAACTTACAAGAGATGGATATAAGCGAAACATGTATTGCAAGAAATTTATAAACGGACTCGATTGGATGGATGGCACATTAGATTATTGCAGTGTTGGAGATGTACTTTCCCAACTAATAGTTTTAAATACATTTTTATCGTTGGAAAGGCTAAAAAAGACTTCTTGAAAAATTATGTTAACACAAACATTATAAATTTAGAGAATCAAATGAGTTTGATAAATCGAACAAATTATTTTACTGGTTGTCCAACTCATAACGACATGAAATACAAATAAAAGATTAAAAATGAAAATAAATTTGTGTTTTTATTTATCTTTGTTTGCGTTTATTAGTTGATAAATATAAAGGATCAGAATACAAATTAAAAGCTCATACTGCACTGGTGATTGAGGCACAGCATTTCGACGTACAATTTCCATATTATGAACGCCACATACATCATAAGAGGGCTCAAGTAGTATGCTATCCAATTGGTGGATATTTATGGGCACATTGTTGGTGGAATGTCGTCTCAACAACGAACAACTCGGAGACCAACGTATATGTTCAGATATTGGCTGATTCCTCAGAGGAATCCTCTTGATTTCGAACATACATTATCCTACTACTAACCACATATTGTACCTGATTTTCTTTAAATTTGGTACAACATCTTATAATCCAACTAAAAACACCTGTGGTGAAAGCAGGTGAGATCGGTTGAGATTTAGATATAGTTCCGATTTGACTTTATACACTCCACTCTCTCCACGCTCTCGATATGACTTTATACACTCCACTTGGGTATTATGTCTTTGTGAAAGGAGATATGCCCATCGTTTATCGATCATCTTAGCATCACTTTCTGAATCGATTTAGCCATGTCCGTCTGTCCATCTATCCTTGTAATCAAATTTCAGGTCGGAATTATTAACCGATCTACCATGACGCGATATGTATTAGCATATATAATTAATTTATATCTTACATTACTATGGTCAAATAATTAAGATAATTTATGAAAAATTGCTGTAAATATTAAAGCGAAATAACTAACTGACTAAATCGAAACATAATTATTATTATGATATTATAGAAAATATGGTAATTTATATAAGTATCAATATAGAGAAAGTGGTCATATGTAGTAAAAAATTATTTTCAACATATTCAACTCCTTCTGGGAATAAGCCTTGACGTGGCTGGGAGCTAAGTACTTTCTTAATGAAAGGAAACCAATTATTCCACATTATTTTCAAAAAAATTTACATCAAACTACTTTAACTGATGCAATAGTGAATGGTCATATATATTTATATTCTTCTTTTGATATAGTCGTCATACATACACGTCGGTTTTAAAACGTCGGGGATGGTAATAAAATGCCTTTAATGGGTTATAGAGTGGAAGGTGTCATAAAGTCGGCCGACATGATTTCCCTCTCAAGAACTAGATTATATAGAAGTGAAACTGGTCACTAATAGGAAAACTCATACTCAGTTTTTTATTTCGTGGTCGTTTGTCTTTTTCTGTCAGGACTTTTAATTTTCAAAGGATTTAAATGTTTCAATAATCTAGTTTCGTACTTTTGCGTGTTATACAATGGCGATATGGGTATCAAATGAAAGAGAAGATAAATATACTTTAAATTTCATGCGTCTATCTATATTAATTTAACATTAAAAACCATTTCAATTTTCCCCCTTTAAAAATTTTATGTAGATTATTCATGTTTTAATTTTTAAGGGGGGAAATTTGAAATGGTTGAATTTCTTTCCAAAAATTAGCTTTATATATGACTAGAATGTGCTTACGATGCATATAACCCCATATTTCCGTTTTTACTTCACATTTAACCCACTGAGTATTAACAGTATGAAAAAGATTTGCGGTCGTTGATGGGTTAGAAAATTTTAAAAATTGGTTTTCAAAACCTCCAAGGAGCCCCTAAAAACATGAATCGAACTGTGGAATTTATTACGGTTTTTATAACATTGACCAGCCCCCAGACGGCTGAAGTCAGGGTCATGAAATTTTCCCAAATAAGACGTCGACTAAGAAAGGGTTTTACGAAATTCGTACTTTTAGGGGGTAAAATGGGACAAAAGGGATACACATCGAAAGAAAGAGACAAAAAAGGGATAAAATGGTAATAATTTAAGTACGACAAAAAGGGATAAAAATGTTAATAATTTAAGTATTGCAGCTATATTCGTGAAAATCTGTATCTACATTTATCTGGCAACGTAGAATTGCGCCATAATGGATTTTTTTTCGAAATTTGTAGTTACAAGGGGTGAGCGGCACAAAAAGGGATAAAAATGGTACCAACTAAAGTCTTACAGCTCAAATCGTGAAATTTGGTATATAAATTTCTCTGAACATGTATTAGCGCATTAAAATTGGATTTTTCAAAATTTGTACTTTTAAGGGTTGCGAGGGACAAAAAGCGATAAAATGGTACTAATTTAAGTATTGCAGCTATAGTCGCGACATTTGGTGTGTAAATTCCTTTGACAACGTGGAGGCGCAATCTAAATGGATTTTTTTTCGAAATTTTTACTTATAAGGGGTGAACAGGACCAAAAGGATAAAAATGGTACCAACTACTGTATTGAGGCTAAAGTCGTGGAATTTGGTGTGTAAATTCCTCTGAAAACGTAAAAGCGCAAATTTAAATTGATTTTTCGAAATTTGTACGGGACAAAAAGCGATTAAAATGATACCAACTAAAATATTGCGGCTATAGTCGTGAAATTTGGAGTGTAAATTCTTTTGAGAATGTAGAAGCGGAAATCTAAATGGATTTTTTCAAAATTTATACTTATAAGGGGTGAGCGGGACAAAAAGGGATAAAAATGGTAACAAATAACTATTGCAGCAATATTCGTGCAATTTGATGTGTAAATTCCTCTGACAACGTAGAAGCGTAAATCTAAATGAATTTTTCTAAATTTGTTCTTATAAAGGGTGAGTGGGATAAAAATAGTACCAACACAAGTATTGCAGCTATATTCGTGAAAATCGGTATCTACATTTATCTGACAACGTAGACTTGCAACATAAATGGATTTTTCGAAATTTGTACTTATAAGGGGTGAGCGGAACAAAAAAGGATTAAAATGGTACCAACTACTAATCGTGAAGTTTGGTATGTAAATTCCTCTGACCATGACCAAAATTTGTACTTTTAAGGGTAGTGAGGGACAAAAATCGGAAAAAATGGTACTAATTTAAGTATTGCAGCTATAGTCGCGAACTTTGGTGTGTAAATTCCTTTGAGAAAGAAGCGCTGTCTAAATGGATTTTTTTCCGAAATTGGTACTTATAAGGGGTGAGCAGGATAAAAATGGTACCAAGTAAAGTATTGCTGCTATAGTCGTGGAATTTTGTACGTAAATTCCTCTGACAACGTAAAAGCGCAAATTTAAATTGATTTTTGCTTTCGAAATTTGGACCTCTAAGGGGCGAGCGGGACAAATATGGTACCAATTTAAGTATTGCAGTTATAGTTGTGAAATTTGGTGCGTAAATTCCTTTGAAAACATAGACTTGCAACATAAATAGATTTTTAGATTTTTTGTACTTTTTAGAGCGAGCAGTACAAAAAGTGTACCAATTTAAGTATTACAGTTATAGTTGTGAAATTTGGTGCGTAAATTCCGTTGGAAAACGTAGACTTGCAACATAAATGGATTTTTTGTACTTTTTAGGGGCGAGCGGTACAAAAAGGGATAAAAATGGTACCAACTGTAGTATTACAGCTAGAATCGTGAAATTTAATACGTAAATTCCTCTGACCATGTACAAGCGCCATCAAAAAGGGATAATGGTACCAACTAAAGTATTATAGTTAGAATCGTGAAATTCGGAATGGAAATTCCTCTCACCACAAAGAGGCGCAATATAAATGCATTTTTGTACTTTTAAGGGCTGAACAGCACAAAAACGGATTAAAATGGTGCCAACTAAAGTATTGCAACTAGAATCTTGAAATTTTGGTTTTTCGAAATTTGTACTTTTAAGTTACGCGCGGGACAAAAAGGGGTAAAAATGGTTTACAACCCTTTAATTACGAAAACGCGGAACTCAAATATCTATCAAAATTTGTACTTTTAAGGAGGATGCGGGACGACAGGGAAAAACGTGGTACCAAATAAAGTACATGTTTTTAGAGGAAGCAAAGACACATATTAGTTATTTTTGAAAATGTGTCTTTTTGGGGAATGTTGTGCAAAAAGTTATAAAGTGGATCTAAAAACATGAGGTCGGGGATATAAAAGGCTCTGCGGTTGTTATTTTTTGTTCAAAACTGAGTAGAAAAAGACAAAAATTATACATACGAAGGGAGTTCAGCTATAATAGTGCACATCGACAAGCACATTCCTTTGACTGTATATGAGTGCTATCTAATAGGAGGTTTCCAAATTACTATCTTAGTCTTATCTATATCCACCAAAAGAAAATCAAATAATAATTACAAATAACTGGTTTTTTCGCGTGCGAAGAAGCGGCTAGTTCAATATATTTCCCCAACTGGTTTCTCTTAGACAACCCCATTCCCGACGTTTAGTATTTAAATCACCTCACCTTGAGAAATATCATTTTCAGTGAATAAATCACTATTACTCTTTAGCTTAGAATTGTAAGAGGAATTGTTGGAAGGTAGTCAATAATAGGTGTTGTTGTTAAATACTTCGTTGCTACTGCACTGTTCATGTGATGACAGTCTGTTAACGTTGTTGTTCTTGTAATTTAAGTTGTTTCTGTTGCGGTCATTTGAAGAAGGCAAGACTGGACGTGGTTGTGTTGCTGTCGCTAATTTTTTTTTTTTTTTTTCACTGAACCAACACTCAGGGGATGTCCCCTATAAATGCAGTGCATTGCGTTGGTAGAAGGAAGATAAGGTATTGGAAGGAGGAAAGAGGGAGTAGTGTCTGTTGACATCTGTTTTGAATCTCTGAGTGTCGTAATTGGAGGGAAAGATATTTGCCGGAAGTCGATTCCACATACGGATAGTACGGGCAAAGAACGAATTTATTCTGTAATGTGTAGTGCGGTTGGTTGTCCAATCGACAACAAATGGGTGAGCGTTCCTGGAGAGTCGCGTATCTCTACCGAACGTTCTCACGGGCGGTATAAGATCACGAATTTCCGAAGAACAAACACCATGAAAGTATCGATAGAACAATGACACACAACCAACATTACGACGGTGTTCAAGGGAGACAATAGAATTGGATACCCTACCATCACCTATCAACACCATCGCCCTCCTCTGGACACGGTCAAGTAGCTCCAGTGATGAAGCTGGAGCACCCGACCATATATGGGAGTTGTATTCCATCTGCATTTATGCATTAATGCGGAGTGTTGATGTATGTTGGCGACTGAGATCTCCCGGAGGATTTCTACTCGCCACTTTGGCCTCTATTTCCAAATGTGCAGAATCCACTGTGGGACACGAGATATCAGTGGACTTTTGATTGCCAATTATTTTTCGCCGTTGATTTGCAATCAACTGTCTTATGTTTGCCGGCCTAGTGAGCACACTAGGTACGAACAGAACGCCATTTTTGCATTGCACAATTTTGTAAAGCATTTGCTACTTAATAATAAATTTAATGTTCCGATCCAATACTTTAATTAGTGGATAATCTTCCATTACCAATAAAAGTTTTTGCGAATGTAAATAACAATTAAGAGAGCGAAAACAAACAATTCCGTATTGTAAGAAAGCCGAGCAAAGACTCCCATGCCGAATTTGGTTTCGATATTTAGCTCTTTTCCATAATACTGAAATTCCAAACTAAAATACATACAAGAGCGAAGAAATAAGAAATACACCTTAATAAATTCCAAACATATATTATTCATAATCTGCAATTAATAAGATATATGGAGTCAATTATTACTTCAATTTATTGTTTTGAATTTACTTGGGGGAATTGGAATTAGGGAACTTTCTATTGACACCGAAATGTAATTATTCAATGCACATATCGCCATCCGAAATGCAAAATAACGAAACCCTCATTTACATTTCATTAGAAGCAAAAAACATTCTATTGCGAATTTTGATTCTTTATTTTTGGACCTAGATGCCTCTAATTTTCTGTGAATATAAACATATTATGTACAAGTCACAATATCGCCACTTTATGAAATAAAATATTTATAAATTGTTGTTGTAAAATCTTCATTTCTTGACGTTGTGTCAAATGTAGAACACAAACCTCAATTTGTGATTTTTGGTTGTTACTTCTTTTTGCATTTCAGTTGACGATATTTATTATATGTTTACTTACGGGTCTTTTCACGTCACATTTCTGGGCAAATTGTAGTCTCTTAACACTTCTGTTGTATAGTTGGAAACGAGGAGTAAGTGTTATGAATGTTGTACAGCCGTATAAACCTTTTCCTCGTTGCACATTTACTCCAACTACATAGTTTATTTTCGATTTTTCAGCGTTTAATTCACGGAATGTTGTTTCCTTATGAATACCAAAGCTTTTGCACCACTGCAAAAAAAAAAAAACAATAATTTAAATTAATTTATGAATTAATAACATGAATTTAATTAATTCTAGGTTAATATGGTGGGCCATTTAAAATTTTAAATTTGAACTACCGATTACTTTGTCTTTGAAAGGTAGAATAGCATTCATTTTTATTTTCAGGTTTATTTGCAAAGAATATTTGGCAGGAGATGAAGAATTTTACAAAATTTTATCGTGTTTTCAGATGAAGTTCATTTTCATCTCGATGCCTATGTCAATAAGCAAAATTGCCGCCAGAGAACCCACGCGTGATTATTGAGAAACATATGCATCCGCAACGAGTCACTGTTTTTGGGCTGGCGGCATCATTGGACAATTTTTCTTAGAAAATGAGCAACGAGCCGCCGTTACCGTCAACGAAGAGCGTTACCGTGCCATGCTCAACGAATTATTGTTTCCAAAAATTCAAGAGAATGACATGGACGACTCGCAAACCGCTCATAGAACTGAAAATTTAAAATAGTTATATCTCATGATATAACTATGGGGTCCAGTAGTTCCTAAGTCATTTCCCTTTCAAATTTTTTCGGGATTCCTGGGAAACATTTTTAAATTTATTTATACGGGAAATATTAAAAAATCTTTCATTGATTATTTGGAGCACTATTTATTTTTACTATATAAATGGGAAATTGTAGATACATTTCAATTTCATATATTTACATTACTGACAAATGTTTATATTACATTACTACAAGCAATACTTTGTAATTTCCCTAAGACACTATTTTTGCGAAAATCAGATAGGGGAATATAAATTCTTTGTGAGGATATTTGTAGGATAGGATATTGTGGAACAAAAATATCATATTGAAAATACTGTGACTCTGGTTTAACTTTAAATTTCTTGATTTCTCAGAAAAATTTTAATGACCGTTTGGAAGAACTAATCACTGCACTACTTTAATGTTTTTATTTTTTATGAATTTATTTAATTAATATTAACATTTTCATTTAATGTTTCAATTTCTTTTACAGTATTTTCTCGCAGTTTCTATAAAATATTTTGATCCTTCTGTATGGGGTGCTTGCGTTAACATGATGTCAACAGTATTTTATATATATATAATTTAATGAAGATTACATACACCCAAAAACCTCACCGCAAAGCGTTTTTGAAGTGCGTGGTGTTCTACCTTAAACCTTTTCACATTACCAATCTTAACCAGAAATCATCTTCTTCGACACATAATTGTTTTGGAAACTGGGCGGTCGTCATGTACTCCGCCCCACGGCATGATCATAACTTGATGATGAATATAAGGACACATGAGGGTGTAGTGTGGGTGGTTTTATAATAAGTTCATGGGGAAAACGGTATCGTGTTGAAAACCCATCAGTCCACAGCGTGCGTTTTAAAAACATTTAATTATTTTTAATTTTGATCTTGATTTTTAAAAATTACATCAGTACATTACGTCACCTCAAAACACTCTACACTAGATGTGTTTTAGGGAAATTAGCTTTTAGATGTAAAAAAGAGAATTTACAGAAAAAATATAAAAATAATATCTTAAATATTTACGGTAAGAGTTATTTTACTCCAGTTTCAATTCCATTTCATCAATGTGGATTTCGAAATAGCATTTTTTTCAATATTTTGCCTTAAATTTGCTCAAACGATTCAACTGGTGTGACAAACATTACTTCAATAAAATCGTTTTCGGAATATTTTATGGCTTGTTTCACGCCTTCTTCTTGGAGAAGAATTCCATTTAGAATTTTAAGTTTTTTTATTAAATCTGGTTTGTGAATTTATATCATATTTATTGGCTAACCACTTGGAAGTCCAGTAATGCCGTTTTAATAGGCATTTACTTACAGGAATACTACTTTTACATGTATTTTTATATTGTAAGCCTGGTGTAAGCTCAACCATATATACCATGGATTATATATAAATTTTTTTGATTTGCTTGTGCACTAAAAAAATTATACACACTTCATTAGCAGCTGGAGTTGATATTTTTTATTCGGAACTATAATATTAATTTCAATGACAACCTAAATGTTCACAAAGTACTTGTTTATACAACATAATATATAATTAAACAAGCATTTTTCTTGATTAAGATGAGTCGTACGAACTATATTAAGAAGGTTTTTATTATAAAGGGTGATTTTTTAGCTATTATCTTTTTGACAACACTGGTTTAAACAACTGACGGATGTTTCGTGTTTTGTTTCACTGTCAAACATCTTCAGTTTGGTCTATAATTTAACCATGAATCGTCTTACAAACGAACAACGCTTGCAAATTATTGAATTTTATTATCAAAATGCGTGCTCTGTTAAAAAGTTCAAGAAAGCCGAAGATCCACTTTTTTACCGAAAAATTGTGTTCTGCGACGAAGCTTATTTTTGGCTCAATGGGTACGTAAATAGGCAGAATTGTCGATTTTGGAGTGAATATCAGCCAGAAGCATTGCAAGAGCTTCCAATGCAAACATTAAATTATATGGACCGTACTATCGATTCAAATAAAGATTTCATGTATTTTTCTGAATTTTTTGTGTTTTTTTTTTGAAAAACTTTCCTATAGCTTTTAAAAAATCACCCTTTATATTCAATACTTCATTACAACTGAGTCATTTGAATACTGACTATAACTAAATGGCGTGACAATATGACCTATTCGTCTAGCATACTGATTCTTTGAGCCTTGTAACAGCCCAGGTTTCTACCAGATTAAGAATATATATTTCAATGAACTATTTATATTCTCGTCTTATTTATTTATTATCCAAAACGTAACAAAACACAACTTCTTGCATCAGAAAACTAAAATATAATAATTCATATAATCAACTGGTTATTATCGTGAACTGTCAAAAGCTTCAACGTCACTTTAGGCCTGAGTCCACCTGGATCGATATTCTGCGATGTTGACGGTACTTCCGATGATAGCTCATTACCGGCACGACGATTATTGGCGGAATCCATGTCTTGTTCGAGATGTTCTGAATTTTCAACCGAAGTCCTATTAGGTTTGCCTAAGATGACAGCGGTGAATCAGATGGAACTTTCTTAACATGAGTAATGTTTCTACATGTTTCACTGCCTTCTCCTGATATTACGACATAATTTCCCTTCATATCAGTTACTTCATATTCAGTTTTCCCATATGTTGTAGATAATTCATTACTGTGAAGAGTATCTCGGAGTAGTACCTTATCCCCAACTTTGATGTCACAATCGACTGCGTTTCTGTCATAATCGGCTCTTTGTTTCCCTTTTTCCTTCTTAGCAATGTCATTGTCTCTGGCTTCAGAGTCGATAACATGCACTTCAACGTCATTCAGCGATGTAATCTTATATCTAATAACTCGATTAAAAATAAGTTCCGATGGAGTTTTCCCAGTCGTACCATGCGGGGTGACGTTGTACATGAGTGTAAACCTACGAATCTCTTTTTAATAGTCCAAACCCTGCGAGTGTGCAATCTGAAGACGTTTTACCAGAGATCGGTTCAAGTTTCCTCTCCATTGGCTTGGGGCCAATAAGGCGGTGATGTCATCAATTCAATACTATTTGTGTTGCAAAATGCCTTGAATTCCTCGCTTACGAATTGGCGACCATTATCAGCTGTTATTGATCTTTGATATCCATGTCGGGAAAATATTTCCTCGAGAAAGTCAATAATTTCTGCTGATGTTATCTTCCTTATAAATTTAAATTCATGGTATCGCGAATAGTATTAGAATATTACAAATACAAAATCGTGATTTGGCAACGGACCCAATAAGTCCATTGCTACACAAGCCCAGGGACTATCCGGCATGGTTTGGTGAAAAATAAGTTAATGTTGGAAGCTCCGCCAACTTTCCCTTGAGTTTCGTAAATGCATCATTCTGTCTACTGGACCATATACATCCTTCATTGGATTTTATGGCCGCTCTTAAAGGTTCAACTAGATCACTCAAATCTGGTATACATTTTCCCAAATAGGTTACTAGACCCAGAAAACTCCGAGTTTCCCCACGGGTGTTTGGAACTCGTTTGGCCTAAAAATGTTAACCTATGTACCTTCCATAAGCATTTGTCGTTATTTATGAATGAATATTTTCCATAGTCTTTTGGAATATTTCCGGAGCTGAATTCACCCCAAATAACAGCCTTTAATATCTAAATAAACCTTTTGAAGTTATAAATGTTGTTATATATCGACTTTCCTCTTCAAGCTCCAATTGATGATAGGCATTTTTTAAATCAAGCGTTGAAAAGAATTTTGCTCCCTACAATCTCGTCATAAAACTGTCGAAAGTCGGCAAGGGGTATTTTTCCCTTAAAATTGCTGTATTTGCACGTCTCATATCAATACATAGCCGAATGTCTCCATTTTCTTTGAAAACAATGACCACGCGCTCGGCAGAACAACCGGTTCAATTATATCCAAAGCTAATGCCTCATTCAGTTTCGATTCCACCTTATCCTCAATGGCAACTGGCACCCTAGCAAAGGTTGTTGAATGGGTTTTATGGAGGTGTGGATCAATTTTATTTTTTGTTCAATTTTATTGAAAGGTTTTAATCTTTCCACATGATTGATTCCTATACCCAACTTCAACACACCCAGCTTGATGGCAGTATCTTTACCCACCAATGATTGCTCGCCATGCTCAATAACTTAAAATGTTGAAACCAAATTAGAACGTTTTCTCAAGCCCAATAACAGCTTCAAAAACTGCTTTTATCGTAAGTGGCATATGCCCTGAATTGGTGCTCAGATTTAAATCGATTATTCCACATGACTGCTTTTTCGGTCTTCAACAAATACCAATCATCTTCACACATGAGGTTGTATTTTGATCCGGAATCTATCAACATACTTATCTTCTTACCACCTACAAAACACGGTATTACCTCAATCGCGGATTATCATTTATCAACTATTTTTAAACAGCAGTCATCATTTGATTTGGATTGGCCATCAATATATCTTATCTTGGAATAACCAAAATCTCGACGTTTTGGATTTCTGTTATCAAATGAAGAAAATTTCTGTTTATTTGAAACAGTACGGCATTTCCGGGTATAATGTACCGCCAGGCCACATATTTTGCATTTCATTTTCCTGGCTGGACAATCTACACTGTTTCCGTCATGACTGTTTTGTCCACATCTAAAACATTCGCAGTTATTTGCAATTTTATTGATTTCAACAGTTGTACTTGGAGCCTCCATTGATTTTGACTGAGCATTAATTTGCTCATGGACTTGGCAAATTTCAATAATTTATTTTAAGGAGTGCTCTTTTTCAAATCCACAGATGCCCATGAGTCTATCAATTTATCTTTGATGCTGATTTCCAGAATATCAGTCTTTGTTTCGCCAAACACACACCTTGAAGCCTGCGGCAACAGAAATAAGAATTTATTAAAGGTTTCCCCGTTATCGAAACAAATGCCTCTCAAATGTCGAATTTCTCTCTGGGGAAAAATAGTCCGTCAATTTGTCAACTAACATTTCATTTCTTTTTGCCCTCAAGTAAGTGCATCACGAATGTTGAGTTCCACCATAATGCAAAAGTTTATTCTTTTTCTTGACGCATCTGATATTTTTTCCGCCTGCGTTTAGAAAGTGAATGTCCTTAGCCACTTTTCCCACTCAGTACGAATAAGCGACTTGCCGACTCGACTCACAAAGAAATGGCCTAATTCCATTTGTTTCATTCATGTTCGGAATCAATGTTATTGTTTCCTAAACAAATAAAATGTTTAAATACAATCACTGTCAGGTCGGTATAATATTCCAACTTACGACTGATCGTCTTGAACTTTCATTCGTACTTCATTTGCCCAACTGCCCCAGATCACTAGCATACACTAGGTATGCTAGTGATTAAGCATAACCACCGCTGACTGTATTAGGGCGCCAAGAACTTGAGCGTTCTGTGCTCGTCCCTAGGGAGTTGGTGAGTTGCCCCAACATTTGGTCCTTCGAACTTTGGAAGCCGTCAAAAGATCGCCTCTGTAAGGGAAGAAGAAAAATCAAGGTACGTACGTTTTTTAATCATATACCTAAAAATGTGAGGAAGGTAGATAAAGTACTGGCGGAAAACGGTGGTGGAAGTTACGAGACAAGTTGCGTAACTTTCATGAAGAAAAATCGAGAACTGTGCCTTTTAGACGGTTACTTTTCTTTCTACGAAACTTTCTACCTGCGCGCTTCTTCGAGTTTCCCTTTTGACTCTGTTTGTGCAAATCGGTCCATTATTGTATTTGCTGCACTCAACCGGCATTTTTTGACTCTTGGGTTTGCCTTGCATTTTTGGCACGTGTTTGTGTGGCTGAGATTTCAATGCAGATCTTATGAGAAAATAAGAAGGGACAAAGTGAAATAAGCTTAGAAAAAGTACTTATTTTGTCTTTTGTAACAGTGGTTTGATGGTTTCATACAAATATTTCGATTATTTCTCATATACAATTTTACAAAGGAAATTTTGTAAGATTTTTTTGGCTCATGGTTTCAATTGCTGGACTTGAAAATTTTGGTGTTCAGTGGACCAAAGACGAATTTTTCGAAGCAAAAAATTTTGAAATTGTTGAATTTACAATTTTTTTGGCTCGTGGGTTCAAGTGCTGGCTTTGAATTGTGTTGTGATACACAGTAAACAAAGACGATTTTTTCGTGGTAAAATTTTTTAATTGTGTAAATTTCAAGTTTTTTTTGGCTCATATTTTTTGGGAAAATTGGTGCGCACTGGACAAAAACAATCATTTTTTGTAAAAGAAAAATTTAATTGGAGAAATTTTATTACTTTTTGGCTCGTTGGTTGTCAATTGCTGGGATTGGAAAATATTGCGCAAACGATTATTTTTGACAAAAATTTTCAATTGGGGAATTTTTTTTTGGCTCGTTGGCTTTCAAGTGCTGTACTTGTAAAATTTGGCGCACAGTGGTTCAAAAAGGATCAATTTCGGTACAAAGTTTTAAATCGCGGAAATTTCGTTGCATTTGTGGTTCTTTGGTTTACAAGTGCTGGGCTTGTAAAATTTTGCGCACAGTGGTCCGAAAAGTATTATTTTCGATAAAAATTTTAATTCGTGGAATTTTTTTGGCTCATTGCTTTCAAGTGCTGGTCTTGGAAAATTTTGTACACAGTAAGCTGAAACCGATTATATTAGTAAAAAAATTTTTTACGGATAACATTTAAATCGTTTGGATTTGACTCGCAAGTATTGAACTTGCATTATTTGAATACACACTGTGGTGCAAAGTCTATTTTTTTCGGATTCTTTTTTAACAGTGGCTCAGAAAATATTTCATGAAAAAGGAAATATTTTGGAAATTTATTCTGGCCATTGACTCATAGTGATATAAATCAGTAATTTCACAATTATCGATTATGTTTGAAAAATACTGAGGAGAAATCGTAGTCTGCGGATATTTCGAGTTTTTTTAATCCTTATTGCCTACTTTCAAATATGACTCTTTTGAAAGATTATTTGGTACAATGTGAGGAGATTATCGCATTTGAAAGAGGCTGGCGGGGCCAAATACAATGAACTGTCTTTGGAGGCAGAGAGGCAGGAGGTACAAATTGTATGGGCAGAATGGAAAGAATTGTACAAGCGATGCATTTCTGATCATGAATGCAACAAGAAGAACAAAGACACCATAAAAAAAAAAAAAAAAAAAAAAAACAATAAAAAGATTGCACACAATATTTACATCAGTTGTGTAACTATATTAGGAAAAAATAAAGAGAAATTTGGAACAAAATCAGCCTATCCCACAACAGTTCAAAGAGTTTGTTCGTCAATAGCAGTCCCGCCGTGCGACACGCAAATATTTCATGGGGATTATGTTTCTTGGCTCAGTTTTCGAGACTTGTTCACTGCAATTTACGTGAACAATAAAAAACTTAGCTCTGTGGAAAAATTGTACCTCCCAAAAAACTAGTGGCAAAGCAAGAGAAATTAATAGGAATATTCACCTAACAGCTGAAAGTTTTACAATTGCGTGGGAAAATCTCAAAACCCAATACGAAAATAAAAGGATTCTGATAAATACGCAATTGAGAAATTTATTCAATTTGGCTCTGCTATTGGACTAACAAATTGTATATCGGTTCTGGAATTATACAAAATAGATATTTAATCTCCAATGTTTGTATATCAATATTCCTCTGAAATGCCAAAACTTTCTTTATCACTTTAGGAGAAATCATTATCAAATAAAACTGAAATGCCTCGCTGGGAGGATTTGAACAAGTTTCTTACCGAAAGGTTCCAAATGTTGGAAAGTGTTTCGGATATGATTGGCTCTAATGAAACAAATTTGTCTCAGACTCATCGTCCAAAATACAATCAATTCGATAAATCTAAGCAGTATAAAGTATATCACACTAAGGTGAATGATACTAAATGTAATTTATGCAAAGGGTCTCATCCGTTGAAACCGTGTAAGAAACTTTTAAGTATGGACTTTGAAAATAGATTGTCCGTAGATTGTTAAGCGCGAGAAATGCTGCATGAATTGTTTGGCTTTTGGCCATAAATTTTCAGAATGTCGAAGTAAGAATTGTTCGAAATGCACGTACAAACATCAAAAACTTCGGCATAAGCAAAAATGGCTCGTCAGAATAATATTGACATAGGGGCGCTAATAGTTTGGCTCAAAGTCAGAATTTACAGCCCGCTGATATACCATGAACTTCGGGAAATGTACAGGCTTATAACACTTCAGTCTTCAATAGGACTATGTTAGCTTCAGTCTGGGTAACCATTATTAAAAATTGACTTTCCTACACATAAACATAAAACAACATAAAAGCCCTAATTGACCCGTGTTCGGATGATACTTTTATATCCACGAGGATTCAAAAATTGTTAAGATTAACAACAAAACCAGTATCGGCAGATATTACTGGATTAGGAGGAGAACATTTGACAAAATGTTCAAAAATAGCAGTTTTTACTATTGGCTCTAAAAAAGTCCGTCGTTTTCCATTGATACCGATGCATTAGTAGTGCCAGACGTTACTGGTAATATTCAATGCATTCGTTTGAAAATGCGTTAGTGGACCAACTTCCAACTTCCGTTTTTAACTCAAATCGATATATATAGCTATTTGTCAATTTCTCAGAAACGAGAAATCTTTGGCTCGAAAGCCAGATGTCATTGCGGAATATTTGTCTCTTGGACACATGTAGAAAGTTAATCCCCCTTTAAATAGCTCAGAGAAATGCTTTTATTTGCGTCATCATGTAGTTTTTAAACCTGATAGCACCACGACAAAGTTGAGAGTGGTTTTTAATGCCTCATGTCAATCATCAACTGGAAAAAGTCTGAACGACGTTCTGTACACAGGACAAATTCGTCAAAAAGATATCGTGTCTCTTGTGTTAAATTGTCGACTGTATCAGTTCATTTTTAACGCCGATATCTCTAAAATGTATAGGCAGATTTTGATTAACCCGAAGCATTCAACTTATCAGCGTATTCAGAACTTCTTCAGATGAAGAGATACAAGATTTCCGGTTGAAGACTTTGAAGTTCGGTGTCAATTACGCTCCATATTTGGCTCTAAGAACGCTTTTGAAATTAGCAGAAGATGAAAAAAATCGATTTCCACTTGGCTAAGGGATTTTGAAAAATGATATGTACGTGGACGATGCTTTGGTTGGCTCACATTCTGTCTCTGAAGGTTTAAAAGCCAGGGATAATTGATAGGTATTCTAAGTTCGGCAGGTTTTGATCTCAGGAAGTGGACCGCAAATACCAAATAAATCTAAGAGGGAATTCCACCAGATCATCTTCTGAGGGAGGAATTTCTAGTGCTGGATGATAAAAGTTCCGCGAAAACTTTGGGAATTCGCTGGAAGCCATCCACTATCATTCTATTTTGCGACCGAGAAAATTCATGATAGAAGATTGTTCACCAAGAAGAGAAGTTTTATCGGTGATAGCGAAAATGTTTGACCCCTTAGGGTGGCTCTCTCCAGTCGTAATATCGGCTTAATGCAGCAACTTTGGCTCGATAAGATAGGATGGGACGATGCTCTAAAACCTTTGACTCTACTTAGATGGAAAACTTTTGCCTCAAACTATTCGGAAATCGATCGAATAAAAATACCTCGTTGGGTAAAATATGCACCAGTTTGTGAAATTGAGGTACATGGATGTTGAGACTCTTCTGAGTTGGCATACGCAGCGGCGTTGTATTTAAGGGTAGAAGTGGGAAACACAGTCTACAATAACTTGCTTGTGTTGAAGTCGAAAGTTGCGTCAATAATAAAGGTCTCCTTGCCAAGATTGGAACAGTGTGGGGCCTTTTTGTTGGCCAATTTAGTGGATTCGATTCTTCCACAATTGAAAATAAATAAACCAAATTTGTATTCTTGGCCTGACTCAACGATTGTGTTGGTGATTGGTCGTATACTTGGACGACGTTTCTTGCGAACAGGGTTTTAGGAAAAATTGGTAATGACTGGCGTCATGTTCCTACGTACGATAATCCGGCAGATCTATCAACCCGGGGCTGACTCCATTAGAACTAAAGGAGAATTCTTTGTGGTGGTAAGGACGACCTTGGCTCAAACAACTTCAAAATAGTTGGCCCGCAAATAGTGTGTTGGTGGAAACATCATTAGAAGCGCAAGCATTTAGAGTACATGTTGCTAGATCAACAACAGAAGAAGATATCTTAGAGAAGTTTTCCTGTCTCTCGAGAGCGATTCATGTGGTCTCGTATCTATTTCAATTTTTTCGTATGACTCAGCCTACGTGAATGTGCAGTTTAGAAGTGTCCTGCTGTCGAAAGCCGGACAGAGTTGACATTTGCACGATATCGCTTATTTCAGAGGATACACTTTCCAGGATCATAAAAGCGAAAACGTTGATAAATCCCCACTTTCGTCATTGCAAAGAGTGTGTAATTGGCCGCAAAATGCGCCAAGATCAGCTTACGGCTTGTCTCCCTGAAGAACGATCAAGGTTTAGCCGACCTTTTACTAACTCTGGGGTTGATTTTGCTAGCCCATTCGAAATAAAAACTTCAGCGGTCGTGGCTGCCGTATTTCAAAGGGCTACATATGTTTATTCGTGTGTTTTGTTACCAAGGCTATTCACCTGGGGCCGGTTAGTGATTTGTCCACCCCTGCATTCTTGGCAGCACTTTCGCGTGTCATCAAAAAAATTGGAATGGAACTTTATTCCTGCAGCTACCCCTCACATGGGAGGGCTTTGGGAAGCGGGCGTCAAAAGTTGCAAGACGCATCTAAAAAAGATTCTTGCTAATATCGAATCTTGTTTAAATTCTCGCTCTTTGAATCCACTTTCTGATAGTGCTGACGATTTTACCATTTTGACTCCTGGGCATTTTTTGGAGAAATCGCGTCAAAAACTGTTTTTTTTTAAACCGTTGGCGTCGTCTTAAGGTCATTCAACAGGAGTTCTGTAGGCGCTGGAAAACAGAGTACCTTAAGGAGCTCCATAAGAGAAAAAAATGGAAGAATGCTCTTTGTCCCAACGAATGGCGCTTGGACCGTGTCGTAAAACGTTATCCAGGTAGCGACAATAGAGTTAGAGTAAAAAACGTAGTCTGGGCTCATTACGCGTCCCGTGCACAAATTGGTGCTGCTTCCAAAATCCCACTAAATATTACCAACATTTCTGCCAATACTTTGTCTATCATCACTTACTAGCTCCCCACATCTTGACACATAATTTAGCTCACTCAACTACGTTCTCTTGCAGCCATGAACTTTCAAGAGGGTTACTTATGCCCATTATGTGACAGCCGTCACTCGTTTCGGAATTGCCGCAAATTCCTGGTCCACACCCCTTTGAAAATGGGATATATTTGATGCAACGAGGCATCTGCGTCAATTGCATAAGGGTCATCGACAGACGCCACACCAAAGGCTGCCGCATCTGCACAATTGGTCATCATACGTTGCACTGTTGCACTGTGGCTGAAATTTTGATTTCATTGGCCAAAAGTCTTTTTTTTTCGTCACCGATTTTCTTTTTACGCCTTTTCGTAGGTAATATATCCAGATTAAGGTAGCCAAAAACTTAGGTTAAACTATTGCTAATTGTGGGCGTGGCATGCTGTCAAACTCAACTGTTTTTTTAATTTCAGAAAAAGGTGTTTTTTTATCAAAAATAAATGGTTACTACTAGCAAGCTATCATCGTTAATGGCCTGCAGTCTTTTTTATAATGTTGGTAGGATTATAGTCTTTAGTTGTTGTAAGTGGTAACGCTTCTAGCGTTTAATATTAGGGGCGTTATGAAATATTTATGAAACTGCTATATTTTTCTCAAATTTAAACATTTAGGGAACAAGAAACGTATATCACCCGAAGAAAGGTGAAAGTGTCCTCTTTAACCCTATATATACTTTTGCACCCGCCACGACCCGCGGGTAGAACACTTTTTTCATTTTAATGAAATTACTCTAAAAATTCAAATTACGATAATTTAAACAGTCCTATAAGTACTCGTATACAATTGTGTATTAAATTTGTGCTTTAGGTATTTTATAGCTTATAATGAAATTTGGTTCCTAAGTTTGTATTGGCGTAGGGACGAACCCCATTGAAGTTGGTCGAAATCTGTTTATATTTGGTCCAAGTCCCCATAGAAGGGTATCCCAACATTTTTACTTAAATCCCCATAACACTCTCAAAATATACGACATCTGACTCAAATTTGGACTCCGAATTTTTTGCGCCTTTTGGCGCAAGCCAAAAAACTACTAAATAACGGAAATATAACACAGAAAAAATATGGAATATTTGCAATCAATATTTGAGTCAAATGAATAATAATTATAATTGCCGTTCATTGTTATTTAAGTACGAAAAACATAGTATTAGTAAAAAATAATAATAAACAGAACCTACCATTGTTACAAATGCTATTAAAATCTATTGCAGTTTTTATTTTTGAAATTATCAAATTTGACAGCAAAAATTTTTAGATAATATTATTAACGTTTTTTAAGTGTAAATATTCTTTGGATGTATACAAATTTGCAAATTTGACAGTAAAAATTGTAATAATAGCTAAATCTCCAGTTGATTTTACTATTTTTTTTCAGTGCAACATTAAAAAAAATCCATTATTACAAAAAATCTGTATAATTATTATTAAAATCTAAATATTAAATTGTTTAATAAATAAAAAAATAATAAACCCATATTTCACCCTAAAAGTTAAAAAAATCTAAGGTTCAACTTGATCTAAAATTCCTTAAAAAGTCCTCAATCAATTTTGATGTAATTAAAACTGGGTCAAGCTGAACTAAATATGTATCCATTAAAAAAAATACTTAAATATTTTCATCGTTTCAAAAATTACAGAATTTTGGCCAATGAAAAACGATTACACTAGTCAACAGTCAAAATGTACTCGGGATGCGATAATTTTTTCTGTGTAGATAACCTTGACATGAGCTCGAAAAACGCAATAAAAAATTTTTTTTCGTTTGGTTTTTGTTTTTTTTTTTTTTTTTTTTAATTTAAAAAAAATTTTTTTTGGTTAATTTGTTTCGTCCGGCATAACTCGGGAACCACTAGCCCGATTTAATTGAATTAAATTTTAAAAAATTTAAAATTACAATTCCCTTAATCTGTTCATATATTGTTTTCCTATACAAGCAACAGTTTCCAAGATAAAAATGAATATATAAAGGAAAAAACTTATTTTTTGCCTAAAGATTTAATTTTTTTTTTTAAATCCATAAAAATCCAAAATGAAAAAAATGTCAAATCTTATTACTTTTACGTAAAGTCACATAACCTATGAGCAAAATGAGACAAAGATCATGAAAATCGATGCACGCGTTTCGCTTTTATTCGCAATTGAGTAAAGGTATGAATTTCAAAAATTTGCTCGACATATGCACAACTTTGTCTATGGTAAGGTTTTTTCTTTTTTTTTTGATTCTCAGAATTAACAAAACGGAATAAACAAAGGGTTATTTAATTTTTATGATTGCGTAAGCAAAGTAATAAACGCTAATAAATGTGCGTGAACAATTAAAAGGAAAAAGGAAAGGGAACTTTTTTAATTATTTGGGTTTTCCGTTGGCTACCTGTATGATTTTTTTACAGAAATGCAACCCACATTTAAGGGTGGTCATTATTCGGAAAATTTAAGACTCACACATGGTGAAACAGGTATGTAGCCACCGTAAAAAAATATACACCCATTTATAAGTACCTGTCAGTAAAATACTAAACAATACACAGTATAAATAGGTCTTCATTGATCGATTTTACTCATTCAACAAGTGTCGACGAACGCGATAGTTAAAATGAGCAAACGTTCGCGAGGATTTGAATGCAATACCAATCCAAGTAATTTTTGTTACATGTGCGGAGAATACGTTTCTGAAAAAAAACAAGCGTTGTTTTTCACCTAAATTGAGAGATTCATTTGAAGAGAGCTTCAATTTAAAGGTCTCAAACATAGATGAGCGGTGGACACCAAGTGCTCTATGTCCAAGGTGCTACGTACAGCTAGCTGACTCAAGGTAAGTGTAGATTACGAAATTCAAGAACATATATAACTTATTATTGAAATTCTTTCAGACGACAGCCGAGAATCATCAATGCTTTGGAGAGCTCCGCTTTGCCATGTAACAGATTGCTACTTCTGTCTTAGCAAAAAAACAGGCGTGGGAAAAAATATACGATGGACTTACGCTGCTGTTTCAACAGTGAATTTTCCAGTGCCATTTTCCGAAGAACCAGTGGACCCGCAACCGTCCGTTTCAAGATGGGCATCTAATAATGAGGCGATACATCCAACATCAGATCCGGAGACAGTAGAAACCACATCAGAATGCGAGTCAACATATACATTGCATGGAGGTCAACGCTTATGTTCCCAAGCAGAACTGAACGATTGGGTTAGAGAATTGAAACTCTCCAAGGAAGATGCAGAGTTGCATGCATCGCGCATGCAACAGTTCGGTTTCTTGGCTCCTGGTGTGGTGACAACAATCTACAGGAAGCGTCATGAACCATACGCAAGGTACTACACAAAAAAAGACAACATCTGTTTTTGTAAGGACATTCCCGGATTATTTGGTGAACTCGGGTACTCTTACGATCCAGGAGAGTGGCGTCTTTTCATCGACAGCAACAAGCAGAGCCTTAAAGCAATTTTACTGCACAACGGCAACAAGAAACCTTCGATTCCAATTGCTCATGCCGTTGACACCAAGGAAACATACGAAGTCATGGACAATCTACTAAAGTGCCTTAACTATGAGAGGCACGATTGGAAAGTTTGTGCCGACCTTAAGGTTATCGGTATCCTTTGTGGATTACAAGGTGGATTCACAAAGTACTGTTGTTTTCTCTGCCTTTGGGACAGCCGCGATCGTCAACATCATTACACCAGGAGGAGTTGGACAGAAAGAGTTAACTTCATCCCCGGCAGCGACAACGTGAAATATACACCACTCATAAAAAAGGAAAATGTTTTTCTCCCACCTCTTCACATAAAGCTCGGACTCATAAAAAAACTTCGTGAAAGCTATTTAAAAACCATTTTTCCTCACCTTTCATCGGCAAAGATTAAGGAAGGCGTTTTCGACGGTCCGCAAATTAAAAAGTTGTTGCAAGACCAACAGTTTGAGCACATTTTATCACCAAATGAAGCTGCAGCTTGGAACTCATTTCGGCAAATTGTTTCCGGATTTCTTGGAAACAACAAAAGCTCAAATTACAGAGAGATCGTCGAACAACTACTCCAAAATTATAAAAAAATTAGAGCAAATATGTCGCTTAAGATACATTTTCTACACTCGCACTTGGACTTCTTTCCGGACAACATGGGCGATGTGAGTGACGAGCATGGTGAGCGTTTTCATCAGCAAATGAAAGAAATTGAGCACCGATACCAAGGATTTTGGAACGAAGCTATGATGGGGGACTATATCTGGTTCCTGATAAGAGAAACAGACCCACAACAATAAAATTTTTTGAAATTCATACCTTTACTCAATTGCGAATAAAAGCGAAACGCGTGCATCGATTTTCATGATCTTTGTCTCATTTTGCTCATAGGTTATGTGACTTTACGTAAAAGTAATAAGATTTGACATTTTTTTTCATTTTGGATTTTTTATGGATTTTTAAAAAAAAAATTTAAATCTTTAGGCAAAAAATAAGTTTTTTTCCTTTATATATTCATTTTTAACTTGGGAACTGTTGCTTGTATAGGAAAACAATATATGAACAGATTAAGGGAATTGTAATTTTAATTTTTTTAAAATTTAATTCAATTAAATCGGGCTAGTGGTTCCCGAGTTATGCCGGACGAAACAAATTAACCAAAAAAAAATTTTTAAAATTTAAAAAAAAAAAAACAAACGAAAAAAAAAAATTTATTGCGTTTTTCGAGCTCATGTCAAGGTTATCTACACAGAAAAAATTATCGCATCCGGAGTACATGAAATTTTTTTCATTTTGTTGAGTAGTGTTATCAGCCACTGTGCGTTGCTGCGCCCACTTAATGAGAAGGTAAAGTGTGGCTGCAAATGACAGCGTGGGTTCGTTTGCGAAGCCCAGGCAAAATCAATGGACCCCATTCGCCCACTAACTACTTAATGCCAAATGACCATTTTCCTTTAAGTGATGAAGACGTCGGCGCTCTGCTTCGCGTGCAGCTGACTTCGTCGCATGATGATGTCCGTACCATTACGACAACTCTAACCAAACGGGTCGAGCATACGGACGTAAAATACCCTAAGGTACAAGCAAGAATGGGTCATGTGATGGGTGTGTACCCACAGGAGGACTTGGCATATCCCCCATAACCCATACGGGATAGGAATTATTTTGGGCGTAGAAGTAGCTAGCCGCTTGTACTTGGGTCTTCCAGATAAACAACAAAACACCATTTTTGGATGGTCCTTCTTTGGAGAGGCTAGTATAGACCGGAACAACATCGTCTTTTTCTTTTAACTATAGGGCAGGGAGTCATTTCTTTGCACAATTGTGCAAACTCACACATTTGCTAACTCACACATATTCTTATGCTCTTTCATTTAGTTGTCGATGAGTCTTCGACAAGTGCACATGTTCAGCGGATGCCACGATATTTTTTTCAGGTTAACAGAAAAAAATTAGTGATGACACTCAAAAAATATTGTCTGATTAAAAATGCTTTTGGTAACATTCAATGCCTTATATGTTATAAAACATTTAAGGAAGATAATGAATATGTCATTAAAAGACATTGCGATCGTTTCGTTTCAATGTAAAATTGATTACAATTTTTTACTAAATCCTGACGATACATTTTTAAAATGTAGTATTCTTTAAGCGCTTTAGAACACTAAAAAGGCTGTTCGACTTTTTCAGTTTCTTTCTTGTTTTTGGCGTAGTTTAATCCGTGCGAATGTCGCGTCCGGGCCACTGGGAGATGCCCATATGTTGATGAAAAAACATAAAACCTTAACTACACAAAATAACATATAATTCAACCAGGCTATTTGAATATTTTTTATTTCCTTTATTGTGTATGAATATCAGAATGGCCTCGTTCTAACACTTTTTTATGGCTGTAAATCAATGATGCCCAGTAGTGGCTGATTTCAGCAATTTCAACTCACACGTATTCTTACGCTCTTTTGTTTGATCGTCAATCAACCAATAGGAAAGCAGAAATATGAGTGGGAGAGACAAGCTACACTGGCAGAAGTTCTGTGTCTTATTTACATTTAATCGTGATCGAGACTGCTGATAGTGAACACATAAACTGAAATTATTGCGATATGTTAATGATGTCATTTGAAAAGTATTTTATGTTACAAAATGCTTTTGATGACATGCAATGTGTTATTTGTTATAAGACATTTAAAAATACGTTTTTTTGAATACGTTTTGTAAAACATGCAAATTGTTTAAAAATATTTTCGTTTGGTCGAGATGTGGTGATTTGTCTGAACATTAGTCATTTTCATATAAATTTTGTAGATATCAAATGGGCAAATGAAAAATATTTTCTACCAAAATGTTTTGGGTTGACGTAAATAATTTTGAAATTTATTTCATAAAAAAAAACTATAATTTTCCATTTCTTTTTTTTGTTGTTTGTTATAATTACGTATGTATGTATTATATATATATACATTCATCAAGAGTATTACTAAAATAAATACATTTATCAAGAGTATTACTAAAATATGTACATTCATTAATTTTATATTTCCCAGAAACAGAAAAAAATGACGACACCCGCCACACATGTGCTTTCGTCGCTATCTCGTTGACGATTAAATAAAATGAATAGAAAAATCTTTTCTTCCAGTGTTATTTCGTCGCTCTCACCAATACTATTACATTGGGCATCTATGCTGTAAATAAATGAATTCTCTCAATGTTTTTACTCTCTCATACTCACTACTACACAGCCAAAAATTTTTTGGCTGTCCCTGCTCTAGGGTGAACTAAAATACTACCCACCACTATTATTTATTAACGATATACATAAGCTATGGAATTGAATTGTATTCATTTAATATTACATTTTCTTTTGTATTTTACTTTTGTACCTAGTTAGTACATTGTTTGCGCCACTGTCGCAAGGCCGACGGTATGTTTACGTAAAATGGGGACGAGATTTCTGAAGCACTGGTGTGCTCATCACATACGTATTAGGAAAGGTCAGCAATCTCATCCCTATTCTGCTTGAACGTATCGACCGAAGTTCTCTCTTTCTTTCTCCTTTTATTGTGACCGACAGAACTTAACGAAACATTAAGATTCGTTTTGTTCTTTTTTGATCTAAGCACTCATTCCTTTTTGTTCGTCTTTTTCATAGAAGCCCTGAGAGTCAAATAAATAGTTGAAATTAAATCGTGCCGTGTGTTTTAATTCCTAAAAAGCTAGGCAGTGAACATTGTGCTAACCCACCCTTAGTTATTGCCTCGGTGGGCTTTCTTGTTAAAACGATCAGTGTGCGTTGGATCGTGTGTGCCAGTGCTTAAGCATAACCCCCGCTCGTCCCTTGCCAGAGTGGATTGGTGTGACTTTTTTATATAGTATACAGATACCGTCATAAGATCTAGCTGGAATAATTTTTTCAATCAGAGATGGGATTCACAGGATGATTTGGACTTATATGTTTTACAGCAAAGGTTGACTTTTAGATGTTTTACGTTCTGCTATCGATGTTTATGTAAACAGTGAGGAGATTGAGCGGATAGCGATGACAACTCTATTTTATCGGAAGATCTGTCTTTGACTGATGATGAGTTGGACGTCGACATCTAAGGATGCGTGAAATGGGCTGAACAAAATAACATCGATTTGGATAAAATATTAGTTTGTCATTAATTTCGCTATGGAAAAGATTTTCCAATTTTCGTCAAACGATCGTATACGATGTTTTCATCAAAAAAGATTAGTTCAACTCTTATGATACACAATGTACAAATTTATATAGCTCACAGATAGAATAAAATATTATCACGCACAGCTCTTGATCAGTGCAATAGAAATTGTAAATGAAGTAAAGAAAAGAGCTAATATTATGGAATAGAAAACTATGGATCTAATTGCAAAAGAAACTATCTTCGTTACAATGTTTGAGGTCGTTAATTATATGGAAGTTACCTCTATATAAATTGAACCGGCCTGAATAAAAAGAGGATATTTATTATCAATATCATTAGGAAATTGTAATACAAAAATATTCGGCTTCGATTAATCGGCCTCTTTTCGCCGAAGACCGATTCGAACTCCATCCACTCAAACTATTCCTCCTGCCCAACAGGCACCATCTTGTTTCTGTGTGCTTTGGAATGGAGGTCTGTATAGGAATTACTGTCCAAAATGAAAGAATATCTTAAAATTGTCCTTCAATGAACATCATTGGAAACTATCGTCATTTATACCAAAAGATATATAAGTGTTATATATATTGCTAGTTATGTATATAAAAAATACGATTCGAAAGTAGAGATTGAGGCCTTTCATTTGACTTTTTTTTTGACTTTTAATAACCTTCCCAAAGTCAAAAATATGCTAAGTGATAACTGTATGAAAAAATATATAATTGAAAGCGGAATAACTTCACAGCGCGACTTTGTATTATTACGACTGTTTAGCATTGCGCTAAACTTATTGCGAGCACTGTTGCTCAAGTTTACATGACAGCGCAGTAGCCAAAAGGGCATGTGTGTAATCATATGTACATGCATGTACATACATACACACACGTACACACATGCCCTGGAAGCTACCTGCTAGTTGTCTGTTCTGCTTTGTGCTTGCTGAATATCGTTTGGCTGCCGCGATGGGGAAGCCTAAACGATATTCAAGCAGGACAAAGCAGATTATTATCGTTCTAACTTCCAAACCGTCGACCCGCTGCGCCCCCGTGCCAAAGTTAAAAATTGAAAAAGTAATAAATTGAAAAGTGAAATACTAATAGTTACATTTAAAAAAACACATACAAATTAAATTTAAAGAATTTGAACAAAACTATTTGAAACGAAACAAAAGCAAAAAAACTCATACATACATGTACATTAGTGTGGTTCACAAAAAAATAGACACATGAATTTCAAATGTTAATTGAACTAATATTAAATTATTAAAATTACAAATTAAGCTAAAGTGTACAACAACAACAACAAAATTGAAGAGAACAGTGGCCTTCATAGCTCAGTGGAAGTGTGCGCGTCTTGCAATCTGAAGGTGCTGGGTTCGATTCCCGGCCGGCGCACTGGTAAAATTCAACATCAACAAATTTTCACTTTTCATCATAAAAAATAAGAGTTTCTGCAGCCAATTTTCTCATCCGAACACACTTTCACATAAAAATAGTCATTTCGATTGCTCCAAGGTCCAGGGAAGAAACTAATAGCCATTAGCGATACATAACATGGCTGTTAACATTAAAAAATGCAGCGCCCCTAGTGGAGGATAGGGTACAACTCGATCAACATCCCATTCCCTTAACATTAACATCAACCTTGAAGAAGATGCAAATAACAGCCGGACAACATGAGAACGATGATGAACAAAGGTTCCCGCGATAATCGGATACATGCCGGAACGAAGTCTAGTACAATTCAGACTTAAGGATTATCACCTCAGCTCCCTCTAAAGCTGCTACAACAACAACAACAACAAGAGAAAAAAATACAAACTATTGAAATTAAAACAAAACCCCAAACTAATTAATTAAAAACCAAAAGGCTTTAAAACACAAAAAAAGGTTCTATACTAAACATTATGGTCCTAGTCGAACCGGATGTTTTTTAAATACCTAAAAACGGACAAAGTTTAAAAAGTGTTTGTGACAAAAGTGACATTGTGAGTTTTAGTGAACAAATACAAAACAAAATCAACTAACACAAAAAATCTCATTCCCGGTTAAAACATTGAAAATAAAAGTAACGGTACGGTACGGTAACTACAACAACAAAAAATTACAAAAACGAACATTTTTGCAAAATCTGCAAAACAAGGTACCGTAATAACGGTCCCCATCAGCAACAGCGACAGCATCAACAGCAGCGACAGCGTCACCAGCAGCAGCATTCGCAAACCGCCTAGCAACAAGACGAAAAGATGGAAGAGGACGCAGGTACCCAACACACACACACCCACCCATACACAAACCTTGAACAACAAGTAGTAAGTCCCGTTTTATATTATTTTACATCACGCAACAACCAGAGAAGAATAGAGGGTGCTCGAACTTTTGTGACTCCGCCTCATACTATCGTATTGAAGGAAAGTCTTGTTGTTTTACAAAGCGATATGACCCTGTATGCTCTTGGCTAGTTGTTACGTGCATTTCTTCTTGGTAGATTTGGAACAATCTCTTGGAAAATTATTTGACACTTATTTGCCGCGACCCCCCCCTTCTTGAGTCTAAATTTGTCGGATTTATTAAATATTACTACATTGTGGCTGACCCCATAGCTACTCCTTGACATTGACGAGCTCTTGCGCGGACAATTCTTTTGGGAAAATTTCTGTGGCAAGTTATCTTGCTTCTTGGAATACGGTCATAACCGCCAGCCAAAGACCCTAACTACAAAAAATTTAAAATTTCTTAATTTAATTGAAATTTCTTCGTTGCTATTGGCAAACAAGCCTAACTACAAAAAATTTAAAATTTCTTAATTTAATTGAAATTTCTTCCTTGCTGTTGGCAAACAAGCCTAACTACAAAAAAATAAAAATTTCTTAATTTGGTTGAAATTTTTTCCTTAGCTGTTTGCAAATAAGACTAACTACAAAAAAATTAAAAATTTCTTAATTTGATTGAAATTTTTTCGTCGCTTGTTGCAAATGAACAAATAATAAAAATTTCGTAATTTGGTGGAAATTTACGTGGCTAGTACCGCAGACCCTAAATACAAACTTTTTAAGGAAAAAATAATTAGGATTTGTCGAAAGAAAAAGAGGAAATTACTGGTTGAAATTCTATGGAAGATATTTTTTTGAGAATAATTCGAATGGTTTAACAAAGTTTGGCTTGCGAGACAATAGACTTTTGCCACTGGAAAAGTTTATCGGTCAAATTTTACAAGTTAACATTCTACTTTTTTTGGGAAAAAATTTGACTTGCGAGACAATAGACTTTTGCCGCTGGAAAAGTTTATCGGTCAAATTTTATAATACAACATTCTGAGGTACTCCTTTTTGGATCAAGATAAAAACGTTCTTACAAAATTTGACTTGCGAGAAAATAGACTTTTGCCCCTGGAAAAGTTTATCGGTCAAATTTTACAATACAACATTCTGGGACACTCCTTTTTGGATCAATATAAAAACGTTCTTACAAAATTTGGCTTGCGAGACAATAGACTTTTGCCGCTGGAAAAGTTTATCGGTCAAATTGTATAATACAACATTCTGAGACACTCCTTTTTCGATCAAAATATAAATTTTTTAACAAAATTTTGGCTTGCGAGACAATAGACTTTTGCCGCTGGAAAAGTTTATCGGCCAAATTTTACGGTTCAACATAATTATTGTTGTAAAAATTAATTGGTTGCCGACACTAGACCCCAATTACACTAGTCCTAGTATTTTATTGATATAAAAACTTACGTGGTATCCTGGTAAAAGACCCTAACTCCGAGATTTTTGGAAATACTATTTTTTCTTGGTAATTTTGTTGCATTCACAAGATAAACTCAAGAATTTGGACAAAATTTAAGTGGGCGTTTCAAATTTTCTTTACGTTTTTGACGGGTTCAAAGACTTTATAACAGAAAAGTACGAAAATTTGCCATGGACACAATTTTATGTGAAAAGTTTGCTAATTGCGTGAACGATTTAGTCGATTTCGAGTGCGTCTTCTCCGTCTCGAAGACCAAGGACAGCGTTCATGGGCTCGAAATTCTGAGGGTTGAACTCAATTCACTATGTGACCAAGTCAAACGGGCGTATTTGGAGTGCCGCGATCGAGTGGCGGAGGCAGGAGAAAAACCAATTGACAAAACGAAACTTAGGAACCACTATAAGGAATCACTAACCAGCTACACCAGAGTTTTAAGCGCATTAAATGATGAGATTCAGACGATTAAGGATCGGCTAGCGGAAGAAAAACAGGAGCGCGTATCGGCGCAGATTCAGGGTCGTCGATACAAAAAATGCAGCGAACAATTAATAGTTTAATTTAAACGTTGAATACATTAAGTATTGACACCGGGGGATGGGACCCAATTTTAGTGTTCCTTAGCTCAACAAAGCTACCTAGAAATTTCCTAGAAGAATTTGAAAATTCTCTAAAAGATTGTACGACACTTCCTACTTGGGCAGAATTGGATATGTTTTTGACACACAAGTTCAAGACCCTAGAGTCAGTCGGAAATATAAAACCGAGCGCATCAAAAAATAGTCAGTCTGGATCTGATCATAATAAAAAAGACAGGCGTTTTAATCCGTTTCAAACAAACATTTCACAAAACCCAACAAGCTCGGGAACAAAGCACAAACTCAGCAATAATTCAACAAATTCGTTTAACAAGAATGATCAGAGTTGTCAGCTCTGCAAGGAAAATCAATTTATCCGAGATTGTCCAAAATTCCTTGAAAAAAGAATAAATGACAGAATTCACATTGTAAAGACTTCATATTTATGCTACAACTGTCTCTCCTCAAAGCATGGCATCAAGGATTGTAGAAGCCCCTATAAATGTCGAGAGTGTCAACTAAAGCATCACACCGTGTTGCATAAGGAAAATGGGACCCAATCTTCGATGGACAGTCAAACTTTAGAAAGAGATAATGCACGACCTAGTACTAGTGCTGCAGCTCTTACAACGTTAATACAGTCCACATCAAACCTAGAACCTCCTAGCCTTACAACTTTGACTCTTCAAAAGTGCAAACCACCTTGTCTACTACAAAGTAGAGAAACTTTGCTGTTCACTGCCATAGTTCAAGTCGAGTCTCGAGAACAGAAATACGATGCCAGAGCAATAATTGACCCTGGATCTCAATCTGCTTTCATTTCGGAAAAACTTAAGAATTTTTTAAGACTTCCTACGAGGCGCAACTTAGTTCATGTGACCGGTATAAATCAGGCCGTGTCAGAAACCTCTACAAAAGCTTGTCTTTTCAACCTTTGCTCACGAACAGACCCTAGATTTAAATTAGAAGTTTGGGCACCGGTCTTGAAGACCTTACCTTCTAATTTACCACCTTGAACACTGGAAAAAAACTCAAATTATTGATGCTTCCAAACTTGAACTGGCAGACCCTCGTTTTTACGCAAGCCGACCTATTGATCTTCTGATTGGAATGGATATCGGACCCCTAATTTTCGCAATTGGCGTTCCTATGCAGTCTATCGGGTCACTATTAGCTCAAAAAAATGTATTTGGATGGATTATCGGTGGACCCATTGCTCAGGAGACTCAAGTCGAAAACCGCATTTCACTTTGTAACACCGTCTCGATTGAAAAAATCCTCACACGTTTTTGGGAGGTGGAGGAGACCCCAAAAAAGATTTTGCGGTCAGAAGAGGATACATTTTGTGAACAAAATTTTAAATCTACAACTCGTCGACACAAATCTGGAAGGTACATTGTGACTCTCCCGTTCAAAACTTGCGAAGAATTGGGAGCTTCCAGGAACATTGCTATGGCGCAGTTTCATCGAATTGAGAAAAAGTTACTAAAAACGCCGGACATCAAGCAACAGTATGATCCGGCCATTTTAGAATACTTGGAATTGGGTCATATGAGGATGATCACAGCGCAGGAGGTAGATAATACACCACACTATCACCTGCCACATCATGCCGTCATTAAGCCAGATAGGGTAACGACAAAACTGAGAGTTGTTTTCAACGCATCCAGCCCCTCGTCTAACAAAAAAAGCCTTAACGATAATTTGTTCCCGGGACCCATTCTTCAACAAGATCTTGTTTTACAAATACTAAAATGGAGATTTTATAGGTACGTTTTTAACGCCGACGTCACGAAAATGTACAGGCAGATTCTTTTAGACCCTAGGCAGACCAAATACCAAAGAATTCTGTTAAGGAAATCTCCAAATGATCCTATAGAGGACTTTGAACTCCTTACCGTAACTTTTGGAGTTAATTGCGCACTATTCCTTGCCATTCGGACACTTCTTCAACTTGCCGAAGACGTGAAAGACACACACCCCCTAGCCGCAGATATAATTCAACAGAATTTGTATGTTGACGACGTCCTAGCGGGAGGTCACACAATAAAAGAGGCCATCATATCAAGAAAAGAATTGGTATCGGCCTTGGATTCAGCCGGTTTCGAGTTACGGAAGTGGACACCAAATGACCCACTTGTAATTCAAGATTTACCTCCAGACTCACTTCTTCCTGTCAATTGGTTAGACTTATCTGAGGGAACATCAACGAAAACCCTAGGTATCAGGTGGAACATATCAGGTGACTCCTTTACATTCGCTTCACCACCGATTGAGGAAAGTATAGCGCACACGAAGAGGTCAGTCCTTTCCACAATTGCCAAGTTTTTCGACCCTTGCGGATGGTTGGCACCAATAATTGTGATAGCTAAACTAATAATGCAACAAGTGTGGCTGGATCAAATTGATTGGGACGACATTTTGAAACCCATAACCAACATAAACTGGCAGAATTTCATTAAAACTTGTCCATCAATTGATACTGTCGCGATTCCGAGGTGGGTTCAGTTCAGACCCTCTAGTTCCATCGAAATCCATGGATTTTGCGACGCATCGGAAAGTACATACGCTGCCACATTGTATATACGAGTCCAACATTCCGATAATAGCATAGACACTTTTCTACTGGCAGCCAAGACACGTGTGGCCCCCATTAAGAAAATTTCGCTACCTCGTTTAGAGTTATGTGGAGCTGTCCTTTTATCAAAATTAGCTTCAGCAATAATTCCACAGCTTCGAATCTCAAACTTTTCGACGCAATAGTGGACCGATTCAACAATTGTTCTCGCATGGCCGATGGCCAAAGTACGAAGTTCAAGAAGACACCAATTTGGAGGCCAAATCTGTCAAAGTATTTGCAACCTCAACCTTTGACGACCCACTTTTGAGATTTTCTTCCCTTTCGCATGCATATAAGGTTTTAGCATACGCACTTCGTTTTTGGAGAAACACCGGCATAAATAGGACACTACTTAGAATTTCATCCGTAGAAATTACCGCTGAAGAGATTCGGGACATTAAAGTCCGTCTTATAATCATCACTCAAAAACACTATTTTGCCATTGAACATCGGGCTCTAGCACAAAAAACTCGTATTTCACCTAGCAGTACTCTCTTATCTCTTAATCCGTTTCTGGATTCCAAGGGAGTCAAGAGAGCGAACGATCGACTTGTTCAATCGCCTGTCTTAACGTATAATGAACGTCATCCAATACTCTTACCATACGAGGCAAGATTAACTCAACTTTTGGTAGAATTCACGCACAAGGTCACAATTCATGGAGGAAACCAACTTATGACACGAGTATTGAGAACTGAATTTTGGATATTCAGACTGAAACCCTTAGTAAAAAAGGTTATACACAACTGCAAGACGTGTATACTGTATAAACGACACACTCAAACTCAGATTATGTCATCTCTTCCTCCAGAACGTACCATGTCATCTCGACCCTTCAACAACACAGGAGTCGATTTTGCTGGGCCCTTTAGCATCAAAATTTCACTGGTCGAGCTTGCCTTATTACAAAAGGATATGTATGCATATTTGTCTGTTTTGCCTCAAAAGCCAAACTATTTTCCGATTGACTAGATCCTAGTTTTATTTTCAACAGAACACACATTCACATTTATTATTTTCTAGTTATGGCTGCATATCTACCCCGAGAGGACTGGCAACATGAGCGGCGCACTGAACAAAACGAAATGCCGGCCCCAAGCAATGAACGGCGTAGTCGGTCCGGCGGGCGGCCCAGTCAACAGCGTGACCGGCGGCCCAGCGACTGGCTGTACTCTTGCGGTCTGTGCCAAGAAGACCACGCCCTCAGCTCCTGCCGCCGTTTCCGAGAGCTAACACCGTACCAGCGGTACGAGGCAGTTGAGCGTCGGGGCTATTGCCGGAATTGCCTGGCCAGGAGCCACTTAGCGCCAGACTGTACCTGTCTGGTTGGTTGCTGTCGGTGCACCGAACGCCATCACACGCAGCTACATGGGGCCCCGCAACTGCAGGACTCCTTACAAAGGGCCATCGTGCCGGCACCTGTTTACAGATGGGCTATGGTTTTTGTGCCTACTGCCATGGTCAGAATAGCTGCGGAGACGGGGGACACTTGGTCAACCATGCGGGCCCTCGTTAGCCAGTCCTCCCCAATGTCGAGGATAGCAACATCCACCTTCAAGCGGCTGAGCCTGCGGTCCTTCTTGCACGAAGGCCAACGTTTCACAACCTTTAAAGTGAGGCCGCGGCATGACAGAAACGTTTGGGCATTGAAGGTGCATGCTCTTATCACGGACGAATTGCCAAGACGACCCTACTCTGACCCCATCCTAGAAGACCCGACCCGCGATTTTGCCGCTGCCACTACGGCCGATGTGGATCCCCGAGGAAACACCCCCCTAGATGTCGAGCTGGGCACCGATGTGTACTCCGCAATAAGGTGCGAGGGTGCTATCTTTGCCGGAATTGGGGATGTGCACGCGTACCAAACTGCGCTGGGCTATGTTTTCTCGGGGCCCACCCAAAATTTATTTAAACGCTAGGTTAAGTCTTATTTTTGTAAATTTTCACTGAGTCACGGGGAGGCGGAATGTTTAGCATTGCGCTAAACTTATTGCGAGCACTGTTGCTCAA
This sequence comes from Polietes domitor, assembly GCA_947397865.1. Classification (NCBI taxonomy): domain Eukaryota; kingdom Metazoa; phylum Arthropoda; class Insecta; order Diptera; family Muscidae; genus Polietes; species Polietes domitor. The sequence goes on from OX377621.1 coordinate 117,644,221, forward strand.
GTTTACATGACAGCGCAGTAGCAAAAAGGGCATGTGGGTAATCATATGTACATACATACACACATGCCCTGGAAGCTACCTGCTAGTTGTCTGTTCTGCTTTGTGCTTGCTGAATATCGTTTGGCTGCCGCGATGGGGAAGCCTAAACGATATTCAAGCAGGACAAAGCAGATTATTATCGTTCTAACTTCCAAACCGTCGACCCGCTGCGCCCCCGTGACAAAGTGAAAAGTGCTAAAGTTAAAAATTGAAAAAGTAATAAATTGAAAAGTGAAATAATTATAGTTACAAATTATAAGTGAAATACACATTAAAAAAAAAACACATACAAATTAAATTTAAAGAATTTGAACAAAACTATTTGAAACGAAACAAAAGCCAAAAAACTCATACATACATGTACATTAGTGTGGTTCGCAAAAAAATAGACACATGAATTTCAAATGTTAATTGAACTAATATTAAATTATTAAAATTACAAATTAAGCTAAAGTGTACAACAACAACAAAATTGAAGAGAACAAAAATACAAACTATTGAAATTAAAACAAAACCCCAAACTAATTAATTAAAAACCAAAAGGCTCTAAAACACAAAAAAAGGTTCTATACTAAACAACGACCCTATTATCAAATGAAAGTGATCAATGTGTTAGATGTAACATAGTGTCAGTAATTTATGTATCTGTCGAATAAAATCCCAATTTTTGGTTGAATGGCTATATCTTTAATTTGCTTTAGTTGGTGCATCTATCGTATTAAAGAGTTCAATAAGGTTAGGTTCAATATTTGGTTTACACATCTCAAACGTTCCTATTTTTCTGGGCCAGAACGCAAAATGTCTGATTATTACACCCAATATTTTCAAACAAATTGGTGTTTGCCAATTTTGTTTGTTTTAATTAATTTGTATATTGAATTAATTTGTATTTAAATTGAGAGTTGGCGTCCGAGGCCTAGAGCGACAACAACGTTTAGAGCAGTGATCCGCACAAAGAGAGAATGCCAGTGGTTGTGGACAAAAAAATAAAAGACTGATTGTTTAGTATGTTCTGAAATTCCGGAATGTATGGTGAGTAGACAGTGTAATTCTTGTGTGTTAATAACAAAATATGCATCTTAATAACAAACGGTAAATGAGTGAATATGAATATACAAACCAAAAAATTAAACAAAAATAACACTCACGGCAATAAGATTTTAGTAATTGCGATAGCATCGTTGTTTTTCCTTGTTGTTTTTTTTGTGGCAAGAGCTTGAATTTTGAACAATAGTCGAGATGTCTGCCATTGCGACCAGCACATGTGAAACCGAGAGCGGCCAGCGTATTTGTTGTCAAAGCTCAAAAAGCTCATGTACACCGCTCGTGTTGCCGCAAAAGAATCATAGCAGAATATGTGACAAATTTCAATCAGTTCAGTGCAATACAACCACCACCATCCACCCCACCAAGGTAAACATACCAATCCATTCTCACTTGGCATACTTTGTGAGGACTTCAAATGGAGAATTTAATTTTGTATTATATTTAGATTATAACTTTAGATTTTTACTAGGAACGCTTACCCATATAAACGAAATCGTATATACGGTTATAAACAACTTATTATTCATAGCAAGTAAAACGGGTTGCCTATTTCACAAAACTTTATATGGAAAGCAATTATAAGTTGGCAACATTTCTACCCATTTGTGACAGTTTGTGAAATAAATGTAAGAATTTAATTTTTGAATTCAAACAAAACAAAAAGTACTCGTGTACAGTGAGAGGAAAAATAAAAAATATATTTTATGACCGTGTGCACATAAGAAAGTGTCAGCTTAAGGGGAGCGTCCGGGCGTGAGGGTTTCTCTGTATGAGGGAAAATTAAGCGTTTTAATCCAAGAGCAGTCTGTATTCAATTGCATTACTCCTTAAGTCTGAACTGGGATGTGTATTCTTACCTACTGAAATATTTTAAATTATTATGTATATGTATGTATATGTAATTAAAACAAGTAAAAACGGCCCGGCCGAACTTAATATACCTTCCACCATGGTTTACATATCGAAATAATACCTCAAGTTAATTCAAAAATAAATATTCTTATATTTATATTTTCACAAAGCTTAAATACCATAAATATTGGTAGATAGTGGGTGTTTCAGTTGGTTGTATTTCCATTCTATTTTAATTCCAAAAGTATAAATTTTGACAATCCATTATCTCACGTACATATCGCAAAATAACCTAACTTCATGATTCAACCAATTTTTGCAGTAAAAGTAAAAAGTACGAATTTGAAAAATTCTTTTAGTTTGCGTGTCTATGCAGTCAGAGAATATATACAACGAATTCCATGAATCAATCTGCGGCCATTTGGTTGGTACCATTTTTATCCCCTTTTTCCTATTTTACCCCCATTAGATTACGACTTTTTAAAATCTCTTTATTTTATGTGTCTACGTAATTAGACGGGTGTACACATCGAATTTTATCATTCTAGTTGTAGTCGTTTAGTTGGTACTATTTTTATCCCCTTTGTATCCCTTGAAACTACGAATTTGGAAAACAAACTTTTATTTTTTGTGTCTACACAGTCAGGGGAATGTATACACCGAAGATCATGACTCTAGCTGCGGTTATTTGGTTGGTACCATTTTAATCCCTCTATTCCCATTTTACCCCTTAAAAGTATGAATTTTGAGAAATATTAGGGCTGTTTTTTCTTTAAGCCGGGATAAACAAGCTGCGATAACAAAAACTTTAATAAAAATTTAATGTTTCGTTCAATAAAAAATTATTTTTTCACATTGTCGCCAACTACAATATAAATATATGTATCAAAAGAAATTTTCAAAAAAATATTTTGTGTCGACTTTATTGGACTTAGCCTCGATATCCATAATTTTGACTTACACTGGATAATTATCCAGGCTAAGTCAAACATTATTAACACAAGATTATTTTTTCAAAATTCGTTTTCACACACACATAGATATTGCTTTTTGCGACAATTTTAAAAAAGAATTATTTATTTTGAGTGAAATTTTAACATTTTATTTAGATTTTTGTTATCGCAGCTTAGTTATCCAGTCTTAAAGAAAAAGAGCCATATTATGTCTCTACTCAGTTAGCGAAATTTGTTTTTCTATCTGAATTTTGTGTTTCTATCGTTGTCGTTTAATAGGTACCATTTTGCCCCATTTCACCCCCTACGAATAAAAATCACTTTATGGTGCACGTTTTTGTTATAGGGGAAATGCGCATACACAATATCAAGTAAGTACATACTGAAAACATATGCTTACACAGAGACAAAAAACATAATTAAATCAAGAACGATACAACGTTGTTTTTCAAATGCACAACTTTTTTTAAATAATGCTAAATTAGCATTGAAGATTTTTGAAATATCAACTTACATTGTTCAAACAACATTGTACGAAGTTGCATCAAATTGAGAATTACAAAACAAAAAATTTAATGTTTCGACATATGAGCGTGGAGTATTTAGAAGAGGAGCCAGAAGAGGATCCTGACGAGGAACTAATGACAGATCTCCTGCAAAAAAATTGCATGGTCAAGATTATGCCGTTTCTAAAAAGTTAGTAAAAAATCACATATTTTTTTCGTTGTAAAAAGTGGTACGTACGGAACAGACTAGACAGGTAATTCCATCGTCAATATGCTTCTTACCGTTGCCGGAAATTTTTATTGAGATTTCAGATTCTAAAATTTACTGTACGTAAACAATGAAGATTTAAAAGAAGTCATACCGCCAGTGGGTCTTCGAATTGAATTCCGCTAAAATATATTTGCATGGCGAAAGGAGAAGGTGGTTTATTTTGATATATATGGTTTTATTAATTAATTTGGTTTTATTAATTAATTAATTTGTTTTATTAATTAATTTGTATTTTATGTTTAGTTAGCGATTGATAATGAGGTCTTGTTGGTGCCAGAAAATGTGCAAGTTTGGATAAAACAGATGTTTAATTGTTCATAGCTGGTATCAACTTCATATTCACATTTACCCTCTCCAAGATCAGATTTATATCTCGATAAGGTAAGTAAAAGTATCGACAACAATTTTAAAATGAGCAAAGTCTTTTGGGTTTTACGGAAAACCTTTCTGCCCTGAAATGGATACGCCGATATTTGTGGCATATTGATTGTTCTATTATGCAATTAAAATGTATTTATTTTCTTACAATTTTTTTATTTTTTTTTTAAATCTAAGAAAAAATAATAAAAATAAACATTTTATAAACAAAAATAAATAAAAATCGACTTATCCTTTTAAGGATAGCAAACTTTTTCTTAAAACCTAAAAACTATTTGTTCACTGTAAATTTTTCAATCCTCATAAAAATTAAAATATGTTCATTACAACGATGAGTTTGAAACTTTTTCTTTCAATAGCATTCAATTTCATTTATATTCCATAAATAATGGCAAAACTTATGTTAGACCGAAATAAATAAAATCATTTGAAAATTTGTATCATTTAAAATTTAACGGAATGGTATAGGGTAGGTATGTGAGCATTCATCATGGCGAAATATTAAATTAACAACGTTCCATTGTATATTTAATTTGGCCCGTGATTAAATTAAAGACGTTTTATTGTTGATTTTACAACGTACGTTATAAATATAGCATTGTTTCTATATTGATAACAAAATGTTTGCATTTTAAAAGCAACAATGATCATTCTTATATCAACCAAAAAGAAATGTTAGTCGTTTTTTAATTCTGCTTCATTATAGATTCAATAGCTCCTTTCGTTTAGATGCCAGTGTGCTTTCAACAAACGGTCAGACGGACGGACATGACTAGATCTTAGAATTTTATGACGCCAAATAACTTTTTTTTTGAAAATACTATAAAAAACTACTGAATATTTTCTCAAATTTCTTTTTTTGTTTGAAAATACAATCCTCCCGCTTAATAATGGACAATAATTTTATTCAAATGGCTGCTGAGGGCACCCCACAAATAATAGTCCAACGGTTGAATAGTTGAAAAAACGTTAGATGGCGGACCCCGCTCTAGAAACCACATATTTCAACAAATAACTTTCTTTTTGAAAATGCTATAAAAAACTACTCAAATTTCATTTTTTATTTGAAAGTACAATCTTTCCGGTTAATAATGGAAAATAATTTCATTCAAATGGGGCACCCCACAAATAATAGTCCAGTTGAATTGTTGAAAAAAAAACGTTGTAGGGTCTCAGGTAGATATTTCAAGGTGTTACAAACGGAATGACAAAGGTAGTATACCCCCATCCTGCTGGTGGAGGGTATAAAAAAAATAACTGTTTGCGTAGCAAGGATGAAAATAAATAAAAATACGAAAATTTAATATTTTCAAATAAAACTCAATTCAATTTATTGTCGTAAACAATATTACCTTTTGTACAAAAGTTTGTGAGGGTGTTGTTTGGACGAAATCCAATGAACAAGAGATTTACAATAACGAGTAAAACTAAAGCAAAGCTTAGATGGAGAAAGGCGGCTCTCAGTGCATTCGCTACTCGTTAGAAAGTGTTACCACTCTTTTTGTGTAAAGAGTCGTATGAAGAAAGTAGTAGACAAAATCTAACGTAGGGGAATAAATAAAGGAATGCCATTTGACCGTAGGCCGCACACCAAGAAAAGGTGGAAGTTGAGAATGACAACATTTGTAATTAAACATTGCCGCCCGCCTTGCAACATCCCGCTATGTTGTAAAAAAAATTAAACAATTTCAATCAAACCCTAATGTAATATAAATATGTATATACACTTATTGCTAAGGCAAATAAAAGGGGTATTTGTCAGTTTTTATGAGCATTTATTTTCGATTTCATGTTTCTTACATACTAATTAACAATAACCCTATATAGCTCGTAGAGTCCAGATTTGCAGTACCACAGCTCGTAGAGACCATAAGTACTGCTGACCACACCATAGACGTCGACGTCCCGTAAGGCCAGCCTTGATGTGGTCCTACTCCTACCCTAACTATGCTGGACATGGACCTGATAGGACCCAGCCAAACATGGTGAGTTGTGCCCACGGAAAACCGGGACTCGAATATATTTGTGTGCGCATAACTCTAGGGTACACCTCGGGACCCAGTACTAGGCCGATATGTCCCGCACGAAAGAACTGGGGATCGGCTAATTGGAGCCCCATGAAGTGTTCCCGGACACTATCCGTTGCAGACTCCGACGGAGTCACCACACGCGTCAAATCTGTCACCCTTGCCGAAAAAACCAGCTGCTGCGCTGCGTCATACGACGAAACGGCAGTCATCCGACAGAAAGTGTCCTGGTTCACAGCGGCAGAGCTTAGCTGAAGTTTTTGGACCAAAGTCCTACACACCAGACTATGCTGCGCGCAGGGATCCAGGACAGCCCTGACGGGAGTCGACCGATTCGGCAACTTCAACTGAATGACCATCGTGGGCCCTAGCGTAACTATGGGCTGAATGGCCATTATTGGTACTGACGCAGCAATATTGGTGGGACGTGAAGCATCCGACGGCCGTAAGCCGTTTTTCCGAGAGGCGGCAATGGGTGGACACGATGCGACGGACGGACGAGAAGAACTAGGTTTAGGTTTAGGGGCGCTCGTTTTTGACTTATTTGGACGTAGTCCGTTTGAGCTATCAGTGGCTGGAGAGGAGTGCAATAGGGTATGATGGTCCCTGCCGCATTTCTTACACCTACCGATGGATCTGCAACCTCCACGCTCATGGGAAACACCAAGACAATTGGAGCAAACCCGATGCAGAACAACCATGCGCAGCTTCCTCTCCAGCTTCATTCCCCTAAACTTCTCGCAATCACGCAAATGGTGCTTCCTCTTGCAAGCCACACACGACGGTTTAGGACGACGACTATTCGAGCCCGGAACGTTAGACGCCGTGACATCAGCAGGAGCTGAATCAACCCCCGGCGGCGGGACAACTGAGAGCGCCGGTACGACACCCTGAAAGGGCGCGACGACTGGGCTTATCCCGACGTCAGGGGCCTGCTCGACAGCTGGAACCGACTCATTCGGAGCCGTTACCACGTCTAACTGAACTTCGGCGGAGCCTTTTTCCTCGTCAGACATGGGGACGTCATCCTCGTAGTCAGGGAGGGACACAAATAGCGATCGGATGCTTTCCATTGTTCTACGAAAATAGAAATGGCGCGATAGTATAACGAAAACGCTTTAAATTAATGGGTCAAAGTGACCAGCTTTACTATAGGTCGCCTTACAACACCGTTTCCCGTTCGAATATCCGCGACTCTAACGCGACCGTCAATACCCGGATGGACGTTATTTACCCGACCTAATTTCCACGAAGTGGGAGGCAGTTGTTCGTCTCGAATAACAACTAAATCGCCTATTTGAACATCGCGCTGCGGAAATTTCCATTTATATCTTTTATGCAAATTTTTTAGATACTCATCTTTCCACCGTAGGCAGAATTGCTGAGTTAAAGCCTTAATTATCCTAAATCGATTCACGATGTGCAATGGCGCTTCTTCTATGACCGGCTCCGGTGGAGCCAGGATCGTCGACGCTATCAGAAAGTGACCCGGCGTAAGCGCCACCGGATCATGTGGATTGTCAGACATAGGACATAGAGGACGGGAATTCAAACAAGCTTCGATTCTGGAAAGAACCATCGAAAATTCTTCAAACGTATATTTGAAGTTTTGTGCTTGCTTGCGGAAATGTAGCTTAAAGCTTTTCACAGCAGCTTCCCAAAGCCCACCCATATGAGGGGCTTCGGCAGGAATGAACTACCATGAAAGTTCTTGATACGGGAATGCGGAACAAACCTGATCTCGACTCTCACGAAGCACACACTTGAAATCCCGTTCCAATTCCCTAGAAGCACCAACGAAATTAGTGCCGTTGTCCGAAAATATCGATTTTGGACAACCACGACGAGAAATAAATCTATGAAATGCTGCTAAAAAGGTTGTCGTTGACAAATCTGAAGTAGCCTCGAGGTGTATTGCTTTCGTAGAAAAGCAAACGAAGACGCAAACGTAACCTTTTGTTATTCTACATGCCCTACCAGTAAAAGATTTAACTTCGAAAGGACCCACAAAATCTACGCCAGTAGTGACAAAGGGCCTTGTGATAACAGTTCTCTCCGGAGGAAGAGCGGCCATAATTTGAGTGCAAGATCGTCTTCTGTCTAACCAGCAACGTTTGCAACGATTGATGGTCGTTCTGACTAAAGAAGTCAGACGTGGAATCCAATATTCAATACGCAGAATGCGAAGCATTAATTGGTTTCCACCATGAATAGTTATCACATGAAAAAACTGTACTAAGAGCTGAGTAAATCTACTAGCATAAGGCAAAATAATTGGATGTTGCTCGGAATATGACAGACTGGGCGATCTAACCAGTCTCCCGTGTAGCCGCATGACCCCTGCTTCATCCAGGAATGGATTTAGCGGCAAGAGCGAACTCTTACAATCTAATGGTCTTTTTTGCAACAAACAATCATCCTAAATCCCTAATATCCCATTGAGCGCTATCTAAGCGGAGCCATTGTGGTCCATGCCACCAAATCTGAGACGTGGCTAGCTCTGCAGGCGAAAGCCCGCGGCTACCTAGATCAGCAGGGTTATCCTCAGACCGCACGTGATACCAATTGTGGCCACCTACATTCTCCTGAATCCTGCATAGACGATTAGCAACAAATGTAGTCCACGTGCAGGGAGTTTTTCTAAGCCAAGAACTCTTGGAAGATCTATATCTATTTCCCTCATGATGGTTTTCAACAATTCGGACGCCAACACAGCGCCACAAAGTTCTAAACGTGGCAAAGAAATTGATTTAAGTGGGGCAACTTTCGTTTTACCCGAAAGTAAATGAGTAGTAATATCCCCATTCGGCGCTACAATTCGAATGTAGACCACCCCCGCGTATGCCTTTTCTGAGGCATCAGAAAAAACATGAAGTTCAGCTAAGCAACTGGGAGAATATCGAACCCACCGAGGAATCTGAATGGAATTCACTTCCTGGTAGGTATCCACAAACCTCTTCCATTCAAGTTCTGTCGTAGACGGAAGTGAATCATCCCACCCAATATTGTCCAGCCAAATTCGCTGCATAATTATCTTTGCCAGTACTATCACCGGGCCTAACCAACCTACAGGATCGAACAATCTCGCAATAGTGGACAACACTTCCCGTTTTGTATAGTTAGATTTTCGCTCTAGAGGAGTCATACTGAAATAGAATACATCTAACTGAGCATTCCAACGAATGCCTAAAGGCTTAGAACTACTTAGAACCACGACAGTGAGAAGCTTCGCATCGACTAAATGTTCCGTAGGAAAACATTCTAAAATAGTCCGGTCATTCGACGTCCATTTCCTCAATTCGAATTTCGCAGAAGACAAAGCTGAAATTAATTGATCACGAGAGGTCAATGCAGTCTCCAGATCATGGTAACCCGTTAAAACATCGTCAACGTACATGCACTTTCGTAGAATGTGTGCAGCATGGGGAAATTCGTCTTCAGAGTCATCGGCCAGTTGTAATAACGTCCTTATGGCTAGGTATGGAGCACAGTTAACTCCAAAGGTCACCGTCTGCAGCTCATAATCCTGAACAATCTTTTGAGGAGAATCCCTAAAGAGTATTCTCTGCAGAGGAGTATGGGCCGAATCGACTCTAATCTGGCGGTACATCTGCGTAATATCGCAGTTGAAAACGAATCTAAATAGTCTCCACCTCAGAATGAGGAGAACTAGATCTAATTGCAAGGTCGGGCCTATATGAAGAATATCGTTAAGACTCTTCCCATTTGATGTGTTATTTGAGGCGTTAAAAACCACTCGAAGTTTGGTAGTCTTTTTATCCGGGTTATTTACCGGATGATGAGGCAAGTAACATACTGTGGGGGTTGCCGAAGAAGGGGCTGAAACTGGCCTCATATGGTTCAAGTCCAAATATTCCCTTACCACCCCGTCATAAACTGTCTTGATATGTGGTTTTCTCAGGAGAGAGGCCTCGTTGCGCAGAAATTGTCGTAAACAATTTCCCCTTGATTGTCCTAAGTCCAGTTGTCCGCAGAATTCAGATTTAATGGGAATTGTAACAATATATCTCCCCTCCGAATCTCTACGGGTCGTCAGTTTATAATTGTCTTCACAAAATTTGTCCGAAGGAGAAAACATAGACCTTCTCGGGGTCTCCTCAAGTTCCCAAAATCGAAGATGATTCTTGTTAAGATTATCTTCTTCGGCGAACTCAATGGAGGTAGAAAAAACTCGAATGTAAGAAGAGGAAACGGGACCAGTAATGATCCATCCAAAGACCGTGTTTTGCGCGATCAATGAACCTAATACGTTTTAAAGTGTTCCTTCCAAGAGAATTCTCGGATAAAGATCTGCTCCCAGTAAAAGGTCCACAGGTCGACAATCAAAAATATGCGTATCGGCCAAACGAATATTTGGCAAACGAGAAGTCACATCTGATTTCGTTGAAAAAGATGGCAAGTTGCCCGAAATATGCGGAAGAACTAAGGCATTAGTTTCCATCAACAGCGCCGTATCCAAAACGGACCCTATACACAAAGAACATATTTTGCGACAAGTAGCCGAGAATGACTGATTTACACCCGATATTCTAGCCTGAGTGGAACTGGCCGGAATGTTGAGGCGATTTTGCCGGGTCGATAAGAGCCCGAGCTGGGTACGAAGTACCTTGGTGTACGATATTTACCATCGCTGTCCCTAATAACACAGTTCTATACTGCGAAGCATGATATACCTGTCTATTTATAGCACCAGATGAACCTCCAGAAGAAGTTGACGGCAGCGAAGGATTCACAAATGGAGGATTAGTATGCTGTATGATCGGAACCAAACTCCCCGCAGGATTCGCTACAACAGCCGAACCCTCAGAATTCGATGTATCACGATGCAAAAGAGTATGATGTCTCTTCTCGCATTTTCCACATTTGTGAATACTTCCACACTTCCTAGCTTCGTGTCCACGCATCAAGCAATTTACACAGCAGTGATGACGTTTGACGGTGTCAAACCGGTCGGAGACCGAAAGGCCCCCAAATCGTGGACAATCACGAAGTTGATGAAATTGTCTAGGACAGAGAATACACAGTTTGTTCTGATGAGAACGAGAAGATCCTGATGAGCCCGCATTTGTAAAATGCGCACCCACCTTCCTACCGTTGGACTTCTTCGTGGAATCGATACCCTTTATGTCACGAAGACATGTCAGAGTTTGTATTCTTTCCGTAAGAAAGAGATCCAAATCATTCCATGAAGACAAAGCCGACTTATTCTTCACAATCTGTTCCCATAACGTAACACTACTTTTGGGCAATCGCTGAATACACAAAAAACTAATATAGGATCCCAACTATCCGTGGCTACGTCATAAATGGACATTGCAGAAATACATCCATTTATTCCGCGTTGCAAATTTTTCAAAAAGCATCTTGAGCTGGTTGTTCACCAAGATGCGAGTGTTATCATACACATCTTTCAAGGCTTTCCAGGCTAGAATAAAACTGCGATGGGTGAGTGGAAATTTGGATACAATTTCGCGAGCCCCACCGCTCGTTTTCCTAATCAAATGACATAGCCGTTCAATATCTCTTAAGCGGGAGTTATTAATATATACCGCTGAAAAAAGATCCCTAAATGTAGGCCATGAGAGGAAATCGCCATGGAAAACGTCAGTATCGCATGGCGGCAACGAAAGGCCGTGAGCCATACTGTTGCTGCCCCCACATTGCTCCTGCTGCTCCCTTATCGCTTTCGATCGATCAGAAGGAGAATCCAAGTGATCTATCGAATATGTATCCGTAGAAGTACGGGGCGGAGTCGGAGGGGATGACTTCAGCGGAGATCGAAGTTCATCCAATTTCCTATTAATAGCAGCGAGGACACGTACAAATGCCCTATACGCTACATCATATTTGCTGTCAGCAGAATCTATGTCCTCCTTCTCCGCATCCTGAGCAGTTTGGAGATGACTAAGACACTTATAGTACCTGTCCTTAACATTACTCCATAATGTTCTCGCTTCTGAACCCTGTATTTCAAGGGAATATATGTCGAGGTCTTCATCCCGTAGGGTACTGAAGTTCGCATCAAATTTTACCAAAGCATCAGTTGCTCTGATAAAGAAGTCGAGTGGAGTGAGAGGTATATTGAACCAAGCGAGAATTAAGTAAAACCCAAAAAAGTAAAACTTTGCTAAATGTATTAAAAAATCCCAGGAAAATACACGTAAGTGCCAAATGAATGAAAACTATTCAAAGTTATCCAAAAAATATTTCATAAAGAAATCCAAAAACATTCACAGTGTACCGAAAAATACCCTGATTATTTTGAAAAAGCACGAAAATGCTAAACGAATGAAAGATGTCTAGCAATAAGGTAGAACGAAACCCCAAAAATAGTCCAATGTATCGAAATATACACTGAATTTTCAAAGCTGAGCTCGAAATCTTCCCAAATCAGTTAAAAATACTAAAAAATGAGTTAATTCGAACACGCCCAACCAAATTTCCGCAAAATGTATCGAAAAATACACGAAAATTAGTTCAGTCACGAAATCTGGCCAAATTGCTATTAAATTTAACCAAAATTTTAATTAAAAATTATTAAACCTCACAGATTTTTTTCCCAGTGTATCGAAAAATACACGAAATTTTATTGAGAAGCACGAAAATGCCCCAAAATATTTCTCTGTAAAAGAAAGTCAATGGAAAAAATCGAAAAAAATATATAAATTATGTTCACTTGACCTAGAGTAGGGTGCGCGGACTGTATGATGCACGCAATAAATGTACGCTCGTATCAAGCAAAAAGCAAAAACAAAAAATCAAAAATAAACCGAAAACCGAAAATTTTTTAAAATATTTTTCTGACAGTGTAGAAGACCGACTGTAGGGTACACGGTGTCGCGAAACCAAAATTTTTACTATATCCGGATAGTCCAACAATAATACTACCCGAGATCCGAAACGGAAAAAATTCGATACAAAATTTCAAATGTCACCAAGAACGACCCACGCTAATAAATTTCAAATCTCACCGAGAACGACCCGCGCTAATAAATAAGAGAAAATATATGTATGGCTGTGTGTGTATTGACGTACGTATGTACTCTTTCATACGCTGCCCGTTGGGTATGATGATGTTGTTTTGCAACTTCGAACCGTATGGTAAGCAAATGTATGTTGTTGTTGTTTTGTTTATTCTTCTTTTAACCGAGAGTAATGTAATTACTCGTTTGAATACATATGCTTTGTTGTTGCAAAAAACCGTTGAAAACCCAGCACTTTATTTATATGTTTCAATAATTATTAACAGCACACTTTTCTCTTATTTCACTCACTGATAAATATTTTGAATATGCGTAGGCAATATTTTAATATTTATCTTTATTTTCGCGGAATGAAAATATGTTCTAATGTACGGATGTATGTCCGTCCGTCTGGATGTATGAGAATCACACAAAGACACAAACCGACGCGGTACCGATGTTGTAAAACGACCGTTTTATTATTATTTGTACGGAAATATATTTCTTTATAAACAAACAAAACGCGATATGCTCACTTTTAAATAAAACTGACAATACGCACCTTTTGTTAATAATATATATGATGGAGATGGGTGAAAGAAGATGGCTGATTTATGTGGGTGTTGTTGTTGCTGACGGAGTCAGGTTTGCCTTTTGAAGAAAAATATAAAAAACCAATTAATTGCTGGAAGCAAGTATCCGGCTCGTGTGGACCAATGTTTGCGTAGCAAGGATGAAAATAAATAAAAATACGAAAATTTAATATTTTCAAATAAAACTCGATTCAATTTATTGTCGTAAACAATATTACCTTTTGTACAAAAGTTTGTGAGGGTGTTGTCTAGACGAAATCCAATGAACAAGAGATTTACAAGATAACGAGTAAACTAGAGCAAATCTTAGATGGAGAAAGGCGGCTCTCAGTGCATTCGCTACTCGTTAGAAGGTGTTACCACTCTTTTTGTGCGTAATATCACAAAGTCGTATGAAGAAAGTAGTAGACAAAATCTAACGTAGGGGAATAAATAAAGGAATGCCATTTGACAGTAGGCCGCACACCAAGAAAAGGTGGAAGTTGAGAATGACAACATTTGTAATTAAACAATAACCATAACATTCTTCTTCCGCAGAAAATCCTCTGATATTGAAAAAATTAAAAGCAGAGAACATTTTTCAAAACTGAAGTCTTTTCACCGCGAAATTCCTGTCTTATAATTTCCTTATTAAAATAAAACAATTTCATATTTATTACAATGAGTTGATGCGCGAGCCTGATGCTTCCTCTTATCTTACCTATTCCTTCAACAATACTTTAAATATACTGACATATTTCCGCAATTTAAAAATTTGGTTTTCTGAATGCTAACATTCTTTCAACAAAAGCCTCATTGGAATTTAATATAATGTTAAATAAAAATATAGCAAGATGTTTTTATATCAGGTGAAGTCAGGAGTCCAGCTGACGGAATTTATTTTCATTCGATTGTCAAATCCCATATATTTTTTTGCTTTGACAGTGCGGCTCACCATTCAGACATATAGAAGTTACAAACGGAATGATAAATAAACATAACTTTTTCAACTAAGAAAGGTTTGTATTTTATAAAAGTGTTGTCAATAAGATTATGTAAAGCGCCTATGCGTTCTTTTCATAGCGTGTATATGTTGTTTAATTTAAATTAAAAGAATTAATTAATTCAATTAAAAAATTAAGGAAAACAAACAACAATTTCTTTGAAAATATTGAGGCTATAATTTTGTGTGTGTAGTTTTTTTGTCGTAGAGCAAAGCGGCCATATACAAATAAATACAAGTTGAAACGTGGACTTTTTGACTTAAATACTGGCATAGTTGGATGTTACTACTACATCCCATTCACACCACCTCCTAAAATTTATTTTTGTGTTACAGTTTAGCAAAAATGTAGGGTCTCTTGTAGCAGCGTAATGACAAATTATTTTTCTTTATCTTTTCACATTTTTTTTTTGGATTTTATGTGAAAAGAAATAAGAGAATATTTTTTTGTTTGTCGGTTTGTGATTCGAACCGGTGTTTGTCGACTGTTGGGAGGAGTCGCTACCCTCAGATCCATCGTGGTGCGGCAGGATGCCGCGGCTTGTAACTGGTATGTATTGGTGTCTGCTTACCAGTGGTGGAATTTTTTTTTTTTTTTTTTTTTTCACTTAACCAACACTCAGGGGATGTCCCCTATAAATGCAGCGCATTGCGTTGGCGGAAGGAAAATACGGTATTGGAAGGAGGAAAGAGGGAGTAGTGTTTGTTGACTTTTGTTTTAAACTTCTGAACATCATAATTAGCTGGGAAGATATCTGCCGGAAGTCGATTCCACATACGGATAGTGCGGGCGAAGAACGAATTCATTCTGTAATGTGTGGTGCGGTCGGTTGTCAAATTTATAACAAATGGATGAGAATTCCTGGAAAGTCGCGTATCTCTACCGAACGTTCTCACGGGCGGTATAAGATCACGAATATCGGAGGAACAAACCCCATGAAAGTAACGATAGAACAAGGACACACAACCCACATTACGACGATGTTCAAGGGAGACAATAGAATTGGATATCCTACCATCACCTATCAACACCATCGCCCTCCTCTGGACACGGTCAAGTAGCTCTAGTGATGAAGCTGGAGCACCCGACCATATATGGGAGTTGTATTCCATCTTTGGTCTGATGTAAGTAGTGTAGATATTGAGAAGATCAGGGGGAGTGAAGTATTTCTTACACCGGTTTAAGAAGCCTAGACACTTGAATGCTTCTTTCGACATTTCAAATACATGTTTTGTCCAACGAACATCAGATTGAATTTTCATGCCTAGAACATCAAGAGTATCTGATTGCTCAATATCTACACCGTTCATTAAAATCGACGACACCGTTGGATCAGTGAATCGCTTGTGAGACAACAAGGAGCACTGGGTCTTAAGTGCATTAAAATCTACTCTATTAACTTGACCCCATTCGGAAATGGCCAGTAAATCCTGGCTGAGTGACTCATCCATCAATAGCCTTTTGTCTTCAATTTCTTGACGAGTTGGTCTATGATCGAATGAGTATGAATGACAGAGGTTGCTGTCATCGGCAAATGAGTATATTGGATTCGATGTCCGATCCAAGAGGTCGTCGATGAAAATAAGAAAAAGGGAGGGGGAAAGGACAGAGCCCTGAGGTACACCTGCGGTTAACCTATGCTCGTCGGATGAGAACCCATCTACAACAACACGTATAGTGCGATCTCTGAGGAAGCTCGATATAAATCGAGAGAAGTCACTACCAACACCAAAAGCGATAAGCTTTGATATGAGTGCGCCGTGCCAAACTCTATCAAAGGCCTTGGAGATATCTAGAGCAACGACCTTACTCTCACCAAGCTTGTGAATAGATCGATTCCACTTTTCGGATAGCAGTGTCATCAGGTCTCCCGTAGATCGATTCCTACGGAAGCCATACTGTCGATCATTAAGTAAGTCATTAGTTTCTAAATACCTCACAAGATGGTGGTTAACCATACTCTCCATAACCTTCGAGAGCGCTGAGCAAATCGCGATCGGTCGATAGTTAGCAGGATTATTAGCCTCACCTTTTTTAGGGATGGGCTGGATGTTCGCAATCTTCCAACGCGCTGGGAAAACCCCTGCACGGTATGCAAGGTTGAAAAGATTGCGAAGTGGACGGGCAAGCGTCGAAGAGCACTTACATAGGACAAGTGCTGAAATGCCATCCGGGCCCGGGGATTTATTTACGTCGAGATTTGCGAGAACCCTTTTAACTCCACGTGTTCGAAAAAAAATCTGAGGCAGGAACTAGATACATTTTCGATCACGGGGAGTGGTTGATTGCTTTCCGGCAAGGATGAATTCCTTGCAAACATTTCAGCCAATAGGTTAGCTTTGGCAACCGGGTTAGTGAATATCTGGTCATCTTTAACAAGAGTTGGGATTGATGAGGAGTTATCCTTTACTCTTCTTACAAATGACCAAAAGCTCTTACTTCCCCTGGGAGAAGAAAGAACTTTGGCACGAAGACGTTGTTCGTACAGAAACTTTTCACGTCTAAGTACCTTGGCACACATGGTTCTTGTCTGTTTGCGTAGCAGATCAGTTGTGGCATTTTTATTTAAACGCCATTTCCTGAATGCTTCCTCTTTGGATCTGACAGCAGCCTTGCATGTCTGGTTAAACCAACTTTTATTAGATGGTTTATCCGAAATAACTTTAATTGGAATAAATGACTTCATTCCAATCAAGATAATATTTTCAATCATTTCAGCCGCAGCATCTATATCGCCATTTAGAGAGCAAAGTTTCCAATTGAAATGCTGGAAAAAGTAGTTGAGCTCGGCCCAACGTGCCTTTTCATATATATATATTGTCCGCTTTGGGGCTGGGGTCGAAGCGACACGAAGAGCGGAATATGAAAAGGATGCTGAAACAATACAGTGATCCGAATTACCAAGAGGTGCTAAAACGTTAACTTCATACTTTTCAGGGTGTGATGTTAAGAAAAGATCAAGAATATTTGAGTGTTGTCCTTGGACACACGGAATGTGAGTCGGTTCATTCACTAGTTGCGTCAAATCATTATGCGCGGCAAAAAGCTCGGCGTATTGACCCTCCAGTGTTGAGTTACTCGAATGAGCAAGCCAAGAGGAATTGTGGACATTGAAATCGCCAGCAACCACAATTTCACTGCCAGGACAATCCTCTAAAATTTTTGTAATTGAATCGGAAAGGGCGTCAAAGCCATTTAGGGATACCTCCCTTTCCGCGTTTGGACTTCTATACACAAATCCGAAATGTAGTACGTGTGTTCCAATCTTGAATTTAACCCAAAGGGAGTTAAATTCTGGATTTTCTGAGCTTAAGTTATGCTGGCTCTGAAACACTATATTTTTACGTACATATACCACAAGACATCTGTGGGGGATAAAAAGAGATAGGGTGTGATACCCAGGAATGTGAAAATCCTGTGGATCAGAATCCTCACACACCTGGGTCTCACAAAGAGCAAGAACATCGGGCCGATGGAAATGTGCGTGAGCATACACGGCAAAAAAATTCGATCTAAGCCCTCGTATGTTGGCAAATTGTATTTTAAACTTGCCAACCATTAGGATTTAAAGAAGTAAAAAAACTGAGTCAAAACATGTAACCAGAATTATCACATCTCCCTCCTTACCGTTGCTGTTCTCACCCAATGCCTAGTGTTATGCCTAAGGCATAGGGCGAACAACGACAAGAAGAGAAGATCGAAAATTCAATCACACGAAAGGGAATGGAAGAGGAAGGGGAGGGGAGCAACGAACACGCCAAGAAGGGAACATAGAACCCGTTTGTGCGGTCAGTGAAGTACGGCTACTGTAGTTGTTTTAGTCATCATTTGCTGCTCCCGCTGATGACAATGATGCCGTTGTTGTTGCTTTGTTTTGGTACGCGTCGCAGCTTTCGTTTGTTCGTTTTGTTATGTTTGCATGCAGGTATGTTTTTGTTGTTGTTATTGATTGGTTGACTATTATTATTTGGAGCACGGCGCGGTTTTTGGTTGTTTGTGATTTGTTATTGTTTTTCCTTTTCTTATTATTGTTTTGCGAGTTGAATCTTGTAATTGTTTCTATTATATGTTATTTATTTGTAATATTTTTATGTGATTTTATATAATTTTATTTTGACACTATTTAGTTTAGAATTATTTATTAAGACAAACAAAAAAAAACTTTGACGACACACAACACGGACGACAGATAAACGCATGTGCAACGGACGACGGACAAACAAACACTCAGTCCAAAATGCCGTTATTAGAACTGATTTTGTGTTATTGTTTTGATTTTTTCGTTGGAATTTTGTGGTGACGAAAAAAATAAAGTATAAGACAAATTAGTTTAATTTTGTTCAAGTGTTACTGAAGTCGGTTGTGTTTTCGGAACACGCTATTTATTTTCTTTGTATACTATTTATTTTAAGTTTTTTAGTTTGTATTCATTAACTAAGCTGAATTAAATATATTTTAGTTATGCTCAACTAACCAATTTAATAATATAACCCTTTCTGCAGTATTTTATTATACCCTTTTTAAAAATCTGTAAGATATTCTCTAGAAGGCCTTTTTTGGAGGCCTTCTAGAACGCCTACGAATGTAAGGCCTTGCTCGCCAATGACATCATGTATTAAAAGGAAAGGAGTGTGGAATGGGACTGGCAGGCCTTCATACTCCAAAAAAGGCCTACTGGAAGGCCTTCTTACTCCTTCCTTCCACCGCTGGGTTTGTATTGGTTGTAATACCTGTGGTTGTATTAGTTCGTTTTTTCAAACTAGCAGAATATTTCCAAACAAACAAAAATTGAGTAAAATTGTTCATGCTAGGCAGAATTTACTTATAAATACCAGTAAAGACACCCAAAGCCTTCCTTTCCTACACCCACAGTATAAGTTTTCACTGTGAAGAAGTGATATTTTTTTAAGTTTTTTTTTGAGGATCAATGAAGTAAGTAAAGACATAAAATTTCCATTTTTCGCAATTATTTTCTTTCCTTAGAAATTCTAATTTAATTGGAATTATAAGCTGTCTCTATTTAATTTTGAGCTTTTTTGTAATAAATTCTGGGCTGTCGATATCAGGCTCTGCTGTACAACCTAATCGAGCTTTCATTATTTTGTTAGCTAATCGCTAAATAAAACGTAACACGCACAAACTACTTAAATATTAATCACAAGCAAACCAACCAAAATTATTTTATTAGGCACTACTGCATATGTCACAGAGCATTTAAAATTAATTTTTGTGATTCGCGTGGAAAATAAAAAAATCATTCATATTTTCGTTGATTAACCAACATTCACCACATCAGTAAATAACTATATTATACACACATTTCAACCATGCAGAAAACCAGTGAAGGATCCTTCATCGTTAGAACCGAGTATATGTAAGTGAATATTTTTCATTTGGTTTTGCCAAAATACCACATTACCATACATTAAATTACAAAAAGGTGGAATTGTTTAAGATTTGATTTTGGTGTGTAGGTTAATATCAAATGCAAACAAAATCAACAACAGTACGTTTCATATAATGATTTAGTCGATTCTAATCGATTAAATTAGCTCAGTACCCCAGTACTGTTTTTTATACAGTAAATACTTTGTTTAATATTTTTTTATAATTATAATCATTTTTTATGTTATTATACTTTTCGGCATGCTAATTTTGTTCTCATTGCAATTATTGAAAATTTCTCATTGAAAATTTCTCATTGAAAATTTCTCATTACGTTGTTTAATCCCAGCTGAACAATTTTGACCAAGGTTGAGTGCAAGATTCCCAGCTCGCGCGAGTCATAAATATTTTTTTATTTCGGTTAATTTTAATAATGTGTGCCAAGAAATGAACCTGTGACAAACGCATAACCCATTGGGAATCCAGGTTCAACACCCAGCTCCGACATTATTTTCTTTTTTTTAATCGAACGTATTTATATTTTTGCATGCTCTTTTATTTAACGATCTGGATATATTTTATTTCAGTATTATTATACCCTCCACCTCCAGGATGGGGGTATATTAACTTTGTCATTCCGTTTGTAACACCTTGAAATATTCAACGGAGACCCCATAAAGTATATATATTCTGTATCCTGGTAATTCTATTTAGACATGTCCGTCTGTCTGCTGAAAGCAAGATAGATGCCGAACGAAATGAGCTAACAAGGACTGAAAATGCCCCTAATATTTTGATTATTTAAGCAATTTTTTCAGAATATTTCTTATTTTTATATACCTGAAATTTGTTTCGTATCTTCCTCTAGTGACGTGTAATCACCAAAAAGTACCAAAAAGATTTAGAGGGTGAAAATAGATAAAAATAGTACCAATGATAATACACAGGTATAAACATGAATTTCGGTGTGTATAGAGAGATTTTTCGAAATTTGTACTTTTAAGAGATACAATTGGAAAAGAGCGATTAAAATGATACCAACCAAACCGATGAAGTTAAAATCATGAAATTCGGTGTATGCATTTATCTGACTGTGTAGACGCGGAGGAGGAGTTTTTTTTTCGAAATTTGTACTTTTAGGCGGAAAATAGGGCGAAAGGGATAAAAATGGTACCAATCAAGCGGTTGCAGTTAGAATAGTGAATTTTGGTGTGTACCTTGCTGTGACTGCGTAGACACGTAAAATAATGATATCTTTCGATAATCGTACATTTAGGATAAAAACGGAATAAAATTAGTACCACGCAAACGGCTGTAGCTGAATCATTAAATTCGGCGGTTACACTGGTCTGTCTTTGTAGACAAGCTCAATAATATGAGTATTTTTGCCAAAATCGTACTTTTATGGTCAAAAGTTAAAAAAAAATGATAAAAGTGGAACCAAGCAAACGGATGTACCTAGAATCATGAAATTATATGTGCTCATTCCAATATGAATGCGAAACATAACGGATCTTTGAAATTTGTACTTTTCTTATCAAAATGATACAGTCACTCTGTTTGTTGCTGAATCAAGAAATTCCAAATGGGAGAAATCGGCCCTGAGGGAAAATGTTTCTCTCTAATGATGACTGACAGTACACCTAATATTTAGAGTACGTTTTTGGGTCCGCCATCTAACGTGTTTTTTTTTCAACTATTCAACCGTTGGACTATTTTTTGTGGGGTGCCCTCAGCAGCCATTTGAATGAAATTATTTTCCATTATTAACCGGAAGGATTGTACTTTCAAGTAAAAAAGGAAATTTGAGAAAATATTCAGTAGTTTTTTTGTATAGCATTTTAAAAAAAAGTTATTTGTTGAAATATGTGGTTTCTAGAGCGGAAAAAGTAAATCATAATAGGCATTGGTATGGGAGCTATATAAAGGGTCCGCCATCTAACTCTTTTTTCAACTATTCAACCGTTCGACTATTATTTGTGGGGTGCCCGAGGCAGCCATTTGAACCGGAAGGATTCCATTATTAACCGGAAGGATTGTATTTTCAAATAAAAAAAGAAATTTGAGAAAATATTCAGTAGTTTTTTATAGGATTTTCAAAAAAAAAAAGTTATTTGGCGGACCCTATATATATAGTAGTAGACTATTAATATTATAATAATGAAGCAATGAAATTTATTTAAAACAGTGCGCATAAGTATGCTTTATAGTTTGAAAAAGTAAACAAATATTGTAATGCGCATTAAAAATATCACAATTTTCAAAATATGTTACTTCACTTCTTTGCAAAGTCGACATATCGACATATACCGGTAATACTATTGAATGCACTCCTTGGTGGAGGGTATATAAGATTCGTCCCGGCCGAAATTAACGCCTTTTTAGTTGTATTTTTTATGATTTCGATATTCGTATATATGAATAATATTCATGTTTATATTTGTTTTATGTTTCAATAAACTAAAAATGAATTTCTAAACAAATATTTTTTGAATTCCTAACAGACTTTTGAGTAGGTAAACTAATAGGGCCATGGAGATTTTCTACTGCTTTCCACACATGGTCATGGTTGGGTCTGAACAGATCTGGTCTTCTCTTGACCCAATTTTTATCTTTTTTTATAGAGCGACATTCAACAATTTTGCACACACGCAGTAAAATAGATCTATATTGTAGTCAATCGGTGCCTAATTGGGAACAGGTTTGCTCAAGCAAAACTTGCCTCGAAAGAGGACTACTACGAAGTTGTATGCTACAAAATCAAAAATGTACTCAATTAACCCTCAGTACATTTTCTTGTCAAACTCAAACAAATCACATCATTTTAACAGAACACGGGAATATAACTTAAACTTCACTACATGATTATCCCTCAGATTTCCACCTGAACTCGATTGAGAAAATTTTAAAATAAAATTTCTTTGTAGCAGGGAATATTAAAAATCTTATGACTCTTCATTTCATCCTTAGGATTTGCATTACAATATTCATAACTTTTAGTTTTTTTCGTTTGTTTTTTTTTTTTTTTGGTCTGTAATCAATATTTGATTTGAACTGGGATATTGTCCTGGCTCAAAACCATTTTGCATCTATATTTAATAGAATGCAAATTTATTTACAAATGGCATGGTGACATTTATTACTTGGCTGCAGGCTACCACGATCATGATTTCGACCATGTCAAAAGTCTTTTCAAGTGGCTTCGCGGCGACATTTCAACATCAAACCCGGCCTCTATAAGGAGATGATTCTCACAAACGAACGAGAAGCAAAACTCACTTGCCGAATTTGCGTTTAAAAAATCGCACCAAGTAATAAAGTACACATGCCATCTTACAAGCATCTCATTGAGTTGCATATGTAAGTATGTGTATATGCAGGTATAGTTACCCAACAATTCATAACTCGCAAAATTCAGAATCCCCTTATGCAAGTAATGTAACATTCCCTGAAGCAAGGACTTCGTCCCCAAAATTCTTGTATTCTTAAAAAGAAACACATTTACCTTGCGTACCTCATTCTTTATGGATTAAAAACATTGATTTACTGGATCTACAAAATTCCTATCAGTTGGCCAACCATTCTTGACGTACCCTCTAAGTTTCTGAAAAAATAAATCCTGCCGTACAGTATCTAAAATCCTCTCCACCTCATCAGCTGGTGAAGCATTCAGGCATTCAAGTGAATCACATTGCAAATCCTTCCCGCGCTTTTATACTGCCTTTAAATTATAGAATAGCAACCTTTGGTATGTTCTGTTAAACAGGGAAACTAGAGGTTGTGGTCCGTTTTCACAGTTGCTTGACGATCATAATTATTGGTGAATGGCGAATAATTCCTTCTTCCTTCCCGCGCTTTTATACTGCCTTTAAATTATAGAATATCAACCTTTGGTATGTTCTGTTAAACAGGGAAACTAGAGGTTGTGGTCCGTTTTCACAGTTGCTTGACGATCATAATTATTGGTGAATGGCGAATAATTCCTTCTCTATCTGTACATAATTAACCTCGCTATCAGTGGAAATTTATCCTTTACCAAAAATGTTTAATTGCCAATTTTGAAACTATAACGTATCAAAAATAATGTAAAACGAAAAAGCGGGATAATGCGGAATGAAAAATTTAAGCGGGATTGAGCATCAAAAAGCGGGATGGATGGTCACCTTACCTATTACCTATGATGCTACCCTATGTATGATGTTACCTATATTTGGTATAAATGACGTTAATTACATGTTTTTGGTGAAACATTGTAAAAGGTCAGATTTTTTTACAGTAAAATCTACACATGCCCCTAATTTTTTTTTGCTATTCCAATGCGATTAAAAAATCGATACGCCCTAATTATCATCTTTAGATTTGGACGAACTCAATGAAGACCTTACCTTTTTCCAGGAATCGGAAAATACTTTAAAAAAATATGGATTTCGTATCGAATGATGACGGACACATTCAGCAGGATGACAATTGTATTTGAAGGGCCATCGCACCAGGTATGTAAAGTATTGTTGACAATGTATTGCAGTTTAAGTTGGATATATTACACGAAGATTTTGTGAGAGCTGTGTGCAATAAATTGTGTCTGCTAAGTTTTTTCTAAATTCATGACTATTTTAGTTGTATGTATTTCGTAAATTATTATGCTATATATCTTTTAATTTCAGCAAAAACATACTGCGGAGAAAAAGTATTTTAAATCGGATAGAGATGTTAAAAAACAAAACAGCTGAAATGAGGAGAGGTACGTCCCCCGTAGCGGGTGAGGTACGTCTCCGATGCGGGGGTTAAGGGCTGTTCTGATGGGTAGCCACTATCACCTAGAAAGGAACCTGAGTCCTTTCTAGGGGAGGGCGGAGACTTCCCGGAACATCCCAAACTAAAAGTTACCCACAGAAAAAACCATGATGAGTACAACAAAAATTAATAACTCTGCAAGTGGTCACCAGGCTGGACCTGGAAATCAACCCAAACAGTCGTCCGCAGATGGCTCTTTGGCAGGTGCAAAATATTTGCAGGCACAAACCTCTTCATCGACACAACAACAAGCACACATAAACCCAACACAATACGAAACAATCACGCAAACGAAAACGGCAACACTCAAACGACAACAAAACATTGACTAGGACGTGTCCCTGGGTGACGACACAAACGACGGTATGTCGGGAATAGGCAAGCTTTTCCTCTATTATAAGACTGATGAAGAAGACAATCTAGCTTCTGACTCGGCAGCAAAGTAAGTGCCTATAATTGGCAACAATGTCTCAGGATCGGTACAAGGCGACAACAGGACTCAAATGGAGGAGGAAAGGAGGAAGGCTGGGTATAAGCGCTCGTTACGATTCCTTAAGAAGATGGTTACTCGTGACAAGCGATTATACCGCAAGCACACCTACCATGTACGGAAGTATGAATCTATGATGAACACGAGCGTCGTGGAGGTCAGACCCTCCACCCCAAAAGACACAACTAAAACAAACAGTAATACAACAAGTACGGGAGCACTCTGGTACACAAAGCAAGCCAGCCCCGAATAAAGCTGGACCTCCAGTAATCAGAGAGATGTGCATACCGGCACCATACCCGTCCAAGGTCGGTAAAGTCGATACAAAGCCTTGTGTAGGCCCCGCTATCTGCAAAAGACACATCAAACCGGAAGCGGAACTTCCCAACAGAGTCAACCGTCCGGTACACAGCTCACAAACTGGGATGAAAAGACAGAGGGAACAGATTACGAGGACTGAGATTACGTAACCTAAAGCTCATACCCCCGCAAAACAAAGGTAAAATCCGTAGCTGTATTGTAGCCAACAAAGACTTGAATCTAACCTTCTTATCTCACTACAGCGATGGCGACCTAACAGTGGAATGCCATAACAAACCAACCATGGTAATAGGCTCCATGTAACTGCCATATGAAGCAGACAACCCCCCGTCACACAAGGTACAGGCCCTGGTAGATTGGTGCGGACGAAATGGACACGATCACGCGCACCACACCCTTCGGGGTAGCACTGACATCAACAAAAGAGATGAGTCACTTTTTGATTACATTACATATCCACTGATTTAACTATATGTAACAAGGGCAATAGGCCAACGTTCTATAATAAAGCTAGGGAACAGGTTATAGATATAACTCTAATGTCAAATAGTGAAATCTTGGAAGAACTCCTCATGGAAACACACTTCCCGGGATGGAGAGAAGTCAGGGTGGTCTTTATCCCCAAGGCGGGAAAAATAAACCACAACACTGTAAAAGATTATAGACCCATTAGTCAATCATCGTTATTACTAAATACCATGAGGTGGTCGGCTATTGAAAGCTCCTTGCTGTATAAAGACTACAGACTACTAAACCCTACTTTTCTAAACGTAGAAGGCGTCACAACAACGTCAAAATAACATCGATCACATCTGCTCTCAGACGCCTGGAAATGAACCAAGGCACCC
This sequence comes from Polietes domitor, assembly GCA_947397865.1. Classification (NCBI taxonomy): domain Eukaryota; kingdom Metazoa; phylum Arthropoda; class Insecta; order Diptera; family Muscidae; genus Polietes; species Polietes domitor. The sequence continues at coordinate 117,670,691 of OX377621.1, forward strand.
AATGGTCGGGCAGCATGCTGGAAAGCAGGATTATTAACTCGAAATTGGGTGAGAAAGTTGTGAGGAAATGTGTTACAAGAGGCACACCGCAAGGAGGTGTGATCTCGCCGATGCTTTGGAATCTTGTGATAAATGAAATCCTACCTGACCTCAAAAGAGACGGAATTAAAGTGACGGCATATTCCGACGACTTAGTACTGTTGATCCGAGGTAAATTCTTACTGACGATTAGTGAGGTCATGGAAAGATCACTAAGGAAGCTCTCACGATGGGCGACAAGAAATGGGTTAGGAGTTCATCCAAAGAAAAAACAGAGTTGGTTCTGTTCACGAGAAAATATAAAATTCCGGACTTCGATCTCCCAAAATTGGACGGGGAGATATTACATTTATCAAGGGAAGCAAAATACCTTGGCATAATGCTGGACTCGAAACTTTCCTGGAAGTGAGAGGAAAGAAAGCACTTTGCGCCTTTATACCTGCAAGATGTTTGGAAAAATATATTGACTACAAATAAAGATGGTACACTGGCTGTACACGGCATTGGTCTGGTGGAGCGCGTTAAAAAGGAAATCACTCCTAGCAAATCTCAGCAAAGTACAGAGGATGGCATGCGTGGTCATTGCTGGGATAACGAGATCAGCTCCTCTAGCCGGACTAGAAACAATACTCAAACAATGTGCAGCTAAGGTAGCATTGCATATAAGAGAACTCGGTATGCCGAAAAACGAATATGTAAATGTTATTGTTACTGAGGGAGCAAATATAACGATACTTTATGAAAGATCCGGTATTTTTATAATCTCACTCTACAGGGTAGGAGGGTATATATCATACAAATAACACTCAAAAAAGTGTAATTCATTGAAGGAGTGACATAAGACTCTTGTTTAGAGAAAAAACATTTCATGACATTTTAAGCTGTTTGGTCAATGTCCGTCTGTCTGGCTCGATAACTTTCAAAAGGAGTTAAGGAATATAAGTTAAATACTTTTATGCATAAAGTTCTTTTTAAAAAAGTCTTTATTCTTGACAGATATCAAATGCTACCATTAGTTTATACCTTACAAAATAGTTTATTAGCCAAGCTTATATTAATCATAATGAACATTACATAACAGTCGCAATAATATTCATATTACGCGGCGACGTATAACAAATAGTGGACTAGTGGGAAAAGCGTAGCACATGTTTATGTTAAACATTGCATACGAAAACATCTCATTTAAATTCGGAAAGAATCTTTAGATTCTGATATGACTGTTGCAGTACTTTGAGGGCGGAAAAATGCACTGCTGATGAAATTGTTGACACCGTATCTTTCTTCCTTGTAGTCCAATTAATTTTTGTGAGCGCGAGAATGAACAATATTATCAGCACAGACATAAATCCAAAATTTACTTACAGGATCAATTCGTGATTTTTCCTAGCAGATCAATAGAATTTGTGTTATTTATGTGAAGTTCTTTTACAGTTTCCAGTGTTAAAATCTCTTCAATTTCCGTATTTGGATATCTTGCTTGAAGTAATGGTGGCAGAGGCTGTAGAACAGTAACACCAAAAAAGTATATGTCTTCCCGTTTATGCGTATTGATGCATTATGGTACTGCACGATGCAGGTATGTATCACCTAACATTTGGGGTTCATTATTAATGTCGATGGTCCCCATGGTCACATATCTTCTATGGTAGATCCCCTCCATGGACTACTGCAGAAGCTTCCTCGGCGAAGAATAAGAGGAGTCGGTGGAACATGCTCATGTCATGTTTGTAGTTTTGTTTTTACTGAAACTTGGCTTAGAAATTATATCCTTGATTCTGAATTAGTAGCTTGATAGATCTTCCGCCGTATGTTAACCGTCTTATGTTGACAGATTTGCCAACTTTAGAACGAAGGCGTCGCATATTAGGTATTTTATTTATGGTGAAATAGTTAATGGACAAATTGATTCACTTTATTTATTAGATGAACTAAATTTCAATGTACCGTTATGCCCATCAACACACCTTATTCCTCTTAGATTGCCAGTATTTAGGCATAATTATGAAGAAAACAATCCATTTAACCGTCTTTATAGACATTTCAATGATTCGTATAACTTATTCTCAATATCGGATTCATTTCTTTTATTAAGCGCTCTATTTTGTACAATTAGAATCATTGATTATACCAAGGTTTGCCTAACTAATATTCGCGCCCAATTGATTGATTTATATCACCATATAAAGAGTTACAGTATCCAGCCGTTATTTCTATTTATTCGTGATGTCTACCTTAGATATTATGTTCCTGTTCTATTATGTTTCTGTTCAACTACCGCTCAGTTGATATTACTCGTAAAGGCATCTTTTCAACATTATTCCTATTCTTACCATCAATTCCCTGTTCTGCTCCAGCTCCTGTTCTGTTCTAGCTGGAACACATCTTCTCGATATGTTCCAGCTCCTGCCTTTATTTCCCATTTATGGTGATATAGAATGTCTACTTGTTCCTGTTTTCATCTCAGCCATTATCTCAGTTCCAGTCCCTGTCTTAACTTCATCATTCCTGCTTGTACTCCAGTTCATCTTCCGATTTATATTTTGTACCCTCACAAGTCGCGTATTTTAACGTTTTTTTATTTGTAATTTCCTGATAGCTTTATCCTTTTAAATATTAATTTATGATTAGAATCACTTATTATTTTGTTATCAAGTTATTTTTCCAATTTTGTTTTTATCGCTATTTTATTACTTTTTTTCTTGTTGTTATGTTTTTTTCTCACTCATTAATTCAGTTTTTTTAGTTGTAATATATTTTTTTGCTGAATAGTCCTTTTAATGCTAACTTATGTATTTTTACCATATATATTTTTTTATTAATATTTTTCCACTTTTTGGTTTTTTGACGTTATTTTATTTTTTCCTTTATAAATATTTTTTTTATTTATATATATTTTAATATATCGTCATACTTTTTATTTTTTTGCATTTCAATTAATTTTTGTCTTAATAGTTTTTAAGTAATTATTGTATTTAGTTTTAAGAAATTTTTGTTAATTACTAACCGGCTGATTCTATAGCTGAGTCAAATAAATAAATAATCATATTCATATTAGGCGGCGCACAGTGGTCAATTTCGCGAGATAGCGGTCAAACCTCTATAACTTTTGGCCGGATTGGTATTTTTTTTACGCAAATTGTTTTGTTCAATAAGAGGGACTTTAAGCTTCAATTTGCGTGTTCAAACGTAAAAATCGACTGATAGGAACGTAAGTAATGTGGAGTTAAAAATGCATTTTAATTTTTTGTTGAGTTTCCATGTAAAAGTTGAATATTTTGACATTTTAAATAGGTATATTTTTTATAAATTCTTATTTTCTTCAATCGTATTTTACAACCAATACTTATTTATTATTCCTAAACTTAATTTTGGTCAGAAAATGCCAACATTTGGCCCCTGACATTTATTTAGTCTCAATATTCACAGGGGCCAAAGGTTGGTTTTTGTGGAAGAAAGCTAATTCTTGTGAGGATTAAACTGAAAAATAACACTGAAATTCCCAACAATATCAATACCATTTGGATATATTATATACAGAACACAACATCGATTAAATTTTAAGTAAACTTTTACTATTGATTTAAAGTGCACATATATTTTATTTAAATGTATTAATAAAAATTTATACTAAAATTAGAAACAAATTATAATCTTTAAACTAGTGTTAATTAAACAATATTAGTAAAAATTTCTTCCAAATAGCTTTGATTTTCATTTTGCAGTAGTTGTTTAGCTTCTTCATTATTGTGCTCGCGAAAGAATCTGTAGTCTTTGTTCCTTTTTTCTTGCGCTTCTTCTGAGAGATCTCCAATTGGAAGCATATTGTGCTGAATTATTTGTTCCCCATGGAACAAAATTTTGTGAACTGTGGTTGGCATATGTCTCCAAGAATATTTTTGGTTATAAAGGGTTGCTGTCTCATTAGCATACTGACCAAATTTTTTTGCATCTATCTTTTTGCTACATGGAATTGTCGTATTAAATCATAATCTACTCCAGTTATAGAAGCTGCAGTTTCTGGATCGGAAAAAAATCTCCTTGCTGTGTTTCCATCATTAGAATTTCCTTCTCCTTGCTTTGGCTGGTCAATTATAAGGCCTATCTCACGGTATTTTTCTTGAATATCTTTTTTTTGCTTTCTTTTTTCCAAATTTTCTTTGTTGTTTCTCACTGTTTCGCCTAACGGGCCAAATTCCAAATCGTATCCCAATTTAAGAATATGCTCCATAAAACGAATTCTAGCATGAAGAGGTGACATTCCAAATTCATATGCTTCATTAAAACTATCGTCTTGTGTTGGTGGTTGGCTCAATTGACTTGATGTTTTTTGGCATATGGTGCAGCTTGACGAAGACTTTGTTTCGGTTAAAGCTTGTGCAACTTTTCCATCGATCATTGTAAGTGACATTTTAAAGTTAACTTCGATGCATTGGTCATTAAATTCAAATATCACTGGTTGAAGTTCCATAATTTCATCTCTTATTTTGCCAACTTCTTCAGTTATGACATCTTTAGTTTCTTTTTTGTAAGCAAACTTTATTGGTCTACAAAATTTTGTTGACGAGGGAATTTCATTCTTCCATACATCTATCTCTGCAGCTCTACTAGTTGACGGCTCTGAACCAATATAAGTTTTTGTTAAACGTAATGGAACGAAAGAAATCATGAATAAATTGGCATCTGATGAATTTTCCGCATTACATTGTTTGTATTGTTTCCGGCCAGAGGACCCATCACATCCCCATTTAGAAATTAAAGTCATGCTGCAATTTTTAAACTTCTTTAAATAGTCAGCATCAAATGTCTTTAATAATCGTTCTGCAGTGTGTTCAAGAAGATCCTGCAATTTTATTTCTGCTGAACTTGAAGTTACACTAATAGCAGTTGGTGAAGGTAAGCAATCTTTTTTGGCAGAAACTAAATCTCGATATGATGGAAAAATTCCACAATTTTTTCATTGGTTCGCTTCCGCAATTCTGTATATTGGTTTTTAGTCATTTTCAAATCCAAAAATAGTGCAAGTGCTTCTTCTGGAGTAAATTTATTTTCTTCAGTTGGTGTCGGCATACTTTCTAAAATCCTTTTTGTGCGTCTGGGGCTTGCTTCCACTATTTTTTCAATGATAGCAATTTTACTCTTTTTAGTTTTCGATGGTTGAATTTGATGCAGAAATGAAATGAATCCTAGTTACTGATGGCTTTTCAAAAATAAGTTTATTTCTTAGCCATTCTTGGTTGCGTGAGTAAAACAATTTCTTGTTTCTGGAACATTGATTGTACCGTTTTCTTAAAGTATTTAAAAAGTTTTTTATTTTTAACTTATGAATTTTAATTTCTTGTTTGTCGGATATTTTGAAGAATGGATTATTCATTATATGTAAAATAATGTCGTTTTCATCTTTCCGTACAAAATATATATCAGATAGAACACTATAACTGAATTTAGCCATTGTTTAAACAATAATTATATAATTATATAATTCACTAATAAAAACTGCACTTTCAAAATATTGACTTGTACTTTTCGCGTTCGTCGACACTTGTTGAATGAGTAAAATCGATCAATGCACACCTATTTATACTGTGTATTGTTCACTATTTTACTGACAGGTACTTGTAAATGGGTGCATATTTTTTTACCGTCGCTATATACCTGTTTCACCATGTGTGAGGTTTAAATTTTCCGAATAATGACCACCCCTAAATGTGAAAAACCCAAATAATTAAAAGTTACTTTGCTTACTATGGGTTTTTCAGTTGGCTACCTGTTTTTTACAGAAATTCAACGCACATTTAGGGGTCGTCATTATTCGCAAATGTATTTAAAACAGGTATTCTGAACGGACCTGATATTCGGAAATTGATCAAAAGTGATTCTTTCATGAACAACCTACGAAGAAAACAAGATCATCAGAACCACAAGCGTCAACTTCTGCAAGCATGGATATTGCCAATAATTGAAAAAAATGTTCTGAATTTGGTTTTTATGCATATTATTATTGCGTATTAATTGCATATTATTTTATTTTCATAAAGTTTTTATAAATATTTTTTTTTACATGATAATTTTTATTTTTATTTTATTTTTTGAAATTGCGAATAAAAGCGAAACGCGTGCATCGATTTTCATGATCTTTGTCTCATTTTGCTCATAGGTTATGTGACTTTGCGAAAAAGTAACTACACTTGAAACTTATTTCCGTTTTGTATTTTTATGAATTAAAAAAAAAAATTTCTTCATTTTTTATTGGAAACTTATTTTTAACTTGTAAACTGTTGCTTGTATAGGAAAACAATATATGAACAGATTAAGGGAATTGTAATTCTTAATTTTTTAAAATTTATTTCAACTAAATCGGGCTAGTGGCTGTCGAGCTATGTCAAACAACAGGGCCTAAAACGTGATAAATTCCCCTATACGATAGTACTAACTTCAAATCGATATTAAAAATATTTCGGCAGGTAAGAAGACAAAACGAATGATGCAGAATTTCACATACTGTTCTCAGAATTGAGTTGGCAAATCATGTGTTGTACTGTGTAATGAATAATAATGACTTTGGATGATATGTACGTCAATCGTTTCGTTTGTTTTCGTGCACTGGATAGAACTAAGTTGTGACAGTGCTGTTGTCTCTTTCATTTTTGTGATTCATTCTCGTTTCTAATGTTCTCTTCGTTGTGTTCTGTCGTTAATGTTGGTAAAAATTGAATTTAATGTTCTATTTGGTTTGTAAGCAAAGCGAATGTTGTCAGATTCTATTGTCATTTTTGTCAAAATTTTGATACACCCTTCTATGTGGACTAGGTCCAAATATGGGCCAAATTCTCCTAATTTCAACAGAATTATTTTTTGGGTCAATAAGAACTCTTGTACAAAATTTCATCAAAATATATGCATAATAGCCACTTTCACATACAAATAACTTCTCAAAAAATATGACGTGCATTTGTACCGAATATCTTACCTTGGGTCAGAAAAATTGCTGTAGCTCAAAAAGTGCATGGACATGTATATATAGGAATGTAGGGGAGGGTTAGGACTACAAAATAGTAAATTTGTGTTTTGACTCAGCTTGACTCACAGGAGTTGTGCTCTATGAAGTAGGAAATTTCCGATAAATTAGACCATTTTTAAAAAAAATATTTAAATTGTTCTGCAAACAGTAGAGCTTCAATTTTTTCTACCAGTGATAGGAAATAAGTTAAGTTACAACACAAAATTTATTTCGTCCAAAAATCTTGAAAAACAAAAAAGTTATGATCATTTCAACTTTAAAAATTAACTAAAAATATCATAAATATCATAAATTCTGAAAAAGCCCATTTTGGACCACCCTGTTCTCAGTGAAATAGGTAAAATAGAGTTCTAATTTTTTGGCACCCGAGGTTTACTACTGTCTACTTTCATATAAGTCTAATAACTTTAAAATCGGAGAACAAAAACCAAAAGGAGTTTTGGCCGCTATCTCAAAATAATGACCACAGTGCGGCGTCGTTTAACAAATCGCGGACTGGTGGGAAAAGCGTAGCACATGTTTATGTTAAACATTGCATACGAAAACACCTCCCTTAAATGCGAACGCCCCTATTTCCATGATTACGTCAAAAGTATGGAATTAACCAAATTCGGAGAGAATCTTCAGATTCTGACATGACTGTTGCAATACTTTGAGGACGGACAAATGCACTGCTGATGAAATTGTTGTCACCGTATCTTTCTTCCTTGTAGTCCAATTAATTTTTGTGAGCGCGAGAATGATCAATATTATCAGTACAGATATAAATCCAAAATTTACTTACAGGATCTATTCGTGATTTTTTCCTAGCAGATCAATAGAATTTGTGTTATTGATGTGAAGCTCTTTTACAGTTTCCAGTGTTAAAATATCTTCAATTTCCGTACTTGGATATATTGCTTGAAGTAATGGTGGCAGAGGTTGTAGAACAGTAACATCAAAAATGTATATTGTGTTGATTGATTGTGGTACGGCACGATGTATGTATGTATCGCTTAACATTTGGGGTTCATTATTAATGTCGATGGTCCAATTGAACTGATTTGATAAAAACATTGCAGGTGTTATATCTTATGTGGTAGACACATTGCTGTTAACTATCAGTGTACAATTCGACATATAACCTCTGAAAAGACACTAGTATTTTGTACCCGGCGTTGCACGGGTTCATTCTTTCTTATTCGCCTACTTTGTATGCTTCCGAATATAAAATAAGTAATTGTTGATAGTTTAAAAATATTGTTTGTGTGGGAGGTACCACTCTATCCTATTCTGTCCTATCATGGCCTAGTATATCCAGGAACCATCCACTGTACAGTAAAATTTTCAAGCGAATCGGTCCACCGGTTTGCGTCCTATACGGAACATATAGACACACATTGATATTTATATATATAGATTTTCTATATTTCGTGTCCACTGTGGGTATACTAACGGCATAAAACAATGTATTATTAATAGATGATATTACAACTTTAATTAAAAAACATCATTAAAAATTACAAAATTGTATAATAAAGGGTGATTTTTTAGCTATTATCTTTTTGGCAACACTGGTTTAAACAGCTGACGCACGTTTCGTGTGTTGTTTCACTGTCAAACATCTTCAGTTTGGTCTATAATTTAACCATGAATCATCTTACAAACGAACAACGCTTGAAATTAATGATTTTTATTAAGTTTATTAAGTTTATTAAGCGTGCTGTGTTAAGAAAGTTCATCGCGCGCTTCTTCCATTTTATGGTCAGCTCATTACGAAGCTCATTGTTGGCTCAATGGATTTTGGAATGAATATCAGCCAGAAGCATTGCAATAGCTACCAATGCATCCAGAAAAAGTCACAGTTTGGTGCGGTTTATGGGCTGGTGGCATCATTGGACCGTACTTCTTCAAAGATGATGCGATTCGTAACGTAACTGTGAATGGTGAGCGCTTCCGTGAGATGATATCGAACTTTTTTTGCCCAACATGCAAGAGCTTGACTTGCATGATATGTGGTTTCAACAAGACGGTGCCACATGCCACACAGCACGCACAACAATGGACTTATTGAGAGGCGAGTTCGGTGAACATTTTATTTCATGTTCGGGACCGGTCAATTGGCCGCCTAGATCGTGCGATTTAACGCCTTTAGACTATTTTTTGTGGGGCTATGTTAAAGCTCATGTCTATACAGACAAGCCCGCTTCAATTGACGCATTGGAAGACAACATTGAAGCATTTATTCGTGAGATACCGGCCGAAATGTTGGAAAGAGTATGCCAAAATTGGACTAAGCGGATGGACCATTTGAGGCGCAGTCAAGGTCAACATTTTCATTAAATAATCTTCAAACATTAAATTATATGGACCGTTCTATCGATTCAAATAAAGATTTCATGCATTTTTTTGAATTTTATGTGTTTTTTTTTTAAAAACTTTCCTATAGCTTTTAAAAAATCACCCTTTATTAAGATAATAAGCGAATTGACAATTCCAACTTTTGCACAATGTACGGCACATTCTATATTCAGAATTTCTTCTTTTAATATATTAAGACGGAATTTAAGATTTATTATTAAACCTTATTTAACAAACTGATCTGATTTTAAAACGTTTATCATTTGTTTATTTTCTCAGTAGTAGTTCATTCATTTATCTGTTTATTGTTATTTTTATAACAGTTTTCCCTATTATCATCTAGAAGTCTTCATGGTCTGGATTTCCAGCAATCCATTTCCTTGCAGACCCGATGAAATTCAAAGTTAGTTTAACTCTAAATTTTAACTTATCTAAATTAATTTGGAGTTGCGTCAATTCATGGTTCAGGAAAGGGAAAATGGGATGGGATTGGGTTATATTGGAATACAAAGTGTGTATGTATAGGTATAAGAAACAGAGTTAATTGGTGTTATTAGTTTTTCATTTTCTCAACCTGTTGCCTTTTAAAATGACTACAAAATTTCCAAAGGATACAATTTTTCAAAAATTATTTTTAATAATTATTCGCACCCTATGACACCGGTATAAATATCAAGTCAAAGAAGAGAATATGTATTAAAATACTTTTAATTTAAAAAATAAGATATGAATAAACTAGAAAAAATAAGGGGTAAACTAAATAGATGTTAATATTGAACTCATACAGATAGAAGCATGATATTTGAAGTATTTTTATAATTTAATTTGACACTTATCATAAGGTGCGAACATGTATATAATTTTTTTTTGAAAAATTGTATCCTTTGGAACTTTGTTGTCCTTGAAGGGCCAACGGGATGATTTTGCCCATAGTTTCATACATAAATCTTCTGATTCACGTGTAACGGTTTTTTAAATTGTCGAACAGTGTTATCAATCAAATTTCGATAATATTCTGGTTTTACAATATTAACCAGCTCAAATGCGCCCTTCTGTAACTTGGCGTATCCCATATCAGTAAGAACACCTGGGAGTTGCTGTAATCAAATATTTCGACATCTGCACTCTATGCTCCTTCTATATCTCTTGCTTATTCATTTTACTTACCTTCAATCCCAGATGCTTATTTTGCTTTACATAAACTTCCTGGCCTACTTCAAATATTTTCTGAGGTATTTTCTTCTTATTGTGGTAAGTTAAATCCTTAGATTGTTTACCTTAATTCTGGAAATTATTTCCTGTCTCTCTTTTTCCAATCGGGATTTGTCATAGTCTTTCTAACAAAAAATGCCCAGTAGAGGCATTTGTCAATGTGGTGGGGTGAACTGATGTGTCTTCCCAGTGATGTATATATCGATATGCATTCTTTGTGCATTTTTGAAAAGAAGTATTTCGTCAATAATTGAATTATATTCTCAGTAGTGTTCTGGCGAGCTCTATTATGCTCCACTATTATTACAACCTCCTGCTCCTCCTCAATCACAAGGTCTGTGACAATGTGGCTTGAATACTTAACCTTATATTTATTAAAGTGGGTCTGGAATATTTCCAAAACCCAAAACCTCATCTGTAGTCATAATAAATTTGTCACGGACGGATTTAAATATCTTTTAACAACATTGGTAAAATTTTCCACGTTTGGAGACGGTATTACCACTGTGTGTCTGTGATACGTTGGAAATATAATCTCGATTTTATCGGACGAAATAGTCAATTGATTTTTGAAAACAAATTATGCACTGAATCAAATTATGCATAGAACTCTAATCGCTATGCTGACTCAGTATGCAAGACTTCTTGCGAAGGCCCAGATAATGCATCGGCAACCACATTAGAACATAATTATAACATAATTCATAGTAAGGCTTTTACAGGAATGCTTTCCAACGTTTCAATTTATAATTGCTGTTTTTATTCAGAGCATAAGTCAAGCGAAGATGATCCGTAAACATTTTAAGCTTGGACTGACCATATAGATGATTCCTTAACGATTACAATGCCCAATCATCCGAATTACCAAGATCATTAACTTCATACTTTTCATGGTGTGAAGTTAGAAAAAGATCAAAAATATTTAGGTGTTGCCCTTGGACAAACGGAATGTGAGTCGGTTCATTCACTAATTCGTCAAATCATTATGCTGTCACATCCAAAGAGGAAGCGTTCAAGAAATGGCGTTTGAATAAAAACGCCACCACTAATCTGCTACGCAATGCTAGGGTACTTAGACTTGAATAGGTTCTGTACGAACAACGTCTTCATGCCAAAGTTCTCTCTTCTCCCAGGGAAGTAAGAGCTTTTGGTCATTTGTAAGAAAAGTAAAGGATAACTCATCTTCTATCCCAGCTCTTATTAAAGATGAGCTATCCACTATCACTATTCACTATCCCTATTGCCAAAGTTAACATATTGGCTGAAATATTTGCAAGGAATTCATCCTTGCCGGAAAGCAATCAACCACTCCCCGTGTTCGAGAATAGTGCCATGTCTCAGATATTTTTTCATTCAGCACTTGTCCTATGTAAGCGCTCTTTGACACTTCGCAACCTTTTCAATATTGCATACCTTGCAGGGGTCTTCCCAGCGCGTTGGAAGATTGCATCTACAGCCTATACCCAAAAAAGGTGAGGTTATTTACACTGCTAACTACAGCCCGATTGCGATTTGATCTGCGCTCTCGAAGGTTATGGAGAGTATGGTTAACCACCATCTTGTGAGGCATTTAAAAGATAATGATCGACATCATGGCTTTCGTAGGAATCGATATATGGGGGACCTGAAGACGCTGCTATCCGAAAAATGGAATCAATCAATCCACCAGTTTAGTGAGAGTAAGATCGTTGCTGTAGATATCTACAAGGCCTTTAATAGAGTCTGGTACGGCGCACTCATCGCTCATCGCTTTTTGTGTTGGTAGTGACTTCTCTCAATTTATATCGAGCTTCCTCAGAGATCATACTATACGTGTTGCTGCAGGTCGGTTCTCATCCGACAAGCATAGGTTAACCGCAGGAGTACCACAGGACTCTGTCATTTCTCCATCCCTTTTCCTTATTTTCATCGACGACCTCTTGGATCGGACTTCGAATCCTATCTACTCATTCGAGGATGACAGCAACCTCTGTCATTCATACTCATTCGATCATAGAAAGTCGTCTAGAAATTGAGAACAAAAGGCGATTGATGAATTGTACGTAAGTGCCCCTTGTTATCTAACAATAGATTCACTGATTCAACGGAGTCATCGATTTCATTGAACGCGTGGATATTGCGCAATCAGATACTCTTGATGTTCTGGGCATGAAAATACAATGTTCGTTGGACAAAACATGTATTTGAAGTGTCGAAAGAAGCATTCAAGACTTCTAGACTTCTTAAACCGGTATAAGAAATACTTTACTCCCTCCGATCTTCTCAATATCTATACTACCTACATCAGACCAAAGATGGAATACAACTCCCATATATGGTCGGGTGCTCCAGAATTATCACTGCAGCTACTCGACCGTATCTAGATAAGGGATAAGTGTGTTTGTTCTTCGGATATTCATGATCTTATACCGCCCGTGAGAACGTTCGGTAGAGATACAGAAGCCAACAAACACTACTCCCTATTTCCTCCTTCCAATCATCTCTTGAGTGTTGGTACAGTGAAATAAGCACTTGGTGGCTTTTTCGGAATCTGCAACAAACATTCCAGTTTCACCCACACAAATAATCCGGTGCTAAGTAAAATATAAGTCCTTCTATACACATGTTCTCTGTGATTGAGGGTATATATAAATCGGGTTTTATCTACTGAAACTTACTTACCTGTTCAAATTTCTACAAATTTCAATAGGGCTTGTTCTCGGTGAAAATTAAATTTGTGCAAAAAATACTACCATTACAGAAATATGTCTGTACTTCAGCGGCAAGTAGGTACATCGAAGGGCAATTTATATCTGAATTATTATGGTCCAAAATTGTATAAAAAACACGAAGTTATGTTTTTTCACTGAACCAACACTCAGGGGATGTCCCATATAAATGCAGTGCATTGCGTTGGCAAAAGGAAGATAAGGGTTAGGGAGGAGGAAAAAGGGAGAAGTATTTGTCGACATCTGTTTTGAATCTCAGGATGTCCTAATTGGCGGGAAAGATATTTGCCGGAAGTCGATTCCACATACGAGTTGCGCGAGCAAAGATCGAATTCATTCTGTAATGTGTAGTGCGGCCAGCTGTCCAATCGACAACAAATGGGTGAGAGTTCCTTGAAAGTCGCGTATCTCTACCGAACGTCCTCACGTCCGGTATGAGATCACGAATATCCGAGGAACAAACACCATAAAAGTATCGATAAAACAGCGATATACATCCCACATTACGACGATGTTCAAGGGAGACAACAGAATTGGATATCCTGCTGTCACCCATCAACATCATCGCCCTCCTCTGTATTCCACCTTAGGTCTGATGTACGTAATGTAGATATTGAGAAGATCGGAGGGAGTGAAGAATTTCCTACACCGCTTTAAAAAGCCAAGACACTTGAATGCTTCTTTCGACACATCAAATACATGTTTTGTCCAACGAACATCGCAATGTATTTTCATGCCCAGAACATCGAGTGTCCGATTGCTCAACATCTACACCGTTCATAGAAATCGACGACACCATTGGATTTTATTGAATTTTATTTTTTTTTGGATTTTATCATTTTTTTATAGGTATACATATATTGAGCCATCTGTGCTTTCACAGATAAGTTATACATATGTGGTTTTAAAAGCGGTAAGAATCTACTTATGACAGTTATATCGAAACGGGGACCGACGTAGTCCACTTTCACGCTAAGAATAAAAAGATGTCAAAGATTGACATAAAATGAAGAGGTGTCAGAAGGAAATTCCCGTTCTGATATTGTAGATCACATTTATATCTTAAAGGATTAAACGGATTAAATGATTATGTAGCTCAAGCGGGACTTATTATAAGCCAATTCGAAGCATATTTCACCAACAAAAATTTGTTATATCAAATATAAAACATGGTTCAATGTATAGTGTTTCACGTTTCTTTTCTATGAAAATTGTTTATTTGTGTACCAGAAAATATTATTTTGAATTGATATCACACTCTAATAAAGTTAATACAAAAACTTTTCATTTAACAAAAAAATAAATAAATATATAAAAACTCGACTTCAGTTTTTGCTCTTAATAAGTCGGAAAGTCGATCTTTTTGTTGCAACTATATAACCCTAATACGAATGCAGTGACGGGGATCTGTAAATGAACTTCCAACCCTACGTTAAAGTCATGCATCATTCGCCCAAAAACCATGTACATCCATGTCATATTTTCATCATTTGAACCCCTGTTTAAACCACTCCGTCATGTTTTTGCTGGTTAAAAAATGTAAAATGCTATTTATTGTATAGTTAACTGGAACGCGACAATCCTATCAATGTCAAATAATTATGTGCATTTTTGAAAGTGAAGTGTGTAATTTTAGCTTTAACAGAATTTTCACTTACCGGATTGTTGGCTCCATAACTTTTACCTAGTCGAAATTCTATTAAAGGTGATCCTTCTTGGTCAGAAAAAGAAAACATAAGAGGTGACACTTCACGAGCATGTTCATGTTCATCGAACTGGCCAGATGCTGGATGATTTGTGCCCTCTTGTCTAAATACCAGAGGTAACCCAGTTTTGTTAATAATCCAAATAGGGGCTCCGATGAATATTTCCATGCCTTTTCCTTCAAATGATTGTATTGAAACTCTCAGGAAAAGCTCTCTATTCAGGAGATCAATCAACTTAAATTTTGGTTCCACAATACCACTATGTCCCATGGGTATTTTAATTTCACCGGAAAGTCTGTAATTATCCAAAGTGAGACTCAAGCAAAATGATTCTTTAATATCTATTGAATAAATCTCGATTTCTCCAGAGCTATCAATTCTACCCTCTGCATGTCCAGTAACTTTATAAAGTACGTCGCAACACAGTAGGTTTTTCAATCTTAGTGGTGGCAATATCACTATCGTATGACCAGGCATAGCTCCAATATCCCTCATTGGGTATTTATCTTTTCTTATTTCCGATAGAACATGAAAGGGTGTTTTATTTGGCAAAAAACAAGAATGTATATCCTGTATCGAATCATGTGTTACGCAGTTTAGCCATGATATCGATCGGCTACAAAAGCCAGTGTCATCGTTTTGCTGCACATGAAGTTTTCTGAATGAACCCACTCCATCATTTCTAGCGAGATTATACATTTTATCACGGGAATCGCTTTCAATATAGGGTTTTAAGTATATCGACGAGTCAACATAGCGCATGGGGACCGTTATCGTTTGTTGCGGCTTTAGTGTCATTATGGCACTTTCACATTCATTTCTCAACTTCATATGCAAAAAGAATTGTTTATTAGTGTTATTCGTAGCGTTCAGCGCGGAACGTACTGTTATCAGCTTCTGTGCTGATCCAACAAGAGCGATTTCAAACACGATCCTTGTTTTTTTACTATATTGCATATCAAGATTTGCATATCGAAAAAATACTCCGACTTTGTCAATAGAAATGGGTCCTATCAACGTCCAGCCATGTATTTGAACGAGTATTTGATGCATATTTAATTTGTGTGAGTCCAAATGTCTCCATTTGCTTTGAGGACCAAAATCAAAAGCGACTGTTTCGTTGTGCTGAGCGGATATCCAATTACACATAAGATCCTGCTGAGTAACTTCAGTTCGTGTTATCCCACCAGCATGTGAATAAAATATTTTAAAAAGGAGTGGTTCTCCTGTTAAATTCTTTAGAGCAAACGGTACAAATGGAAGTCTTTGTCGGGCGTTGGGATTCGTAATTGAATTATCAGCGATACTTGATCGCACAAAATAATCTTCGGTCCAATTTTTACGAACCAATTCACACAATTCTATGAGGGTTGACGTTATGTTGAATTTCAAAATTTGTTTGCTGTTTATCTGGATATGCAAATTCCTCAAATTTCCAATATTCGAATTTGAGTACTTCCAGCTGCCGCTACATTCCCAAGCTTCAATTATTGGCTCCCAACCGCTCAGTCGGCGATTGTAATAATTACTAGATATCACGGTTTCAATCTTACCATCATAGCATTTTGAAACATTTCCTTCATGTAATAACTCTATTTTCTGATCGACGATTAGATGTGAGAGAGATAATTCTAAAAGGGGAACATCGGCATCCAAACAATCATCAATAATACATATGGATACACTGTTTGCATTCAAAGTAATATTGTTTACTTTTATTATTGAATTAGTACTCTTCAGTTTCTGTTGAGACAGCCAAATAGCGGCTTCGTTTAAATTGTTATTATTTATCTGCATGGCTATCCAACAATCATTGTGTTTGAATCCCATGGCAACCAACGGTGCAATCTTTTCAAAATCGGTGAAGCTGGATGATTGACGATTTTCTGTTTGCTTAGGAATAGAGCGCATCATACGCGAAAACAGCATAACATCATTGTATGAAACTCTCAAAAATATTTGATTTTGAATAAGAATGTGAAAACAGTTATTCCGAAGCTCCATATTGAGTGTAAATGGATCTATAATGGAAAGTGAACTTTCGTTTTCAGATCCCAATATACAAGAAAATATTTCCAGATGATTTATATCGACGGATATGGGAACGACGCTGTTACTGGGTTTATATGAGAATACGGTTGTACTTTTTAGTATAATTGCGTTCGTATCTAATTTTTCAGTGTTTTCTACGAAAACGATCTCCGAATTTGTTATATTCATAACAAATTCATACTTCATATTATCTTCAAAATAACCCGCCTTTGAAGACGATTGGTGTTGTAGGGGGGTTGTAATAGATGACGCCTTGGTGTGCGTCCTCGAGTTTTTATCAAATACAGATGACATGTAGGGTTCTTCGTTTAAAAAGTTTTTTAATCTTTCTATGTAATCTAAAAGTGCCATTATTCTCATGTTGTTCAATAATATAGTATACTTCGATACACCTCCCCTCTTTCGACTGTGTATTTCGGCTTGCACAGTACTTTTAGAAGCACCATCTGTTGAAGGCTTTAGAATATATTTGAAATAATTATTAAAATTCGATATCTCAGAATTTTCTCTGGCGTCCATTAATAGTATTTCGGTGGAGATCAAATCAATGTCCTGTGATCCGTCACTAAATGAGTCAATTTCAAGATTTGATTTTATAAATTTGATACAAGCCAGATTAGCATTTGTTTTATAATTCCGTAGTTCAATGGGTTCTGCCAAAGAGATTGTAACATTATCCAGTAAGAAATTAATAGACAGTGTTTTCCATAGGGACAATGGCATTGTCACTGAGTTAACTTTTGTCATAGAAGTCAATATCTCCAGCGATTCGTTCAAATTCATCTGATAATTGTAATATACATCGTCAATAGTCTCGCCTAGATTACTATTAAGAAAACCTCTGATAAGTTTGTACTGTTGCAGATTTATAAGTCCATTGAGTTCAGAAATTGTTCCCTTAATCCTAATGTCGGGATTATTATGACTTATAGCAGACTCGGTATTTCTCATAACTTGGATTTTCAAATGACATTTTTCCTTAAAGATTGTGTCTCCAAGTTTTATAATGCAAAAATTTCCAACATAGAGAATATTTTCTTCTAGCGTATTTTTCACATCTTGTTTTGTTTCTCTCTCACCAGTTAACAAATTTATATTCACTAGTTCAATGTTCATTAAGTCGATTATTTCGTTGTATGACGTATCCTCCGATTGAGAGTCATTTAGAATGTGCAAATCCTTCGAGAAATGGAAGCTATTTCGTAAGGTGAACTTTCCAAGGTCTGCGATCAGCAAATGGTTACTGTTGTATGACACAGGAAGAAGAATGATAGGAGAGTCTGCATGAATTTCTAGGCCAATTTTCAATGAGCTGCTGTTGCGATTTTTGTCATCTATGCTATTATTTTTTATACGGTTCATAACTGGCTGAAATTGAAAACAATAAAAAATATAAAAATTAACGTATTAGTGACTAATCCAAACTTACCGATTGTAGCTGCAATAGTTCTTTCACAAACAGATTAAACTCAATAATAAATCTTTTGGTGTGGACATATTTAACGGACGACATATATATTAACAATTGAGCATCATTTTCCAATGACTTATTTGCTTTGTGAGCCTTAATTTCATCTGTATTTGTTCTAAAATTGGAATTAAAAAGAATTCACAGTTAGTTAGTCGCCACAACAATAGTAGTAGGTTCGTAAGATATTTGATTAACATTTATATCAATGTTGCAGACACTTTATCAACCACTTTAACCCAATCCGCCCACTGACTTTTGTGGATGCTTTCAAGAAAATTGTAAGACCTCTGGAAATTCATCATTGATTTAAAACCTCGACTTTGATTGGTCACTCGAAAGCTTTCATATATAATTGCAAATAACTTCCTGCAATTAATTGTCCATTAGCACTAAGGAAAAATATTTGTCTGATCGTTCAGAAACCGCCCGGATTATAGAGGAATGACAGGATATCGGAACAGAATTAACTAATACGTTGGTTTTATTTATAACAAAGCGCCTAATGCAAGTTACAAGTAACAAAAGGGATATCATACTATATCAAAGTGTTAATATTGTATCAAAAACTCCAAGGATGATTTTGGAGCTCCAGCCTAGATGTGAAAGTTGTATTGAATCTTTTGTCGGATATTCGGCGTATAAATATTTTAAAGATCGGGTGGGTGAAAAGTTTCTTGCTTCTTCAGACATTTGAAAAATGTCTGGAACATCAACAGCATCCGATCGTCCAATATCAATCCCATCAATAGAAACCGACGAACGTCTGTGAGACAAGAGACAACATTGAGACATGCATTGAATCGTTACTACCCCACTCAGATATCGCAGATAGATCCCCTTTAGCGAAGTGTCCATACGGAAACCTCGTTACCGATCGCTAGGAAGTCCTCTCGACTCCAGGTACCCCACAAGATGATGATTAAGCATGCTCTCCATTACCTTCGAACGCAGAGGACATTGCGTTTGGGTGATAATTCGCAGGATTTTTTCACTGGACCAACACTCAGTGGATGTCCCCTGTAAATGCAGCGTATTGCGTTGGCGGTAGGAAGATCAGGTATTAGAAGGAGGAAAGAAAGAGTAGTGTTGACTGTTGACTTCTGTTTTGAATCTCAGAATGACGTAATTGGAGGGAAAGATATTTGCCGGAAGTCGATACGGATAGTACAGGCGAAGAACGAATTTATTCTGTAATGTGTGGTGCGGCCGGTTGTCCAATCGACAACTAATGGAAGAGCCACGTATCTCTACTGAACGTTCTCACGGGCGATATAAGATAGCGATTCCGAAGAACAAACACCAAGAAAGTATCGATAGAACGATGACACACAACCAACATTACGACGCATAATTGGTCCTTTTGACTTTTTTCGTTGCAAAAATCAAAACTTCTGAAATAGGGAACTTAATTACAGAAGTAAAATTTTGTTGTAAAGAAGACATCAGGCTTTAAAATGTGACCACGAATTTTATCCTATATTTACTGGGAGCTTTAAAATCAAAAACATTATATTTCGTGTTATTTTACATTTATTTTTGATCTAACATAACATATATTCACATATTTAGTAATATAGTTATAGTTAAATAACACTGTGCAACATTTTTGAAGTCATTTCAAAATAACCATATACGGACACCGCTACATGATAAAAGACCAAAAAAAAAAAGACCCGTGTTTTTTTTCCCCAAAGTCATGCACTTTTTTTTATGGGCCCCCAGAGATTTGAGGCCTCGGTGTAATTTTTGGAAAAAAGTGATCATATTCTCAGGCTCATATCTTACAACCCGTTCGGAATTTTGATTTACTCTCTGAGGCAAAGTTCTAGCTCTTGTCATAAAGAACAAAAATTGTGAACATATAAAATCAAAAAAACTTCATCTTCAAGGTCAAAATCGCAAAAAAACTTAAAAAAAATCGATTTTTTTAACCTTTTTTCCCCTGTTCAGGTCCATAGGTAGCAAACCGCTGAAAATTCAGGGAAACAATCAACTACAAAAATGTACCTAAGATCTCAATAAACAACTTTCTAGAACATATGAACTTCCTAGGAATTATTCTTAACACCGTTTAGGTAGCCGCAAAATTGAAAAATTTCCCAAAAATTAGATTTTTTTCCTTTCACTGTGCAACATTTTTGAAGTCATTTCAAAATAACCATATTTTATATGTTCACAATTTTTGTTCTTTATGACAAGAGCTAGAACTTTGCCTCAGAGAGTAAATCAAAATTCCGAACGGTTTGCAAGATATGAGCCTGAGAATATGATCACTTTTTTCCAAAAATTACACCGAGGCCTCAAATCTCTGGGGGCCCATAAAAAAAAAGTGCATGACTTTGGGGGAAAAAAACACGGGTCTTTTTTTTTTTGGTCTTTTATCATGTAGCGGTGTCCGTATATGGTTATTTTGAAATGACTTCAAAAATGTTGCACAGTGAAAGGAAAAAAATCTAATTTTTGGAAAATTTTTCACTTTTGCGGCTACCTAAGCGCTACCTAAACGGTGTTAAGAATAATTCCTAGGAAGTTCATATGTTCTAGAAAGTTGTTTATTGAGATCTTAGGTACATTTTTGTAGTTGATTGTTTCCCTGAATTTTCAACGGTTTGCTACCTATGGACCTGAACAGGGGAAAAAAGGTTAAAAAATCGAATTTTTTAAGTTTTTTGCGATTTTGACCTTGAAGATGAAGTTTTTTTGATTTTATATGTTCACAATTTTTGTTCTTTATGACAAGAGCTAGAACTTTGCCTCAGAGAGTAAATCAAAATTCCGAACAATTTGCAAGATATGAGCCTGAGAATATGATCACTTTTTTCCAAAAATTACACCGAGGCCTTAAATCTCTGGGGGCCCATAAAAAAAGTGCATGACTTTGGGGAAAAAAAAACACGGGTCTTTTTTTTTGGTCTTTTATCATGTAGCGGTGTCCGTATATGGTTATTTGTTTTTCGTGTTGCACTGTGTAACTGAACTCCGCCCGCTTCTCCGGACAAAAAAACGTACCGAAAAATCAAAATTCTTGTTCATATTGCTCTTGTTCATTCAAGCACGGGCCAGAGTTTGCCCACCCATGTAGAGAGTGGCTCTTCAAAATTGATATTCAGAAGCCTCTGCCGTGCTTGGATGAACGTTTCGCTGCTTCTTCTTTTGCGCTCTCGCTCAAGCAGCAACCCTTTTTAATTCCTTTGCTTTTTCTACTAATTTCATTCGTTTTGTAAAAGGCATCGAGGCCACCACGGAAAAAATAAAAGAATAAGTTTTTGCATCGGAAAGTTAAATAACTGGTGTTCCTATCCCTTTTTATATAATTATTAATAAGTGGCAATTAAAGTAATTATTCACTGAACTATAAAAGAAAAGAATTTCTGAATAAATTGTCTCCTTAATACTAAGTGAAAAGAAACTTAAACTTTGGTTTAACTGGGAGAATCAGTGTGTTTGTCCCGTGTGTGTGTCGCCTTTGAAACCGCTAAAGCAGCAGGCAACAACAACAATAGCAGCAAGCAACAACAACAGTAGCAGGTGTCCCAAATACAGTTGGTAAATCGTTTTGCCACGTACCCTACGGCCCGTGGAAACATTGGTGAGTCGCCGTAACATTTGGTCCTGTCGATCCTGCAAGAGGAACCAGCAAATTTGATTTGGAACGTGGTAAAAGGTACGTACGAAATACGTTTTATTAGCTCGATTTATGCTGCATTTGGCTCGTGGTGTTTGATTTGGCCCTTGGAAGTATGTCCATTTGTTTGGGGCAGATTTGGTGGTAGACTCGTTTCAGTTACGTAACATCGGTTACGCAACGATCTGGGGTACATAGGGTACCGTTTGTAGCGCCATTGTAGTTTTGGAAATATATGTAACAAAACATGTTACATATATAAAAGAAGTTTTGGTTGCCAGCAGAATCTACATACAGTCCGTTTGTTTGATTTGCGCTCTGCCGACGTCCTTGTCATTTGTCTCTGCATATGAACATATGTATGTACATATATACATTCATACATATGTATGTACTTTGTCTCTGTACCTTTTGAGTGGTGACGACTGCACATTATTAGGCAGCAACAGCGAGATTGGCACACAATACAACAACAACAAAGTGCATTGGCATCTTTGGTCGATCGTTTGGTACACGCATACCCCCCTCTCGTTTCCCCTGTCACCAACGAATTTCGGTCTCTTTCTATCAAGCAGACTCTTATGGTTGTTGTTGTGATTCGCGGTTGTCGACCTACGACAAGTTGTTTTTGGCTTAGGCAAAAAAAAAGTTTGGAGTTTTTTGCCATCTGGTTGCGAATCGAAGAGAAAAGAAGAAAGAATTTTTGGTGCACAGTGGCTCAAGACGATTTTTGTGCGGAATATTTTGGAATTTCATTTTATGAATCTAAAGGTGGAATTTGACTCCGAGCATAATCGTCAATGGGTTTAAATGGAAATTTGTCTCGCACAGTGGTACCAAAAGTGAATTTTGTGGAATTTTTTTTTTCTCTTAAATTAAAATCAAAATTTGTCTCTGTTATATTTTGCTGCAAAAATTATGGATTGACATGTACAGTGGGCCAAAGTGATTAATTTGCGGATTTTTATACATCGTGTATTTTATCAGAACAAGTATAATAGGAAAAAATACGTTGTCTCGATACTTGCTAATGGAACAGTGGGCCATACATTTTATTTTGCGAATTTTTATGAATATTTTTTGGATTGTTGGTATCCGGAGTTTCGGCCATTTACATTTGGGTATTTGGCACATTAATTAAATACTGGTTTCGCATTTTAATTAAATACTGGTGGATTGCACAGTGGACCAAAAATATTATTTTGTGGAATTTTTTGGAAGGTTTTCGCTTAAAGAAAATTGATTTGTCTCTAGAGTTGTGACATTTTTTCACGCAC
Source organism: Polietes domitor (assembly GCA_947397865.1). Lineage (NCBI taxonomy): Eukaryota > Metazoa > Arthropoda > Insecta > Diptera > Muscidae > Polietes > Polietes domitor. The sequence goes on from OX377621.1 coordinate 117,694,142, forward strand.
AGTGGTACAAGGAGGTTTCGTTTTTAAGGAACAGTGGGTCAAAACGATTTTTTAGGATTAAATTGAAAGTTTGTCTCTCTTTGGATTTTTTGAGCCAGGTCTGTCTTTGTTGACTGGCAAAGTACGTGGGAAAATTTGTTATCTCGAATTTTTCTCCCAAAAAAGGGAAACTTTTTTTATCAAAGTGGGTCAATAAGAAAGTTTGCTCTCTGTTTTTTGCACGAATTTGAATTTTTGTCTCGATTTTGTCTCTATAGCCGATATAGATTATTATCGAACCATGGGTTTATTGGAAGATTATTTGGTTCAGAGCAATGAAATAATCGCCCATGAGGAGTATATGAGGAAAATTGATGCAAGTCAGTACAATGACACGACAATAGAGGCAGAAAGGCAGGAAATTCAAGACTTGTGGACAGAGTGGAAAGATCTCTACAAGCAATGTAATTCTGACCCAGATTGTGTCAAAAAAGACAAAGTCACGATACGCAACAAGAAAAGCGAGGTTCATTCAAAATACATGAGCTGTATGACAATAATAGGAGAATGGAAAGAAAAAACGAAAGTTAGCTCTGCTTCAACTGGTCAAAAGGTTAGCTCATCTGTTTCTGTCCCACCGTGCGATACAGAGATTTTTCACGGAGATTACATTACTTGGCCCAGCTTTAGAGACTTATTCACCGCAATTTATGTGAATAACAAAAAACTTAGCCCTGTTGAGAAGTTGTACCACTTGTTTCAGAAAACCAGTGGAGATGTACCACTTGTTTCAGAAAACCAGTGGAGAGGCCAGAGACATAAATAAAAATATCCCTTTGACAGCGGAAGGCTTCGAAATCGCGTGGGCGAATTTAAAGAGCCAATATGAGAATAAACGAATTCTCATTAATAACCAATTGCGAACTTTGTTCAATTTGTCCCATTGTACGCAGGAATCTGCGGATAGTCTCAAAAAACTTCATAGAGAAATAACAAATTGTATTGCAGTTCTCCGGCTTTACAATATTGATGTTGCCTCTTGGGATCCGATATTTGTATTTCAATGCTCGTCAAAATAAACGGTGTTAAGAATAATTCCTAGGAAGTTCATATGTTCTAGAAAGTTGTTTATTGAGATCTTAGGTACATTTTTGTAGTTGATTGTTTCCCTGAATTTTCAACGGTTTGCTACCTATGGACCTGAACAGGGGGAAAAAGGTTAAAAAATCGAATTTTTTAAGTTTTTTGCGATTTTGACCTTGAAGATGAAGTTTTTTTGATTTTATATGTTCACAATTTTTGTTCTTTATGACAAGAGCTAGAACTTTGCCTCAGAGAGTAAATCAAAATTCCGAACAATTTGCAAGATATGAGCCTGAGAATATGATCACTTTTTTCCAAAAATTACACCGAGGCCTTAAATCTCTGGGGGCCCATAAAAAAAGTGCATGACTTTGGGGAAAAAAAAACACGGGTCTTTTTTTTTGGTCTTTTATCATGTAGCGGTGTCCGTATATGGTTATTTTTTTTCGTGTTGCACTGTGTAACTGAACTCCGCCCGCTTCTCCGGACAAAAAAACGTACCGAAAAATCAAAATTCTTGTTCATATTGCTCTTGTTCATTCAAGCACGGGCCAGAGTTTGCCCACCCATGTAGAGAGTGGCTCTTCAAAATTGATATTCAGAAGCCTCTGCCGTGCTTGGATGAACGTTTCGCTGCTTCTTCTTTTGCGCTCTCGCTCAAGCAGCAACCCTTTTTAATTCCTTTGCTTTTTCTACTAATTTCATTCGTTTTGTAAAAGGCATCGAGGCCACCACGGAAAAAATAAAAGAATAAGTTTTTGCATCGGAAAGTTAAATAACTGGTGTTCCTATCCCTTTTTATATAATTATTAATAAGTGGCAATTAAAGTAATTATTCACTGAACTATAAAAGAAAAGAATTTCTGAATAAATTGTCTCCTTAATACTAAGTGAAAAGAAACTTAAACTTTGGTTTAACTGGGAGAATCAGTGTGTTTGTCCCGTGTGTGTGTCGCCTTTGAAACCGCTAAAGCAGCAGGCAACAACAACAATAGCAGCAAGCAACAACAACAGTAGCAGGTGTCCCAAATACAGTTGGTAAATCGTTTTGCCACGTACCCTACGGCCCGTGGAAACATTGGTGAGTCGCCGTAACATTTGGTCCTGTCGATCCTGCAAGAGGAACCAGCAAATTTGATTTGGAACGTGGTAAAAGGTACGTACGAAATACGTTTTATTAGCTCGATTTATGCTGCATTTGGCTCGTGGTGTTTGATTTGGCCCTTGGAAGTATGTCCATTTGTTTGGGGCAGATTTGGTGGTAGACTCGTTTCAGTTACGTAACATCGGTTACGCAACGATCTGGGGTACATAGGGTACCGTTTGTAGCGCCATTGTAGTTTTGGAAATATATGTAACAAAACATGTTACATATATAAAAGAAGTTTTGGTTGCCAGCAGAATCTACATACAGTCCGTTTGTTTGATTTGCGCTCTGCCGACGTCCTTGTCATTTGTCTCTGCATATGAACATATGTATGTACATATATACATTCATACATATGTATGTACTTTGTCTCTGTCCCTTTTGAGTGGTGACGACTGCACATTATTAGGCAGCAACAGCGAGATTGGCACACAATACAACAACAACAAAGTGCATTGGCATCTTTGGTCGATCGTTTGGTACACGCATACCCTCCTCTCGTTTCCCCTGTCACCAACGAATTTCGGTCTCTTTCTATCAAGCAGACTCTTTTGGTTGTTGTTGTGATTCGCGGTTGTCGACCTACGACAAGTTGTTTTTGGCTTAGGCAAAAAAAAAGTTTGGAGTTTTTTGCCATCTGGTTGCGAATCGAAGAGAAAAGAAGAAAGAATTTTTGGTGCACAGTGGCTCAAGACGATTTTTGTGCGGAATATTTTGGAATTTCATTTTATGAATCTAAAGGTGGAATTTGACTCCGAGCATAATCGTCAATGGGTTTAAATGGAAATTTGTCTCGCACAGTGGTACCAAAAGTGAATTTTGTGGAATTTTTTTTTTCTCTTAAATTAAAATCAAAATTTGTCTCTGTTATATTTTGCTGCAAAAATTATGGATTGACATGTACAGTGGGCCAAAGTGATTAATTTGCGGATTTTTATACATCGTGTATTTTATCAGAACAAGTATAATAGGAAAAAATACGTTGTCTCGATACTTGCTAATGGAACAGTGGGCCATACATTTTATTTTGCGAATTTTTATGAATATTTTTTGGATTGTTGGTATCCGGAGTTTCGGCCATTTACATTTGGGTATTTGGCACATTAATTAAATACTGGTTTCGCATTTTAATTAAATACTGGTGGATTGCACAGTGGACCAAAAATATTATTTTGTGGAATTTTTTGGAAGGTTTTCGCTTAAAGAAAATTGATTTGTCTCTAGAGTTGTGACATTTTTTCACGCACAGTGGTACAAGGAGGTTTCGTTTTTAAGGAACAGTGGGTCAAAACGATTTTTTAGGATTAAATTGAAAGTTTGTCTCTCTTTGGATTTTTTGAGCCAGGTCTGTCTTTGTTGACTGGCAAAGTACGTGGGAAAATTTGTTATCTCGAATTTTTCTCCCAAAAAAGGGAAACTTTTTTTATCAAAGTGGGTCAATAAGAAAGTTTGCTCTCTGTTTTTTGCACGAATTTGAATTTTTGTCTCGATTTTGTCTCTATAGCCGATATAGATTATTATCGAACCATGGGTTTATTGGAAGATTATTTGGTTCAGAGCAATGAAATAATCGCCCATGAGGAGTATATGAGGAAAATTGATGCAAGTCAGTACAATGACACGACAATAGAGGCAGAAAGGCAGGAAATTCAAGACTTGTGGACAGAGTGGAAAGATCTCTACAAGCAATGTAATTCTGACCCAGATTGTGTCAAAAAAGACAAAGTCACGATACGCAACAAGAAAAGCGAGGTTCATTCAAAATACATGAGCTGTATGACAATAATAGGAGAATGGAAAGAAAAAACGAAAGTTAGCTCTGCTTCAACTGGTCAAAAGGTTAGCTCATCTGTTTCTGTCCCACCGTGCGATACAGAGATTTTTCACGGAGATTACATTACTTGGCCCAGCTTTAGAGACTTATTCACCGCAATTTATGTGAATAACAAAAAACTTAGCCCTGTTGAGAAGTTGTACCACTTGTTTCAGAAAACCAGTGGAGATGTACCACTTGTTTCAGAAAACCAGTGGAGAGGCCAGAGACATAAATAAAAATATCCCTTTGACAGCGGAAGGCTTCGAAATCGCGTGGGCGAATTTAAAGAGCCAATATGAGAATAAACGAATTCTCATTAATAACCAATTGCGAACTTTGTTCAATTTGTCCCATTGTACGCAGGAATCTGCGGATAGTCTCAAAAAACTTCATAGAGAAATAACAAATTGTATTGCAGTTCTCCGGCTTTACAATATTGATGTTGCCTCTTGGGATCCGATATTTGTATTTCAATGCTCGTCAAAATTGCCCAAGCTAACCTTGTCTCTCTGGGAACAGTCGATAGACAATAAAACTGAACTGCCAAAATGGGAGGAATTGAGCAAGTTTTTAACAGAAAGATTCCACACATTGGAAAGCGTTTCCGACATGCTTGGCTCTAATGAAACTTTGACACGCCCGAAATATAATAACAATTTTGACAGAAAAATAGGAATCAAAGTTCATCACATGAAGGTACAAAATTCGAAATGTACTTTGTGCAAAGGCACTCATGTTTTGACGTCGTGTCCCAGATTTGTGAATATGGACCAGAAAAATAGGTTGGCAACAGTTAAACGGTACAAACTTTGTATTAAGTGTTTGAAGTTCGAAATGTGGCTCTAATCATCGCACACTCTTACACAGGGATAAAGTAGCTCAGCAAATTAGTAGTAACGGAGGGACAGTTGCTAGTATGGCCCAAAATCCTCAGAACCAAAACATACAGTCCACAGAATCACCTTCGACATCTGGGAATGTTAGGGCATATCATACATCTGTCTCGAACAAAACTATGTTGGCTACAGCTTGGATTAATATAATTAAAGACGGAGTTTCACACAAAGTCAGAGCTCTAATTGACCCTTGCTCGGACGACACGTTTATTTCCGCAAAAATACAAAAAATATTGAAGTTGCCCACAAAATCGGTTTCAGCGGATATCACCGGATTAGGTGGTGAATATCTTACGAAATGCTCCAAAATAGCGATTTTTACAATTGGCTCTATAATAAAGCCTACTTTTTCGGTCGAAACCGATGCGTTAGTTGTACAAGATGTTACGGGTAGCGTACCCACTCATTCATTTGAAAATGTTGTAGCACATCAACTTCCAAATTTAGAATATGCTGACCCTCGTTTTTATCAAACTGGCCCGGTGGATATTCTCTTAGGTGGGAATTTGTATCCAATTATACTGCTCAAAGGAGTAGAACATGGTATTCTTGGCTCGCTTGTGGCTCAGGAGACAGTCTTTGGATGGATTGTAACTGGCCCAACGAACAATTCGAATTCGAGGCGTATAGTACGCGTCTCTCATTGTACTCGGGTTTCAATTGATGATCAGCTAGCGAGGTTTTGGGAGATAGAGGAGGTTTCAAGGAAACCCAATATCTCTGAGGAAGATAGGATCTGCGAGAAACTTTATAAGGAGACAACATTTAGAAATTCTGATGGAAGGTATGTAGTAGAACTACCTTTTCGATCGGAAATTCAGTTAAATTCGTCGCAAAATACGAATAGGTATGTGGCTCTGAGCCAATTTCTAAGAAATGAAAAATCATTGTCTCGAAAGCCTGAACTTAAGGCGATGTATGATGAGGTAATCGCTGAATATTTGTCGCTTGGACATATGGAGAAAGTTGAACCTCCAAAAAATAGTTATGAGAACTATTTCTATTTGCCCCATCACGGTGTCTTTAAACCAGAAAACACCACAACCAAATTGCGGGTCGTTTTTAATGCCTCGTGCCCATCAGCAAATGGGAAAAGTCTGAACGACGCATTGTACGTTGGCCCTATTCTTCAAAAAGATATAATTTCGTTGATCATGAACTGGCGTTTTTATAAATTTGTGTTTAACGCGGATATCACGAAAATGTATCGTCAGATACTGGTTAGCCCAAAGCATGCCCCGTTTCAGCGAATTTTGTTTCGACCTTCAACTTGCGAAGAGGTACAAGATTACCAGCTAAAAACAGTGACATTTGGTGTCAACTGTGCTCCTTTTTTGGCCCTGAGAACTTTGCTGAAACTGGCAGAAGATGAAAAGGAAAACTATCCTATTGGTTCAAAGATTCTCGAGGAAAATATGTATGTCGATGATGCCTTGGTAGGTTCGCATTCTGTCTCTGAAGGTATAGAAGCACGAAACCAGCTGATAAGTATACTTAAATCCGCTGGCTTCGACATGAGAAAATGGACTTCAAATAGTAAAGAAATACTAGAAGATTTGCCCCGCGATCATCTTTTTAATGAGCGATTTCTTGATTTCGACGACAAGAGTTCCACTAAAATATTGGGGATAAGATGGAACGCGGCGACTGACTCATTTTATTTTGTGACGGAAAAAATAGCTCAGAAGGAGTCGTTTACAAAAAGAGAGGTGTTGTCAGTGATAGCTAGATTGTTTGACCCATTAGGCTGGCTTTCCCCCGTTATAATAAATGCGAAAGTACTTATGCAGCAGATGTGGTTGGATGATATAGGATGGGATGACCCAGTAAAACCTTTGACTCTGGTAAAATGGAAAATGTTTATTTCCAAATATGAAGAAATAGACCAGATACACATATCGAGATGGGTAAAATATTCGCCAAATTGTAAGATTGAGTTTCATGGATTTTGTGACTCTTCTGAACTGGCTTATGCGGCAGTTCTGTATATTAGGATTGAAGTTGAAGGAAACATCCATACACAATTACTTGTCTCGAAGTCAAAAGTTGCTCCTATTAAGAAAACATCGGTACCAAGGCTAGAGCTTTGCGGAGCTCTATTACTAGCGAACTTGGCAGATTCGATATTGCCTCAGTTTAAAATTGAACAAAGTGTGTTGTTTCCTTGGTCTGACTCAACTATTGTCTTGTCTTGGCTCAAAAAGCCTTCGCATAATTGGACAACGTTCGTCGCAAATAGGGTTGCTATTATTCAGGAGAAAACTAAAAATTGTTGGAGACACGTAGGGACATCTGAAAATCCTGCTGACCTAGCAACCCGGGGGCTGACCTCTTTAGAGCTAAAGGAGAATGATCTCTGGTGGCATGGGCCACCATGGCTTCGAAACGAGCAATGTTTTTGGCCCTTGGACCCTCAAGTTCCAGAAACATCACTTGAAGCTAAACCAGTAAAGGTTCATATTGCTAGATCAGAAGATATTGTAGATGTATTAGAACGTTTCTCCTGTCTCTCCCGAGCGCTGCACGTCGTGCGTATATTTTTCGATTTTTCAACCGAACTCATCCCACTACAAAAAGCGACATTAAAGTCACAAGTCTCAGATTGACGGCCGCAGAATTGACTCTTGCGCGATACCGGCTGATGGCTATATCCCAGCATATTTATTTTCCCGAGGAATACTCGTGTCTAGGTCGAGGACAAAACATCCCACCAAAGAGCTCCCCATTGACATTGACTCCTTTTCTAGATAAAGATAGAGTAATCCGTGCGAATGGTCGCCTCGGCTCTACTTTAGCGCTGTCGTATAATGAAAGACATCCTGTCATAATTGCCTACCAGAGCAGATTCGCTCGACTTTATGTGGATTTCGTTCACAAGCTGACCTTACACGGGGGCACTCAATTGACTCTGGCCACTGTTCGGCTCGAATGCTGGATCATTAGGGCAAGGAAACTGATCAAAACTCGCATTAATAATTGCAAAGAGTGCGTTTTGTCTCGAAAAATACGTCAGGGTCAAATTATGGCTCCTCTTCCTGCCGAGAGAACTACCTTTAGTAGACCTTTTACGATCACGGGGGTCGATTTCGCTGGCCCTTTCGATGTTAAGATTTTCCATGGTCGTGGTTGCCGTTTGACGAAAGGCTACGTTTGTCTCTTCGTTTGTTTCTCAACCAAGGCGATTCATTTAGAGCCAGTTAGCGATTTGTCCACTTCTGCCTTTCTAGCAGCTTTGTCTCGCTTCGTATCCCGCCGAGGATGGCCAAATCAAATTCATTCTGACAACGGTCGTAATTTTGTGGGTGCCGCCAGAGAGCTGAAGGCAAAGCTTAAATCAATTGTCTCTGAAATGAAGGACGAAGCTATTTCACGGTACGGGTTTCAAAGACTAGAGTGGCTCTTCATTCCGGCCGCAGCGCCTCACATGGGAGGCTTGTGGGAAGCTGGCGTGAAAAGTTGTAAAACCCACCTTAAGAAGATTTCGGGACAAATCCGCCACACCTTTGAGGAATTCTCTACAATTCTGGCGTCTATCGAATGTTGTCTCAACTCTCGACCATTGGCCCCGCTTTCAGACTCTCAAGACGATCTCTCAGCTCTAACGCCAGGGCATTTTCTGATTGGCTCTGCACTTTTAGCTCCCGCCGAGCCTGAAGAGACTCCGTCCAAAACTGCGCTTTTAAACCGCTGGAGGAAGGTCAAAATCATTCAGCAAGAGTTCTGCCGTCGTTGGAAAACGGAGTACTTGTCTGAACTCCATAAGCGAAATAAGTGGAAGGTGCCACAGCAAAATTTGTCTCTCGATGACCTGGTAGTGTTGCGTCACGAAGCGATCTGCCCCACAGACTGGCGTCTGGGCAGAATTATAAAATTGTATCCGGGACGCGACAATCAAGTTAGGGTCGTAGACGTCAAAACACAAACTGGTGTCATCACCCGACCAATCCACAAGCTCGTTCTACTTCCCAAGGCCAACTAAAACATAATTTTCTATCTCGACCAACATGTGATTCACTTCGGGACTGTGACGTCATATATCTACTAATACTTTTGTACTTCTGTCTCATTACACAGATATGAATTTCCAGGACGATTATTTGTGCCCAATGTGCTCCTCACGGCACTCTTTTCGGAAGTGTCGCCGGTTTCTCGCCATGCCTCCTCACCTCAAGAGAGAAACCGTGACCACCTACTCGGCATGCAGGAATTGCATCGCCCTATCCCACCAAGCGCCTTGCCCAAGCACCGGCGGATGTTTCAGGTGCAACAGGCTGCACCATACGTTGGTACATATACCAAATTTTGACCACTGTGCCCGGATACAGATGACGGCGTGGGCGGTATTGTGGTGCGAAAGCCAACCCCAAATGCGTGCACACGTGCGCATAATGCTGGACCCAAACATCAACACGAGCTATTATACGCCGACTGCCAGTTTCCCTCTTCCGTGGGAAAAGTGCACTGAACGGCTGTCGGTACGTCTGTCGGGTTTGCGTGATGATGTGCACACTGTCACGGTCCGTCTGTTGCGACGTGTTCAAGCCGCAGTCATTTGTCCCGCAGTCTCCCTAAAACCCCACGCCGCCAAAGAAAGGTACGGAAATGATGTCTTGGCTGATCATGGGTTCCACATCCCATACCCTTGCAGCATTGTTCTGGGCTCTGACGTCGCGGGTAGAATTTATCTTGGACTGCCCCGACAGGAAGGAAGTTTGCCCTACGCGCAGAAAACCATCTTTGGGTTATCTTTTTTCGGCGAGGTGCCAGTCGATGATGACTATGAAGAATCCTAAATCGGCGGTCACCCCAATGGTCCTGACGTCAACAGTCAACGTGAATCATCTGTCTCGGCGTTATCTAAATTCAATAAGTATTTTGAATTATATTTTTAATTTATTTTGTATTTTTTTTCTCCTCATGGATTATCTCCTAGTTTATACCAGACGGGAACATCAGGCATTTGTTTTTGCGACAATGTGTCGCAAGGGGCCCGGAATGTTCATTCAAGCACGGGCCAGAGTTTGCCCACCCATGTAGAGAGTGGCTCTTCAAAATTGATATTCAGAAGCCTCTGCCGTGCTTGGATGAACGTTTCGCTGCTTCTTCTTTTGCGCTCTCGCTCAAGCAGCAACCCTTTTTAATTCCTTTGCTTTTTCTACTAATTTCATTCGTTTTGTTAAAGGCATCGAAGCCACCACGGAAAAAATAAAAGAATAAGTTTTTGCATCGGAAAGTTAAATAACTGGTGTTCCTATCCCTTTTTATATAATTATTAATAAGTGTCAATTAAAGTAATTATTCACTGAACTATGAAAGAAAAGAATTTCTGAATAAATTGTCTCCTTAATACTAAGTGAAAAGAAACTTAAACTTTGGTTTAACTGGGAGAATCAGTGTGTTTGTCCCGTGTGTGTGTCACCTTTGAAACCGCTAAAGCAGCAGGCAACAACAACAATAGCAGCAAGCAACAACAACAGCAGCAGGTGTCCCAAATACAGTTGGTAAATCGTTTTGCCACGTACCCTACGGCCCGTGGAAACATTGGTGAGTCGCCGTAACAGCTCTCTTATTGCCTTTTTTATAAAGTAAAAACATATAAAACAGTTTTGCCACGCCCTCCCGCACCCAGTGCTAGTTTTTTTTTAATATATAGCCTATCTGTATGAAGTTCCAAAAATTTGTATAATATTAATATATGTGGGAGGTGCCAAACCCACTTTTCTCGTACCGCCCACTTTTTCCACAAATTTGCACATTAATACTCAATGAACTCACACAGAATTTCAAGATTCTTGTTGCCATATAACGGAATATAATTTTTAGAGAAGATGCCACGCCCATCTTTCAAATCTCGACCATTTGTATCTTGCTTACTTAAGTGAAAACTTAATGAACTTACACATATTTTCAGGAAACTTTGTGTCATGTAAAAGAAAATACTCTATAACTGGTTTTAATTTCTTATACTACCGCCCATTTTCTCCCAACTACCCAGTTTAATAGTTGATGGATTCACATAAAATTGTAGAACTCTCAGTGTCATAGAAATGAATATATTTGATAATAGATTTTAATTGCGTATGGGAGGTACCACGCCCTCTTTTCCAATTCCGCCCAACTGTCCAAATTAATACACAATGAACTCTCACAAAATTTCAAGACTCTGACAGGCATAGTACTCCAAATATGTTGTTTTATAAAATGCGAAAAAATAAATTTGTGTTGGAGGAGCCACACTTTTATTGTAATAACATGCGAAAAGGCAAGTATCGCCAGCCAACTTAAATTGAACTTTTTTAGTTCTATTTCAGCAAAGTTGAAAAATGATCAAAATATAGTGTTTTGATTTATTTCATTTCATCTAACGTACCTTTCAAACGAGACCCAAAACGTAAAAATTGGGTAGATAGTTTGTCTGTAACTCAATTATGAATCTTAAATTTTTTTCACTATTGGTTTTTTCTTGAGTTCTGAAGAAATGAATCAACTTTGAACGGCTATATAAACCACAATTTTCGTCCGATTTTGAATCGGTTTTTGGATTTTTGATCGGTAATAAGGTCTCTATTGGTATTGATATTATCAGTTTTACCAAAAGCTTTTATAAATTTTTTGACTTTTGCCATTGATTCCTGGCAGAGGCCTCACAGTGCGACGGTGCTCAAGGGAGACAATAGATTATCCTACCGTCACCTAGCATCGTCCTCCTCTGGACATGGGCAAGTATGTCCTGTGAAAAACCTGGAGCACCCGTCCATATATGGGAGTTGTATTCCATTTTTGGTCTGATGTAGGTAGTGTAAATATTGAGAAGATCAGAGGGAGTGAAGTATTTCTTACATCGCTTTAAAAATCCTCAACATTCAAGAGTTTCTTTCTACACATCAAATACATGTTTAGTCCAACGAACATCGCATTGTATTTTCATGTCGAGAGCATCAAATGAGTAATGAGACATGCATTAAAATCTACTCTATTCACTCGACCCCATTCGGACATGGCCAGCAAATGCTTGCTAAGTGACTCATCCATCCATCAATCGCCTTTTGACCTCAATTTCTTGACGACTTGGTCTATGACCGAATGAATATGAATTACAGCTGTTGCTGTCATCCGCGAATGAGTAGATAGGATTCGAAGTCCGATCCAAAAGGTAGTCGATGAAAATAAGAAAAAGGGGAAAGGACAGAGCCCGATCTACAACAACACATATAGTGCGATTTCTGAGGAAGCTCGATATAAATCGAGAGAAATCACTACCAACACCAAAAGCGATGAGCTTTTATATGAGTGCGCCGCACATTGGTTGATGTTGATAGAACGAGCGACTAAAAATAGAAGAAGTTGTCGAAGGACAATGGCACATAGGCATTTTTTGTTTGAATTAAGAAAAAAATGAAAAAATCAAAATGATCCGCCAACCTCCCATACAACGTGAAAATTAAATTTTAACCTACGACATTGTTTTTGACACATAGCATTTTAAAACACTCAGAATCAGTTGTGTCAAATTTGAATAATATCCCCCCATACAACTTGTATTGAAAATGGCATAACTCCCTTGATTTTCAAGTTTACTGTGATTTTAACAAAAGATTGAATATACAGTAAATTTGCATGCCATTTTAAACAAGCGAATATATATGAACTTCGAGCGTGTCTGTCCAAAGAAATAATAAATATATCAGCCTAATATTACGGAATCATAATACTCAGATATCTGACAACAAAATACCGAAAAATTATCCAAATCGGCGAACATGAAAAAAATGAATTTCGGTCACACTTCAACCAATGTGCGCCGTGCCAGACTCTATCAAAGGTCTTGGGGATATCTAGAGCAACGACCTTACTCGCACCAAGCTGGTGGATGGATCACTTCCACTTTCTGATAACAGTCATAAGTAGATCGATTCATAAGGAACCCATACTGTCGATCATATTGTAAGTCTTTAGTCTCTAAATACCTCACAAGATGGTGGTTAACCATACTTTCCATAAACTTCGAGAGCGATGAGCAAATCGCAATCGGGCGGTAGTTAGCAGTGCTATTAGCCTCACTTTTGTAGGAATGTGCTGTATGTTCGCAATCTTCCAACGTTCTGGGAAGACCCCTGCACGGTATGCAAGGTTGAAAAGGTTGCGAAGAGGTGTTTTGGTGCTGCCCTTATACACACAGTATGTTCATTCACTATTTGCATTAAATTATCGATTGCATTAAATAGGTGTATTGTCCTTCCGGAGTTGAGTGACTCGAATGGGCAAGCCAAGAGGAATTGTGGACATTGAAATCACCAGCAACAACAATTTCACTGTCCGGACAATCCTCTAAAATTTTGTTTATTGAATCGGAAAGGGCGTCGAAGCCATTTAAGGATACCTCCCTTTCAGAGTTTGGACTTCTATACACAAATCCGAAATGAAGTACGTGTGTTCCAATCTTGAATTTAACCCAAAGGGAGTTAAATTCTGGATTTTCTGAGCTCAAGTGTTGCTGGTTCTGGAACACTATATCGGTACGTACGCATACCACAAGACCTCTGTGGGGGATAAAAAGAGACAGGGTGTGATACCAAGGTACGTGAAATGTGTAGCTGCAGTTGACAAAACCCTTGCTCCTGCCGTTCAGTGTTATGTCTTAAGCATTGGGCGAACAACGACACGAAGAAAAGAGCGTCAACTGCACTACACGAAATGAAAGGGGAGGGAGGGAAAACGCACACACTACTGAGGAGACATAAAAAGTGTGGTCAGTGATGTGCGGCTGCTGTTATTATGTAGTTGTTGTTCCCGTCGATGCTGGCAATTCAAAACCTACTATGTCATAGAACATAATTATACAAACCTATTATGTCTTAGAATAATAATATTACAAAGTTGTTTTCATTACACAGTAATTTCAACACCGCTCTTTAATGAAAACCTCTATATTTATTGCAAGCCCAATTTCCCTGCCAGATGCTTGTGCTTGAGCTTTGCCAGTGATTTTGTCAAAATGTCAGCTATGTTATCATTCGATGGTACGTATTTCAAATCCAGCTTTCCGTGCTTAAAAATGATGTCTTCTGATGTTTACTTCTGGAATGGTAAACTGGGTTTTTTGACAAGTGTTGGGATCCAATATTATCACCATACAAAGTAGTTGAATTTTTCACCAATCTTTCAAATCCAAGTTCAGTTAAGAGATTACGTATGTATATAATTTCTTTGGTTGCCGCTGATAACACCATGTATTCAGCCTCAGTACTACTTAAAGCCACTGTAGACTGCTTCTTCGATTCATTCATTATTTCTGTCATCTGAGCTTCCTGCCCAGTCGGAATCTGCGAATCCATGTAATGGTTTACCAGGGTATCTGTGTTCTAAGCACATATCAACCGTTGAATTCAGATACCTAAGAACGTGGTGAGCTCCAGTTAAATGTTCCATATGTGGTTCTTTGTTAAATTGCGAAAGTTTACTGACGGCATGAAGGATGTCAGGTCTTGTGCACAGTCCAATGTACATTAGAGAACCAATTAAAGATTGATACATTGATTCATCCACCTTTCTACAATTTATGCAACCATCGGTACATTTTTTAAACTTCTGCCCTGGATCCAGTGGAGTCGCCACCTTCCTCACATTTTCCATTCGGTTTTCACTCAGCAATTCCAAAATCATTTTTCTTTGCGAAACTTGTAAAGGTCCTGTAGGCGTCTTTCTTTTAATCTCCATCCCCAGGCGTCTTTCTTTTAATCTCCATCAAAAAACTTAAAAAAGATGGGGGTACAAAGAAAAACAAATCGAAAATAATGAAGCTATTTTTGATTTATCAGGCAGAAAATCATCTGGAAAGATTATATATTACCCAAGGAAGCAATTGTATAAATCCAACTTTCTTTAGGATTTCGTCCAGCTTCTCATTCCACTTTCCCCCAGACTGTTTAAGTCCGTACAAAGCTTTTTGTTAGGATACTCGGTATTCTCGAACATCTCCGGTTGGTTTATATAGATGCCAACATCTATTTCGCCGTTGAGATACGCAGTAATTACGTCCATTTGATGCTTATATGCTGATATAACTTAAATTCTACTGCTAACGCCAACAGCATACGTACCGTGGAATATCTGGTTACGGGAGAGAACGTTTCGGTGTAGTTATTAGGGAATTGTACTCTGCCTTCATCGACTCAACCCACTTATCGCGATCATTTCTTGACAATACCTTTTCAACAGACCCTTCAGTTTTGATAAGATTATTCATAATTCTCCTTCCAGACCTTAGCACTTTAAAATTCACGTCATTTGAATTACGCACTTGCTCCATCATGGCTTCATTGTGCATAGGTTCATTGATTAACTGTTGTTCCGCATTCTGGAGCAGTGTAACGTAACATTGTTTATTAACGTGTATTTCGCATGTGTTTACTACACAAATGTCAAAACAGAACTGACATTAGGGACCAATCGCAAAATTTATAGCATTTTCTGATAGGAGGATTACTTTTGCGCCACCTTGTATATCCGTATGCACGAGTTCTAGGACGTCTTTCGTGACACGAGTTGCCTTCTTCGGAAATGGTTCGACATGAATCTTAGCCTTGTAACACACCTCACACTCTATTTGCGGTAACGTATCTTTGAGATTTAAACCATGTACCATGTTTCGTTTCACCAAATCGGTCAAGTATCGCTTATGCCACAGCAAGAATTCATTACTTGAAGTATTAGCACTCATTTGATGTAATTCTTCGTTTGGCTGGTATATAAACAATTAAACACGTTAACTTCCATTCAAAACTGATTCATCCCCATCTCGGACGAATACGTCACAATTTTGGAATTTCACGGATAGATTTGCATCAGTCAATTTGGCAACGGAAATAAAATTATAGTTTAATTTCGGTACATACAGTACGTCTCACAAGCATACATTTTTATTACTAGACTTCAAATATACTTGCCCAATTCCTTCTGAATAGATAACGTAGTCTGCTGCCAATTCGATTCTCTCTTTATGTCTTCGAAATTGACCAAAAGCATTCTTGTCACAACACCTGTGACTCGTTGAACCGCTGTCAAATACCCACACACTGCGTTTGAAATCACCAGCATTGATTCCATTCAACATTGCATTTACTGCAGCTCGACCAGCTTTACAATCTCGTGCCATATGCCCCTTCTTACCGCAGTTGTAACATTTGAAATCTGACTTCTTCTTAACGGATTTCTTCTCTTTAGACAAAAATGGCTGTTGATGATGTTCTTCCACCGATGCATATGGATTTTCCAACACGGAACGCATATGGATTTTCCAGCCGTCATAATTTGTCTCTTCCAGTTTTTCTATTTGGAAAATTGATGACATCGTAATTCTTCTGTTTGTTTCAGCTCAGCGGTAAAAGTTTTTGCAATTTAATAAGCGGCACTCGTTTTTATAATTAACAGCCTGGGCCCATAACCTTTGTTGAGGAAACAAACATAACCTTTGTATAGAAACAACACAAAAACGTCTTTATTGAATAAAGTTTTAAGAGAGAATCAAATAAAATTTGTTGCAAACAAATTTTAACGCAAAATACAATTCAAAACCTACTATGCCATAGAATATAATTATACAAGCCTATTATGTGTTAGAATAATTATATTACAAAGTTGTTTTCATTACACAGTAAATTTCAACAACATCACTAACGAAAACCGCGCCGTGTACTCAACTACCAACCTGCAATAGTAACAACAATCACATTGACAGGAGCATAAACGGGAGCAACAACAACAGCAGCCTCAACATTCACTGACCACACATAAGTCATTTTATGACTGCTTCGTAGTGTGTTCGTTGTTCCCTTCCAGAGCCAGCAACATTTGAGCTCACTAAATCCAGAATTTAACTCTCTTTGGGTTAAGTTCAAGATTGGAACGCTCGTACTGCATTTCTGACTATTGTATAGAAGTCCAAACGCGGAAAGGGAGGCATCCCTAAATGGCTTTGACGCCCTTTCCTGACAATGAAATTGTGGTTGCTGCCCATTCGAGTCATTCAACGCCAGTGGGCCAATACGCCGAGCTTTTTGCCACTCATAACGATTTAACGCAATTAGTGAATGAACCGACTCACATTCTGTTCCTAAATATTCTTGATCTTTTCCTAACTTCACACCATGAAAAGTATGAAGTTAGTGTTCTCGCACCTCTTTGTAATTCGAATCATTGTATTGTTTCAGCGTCCTTTTCGTATTCCGCTTCCACTCCAGCCTCAAAGCGATCAATCTATATTTACGAAAAGGCACGTTGGGCCGAGCTCAACAACTTTTTCCAGCATTTCAATTAGAAGATCGCACTATACGTGCTGTTGTCACCCGACGAGCATAGGTTAACCGCAGGAGTACCACAGGGCTCTGTCCTTTCCCCCTCCCTTTTTCTTATTTTCATCGACGACCTCTTAGATCGAACTTCGAATCCTATCCACTCATTCGCGGATGACAGCAACCCCTGTCATTCATACTCATTCGATCATAGACCAAGTCGTCAAGAAATTGAGGACTAAAGACGATTGATGGATGAGTCACTCAGACAGGATTTACTGGTCATTTCCGAATGGGATGAATAGAATAGAGTTGATTTTGATGCACGTAAGACCCAGTGCTCATTGCTATCTAATAAGAGATTCACTGATCCAACGGTGTCGTCGTTTTCAATTAACGGTGTAGATATTGAGCAATCAGATATTCTTGATGTTCTAGGTATGATAATACAATGCTAAGTTCGTTGGACAAAACATGTATTTGAAGTGTCGAAAGAAGCATTCAAGTGTCTAGGCTTCTTAATCCGGTATAATAAACACATCACTCCCTCTGATCTTCTCAATATTTACACTACCTACATCAGACCAAATATGTAATACAACTCCCATATATGGACGAGTGCTCCAGGTTTTTCACTGGAGCTACTCTTTCATCTACGCTCATAAAAAAAATAAAGCAAAACTTTCCTAAAACTAAGTAAATTTTTACTAAATCTTAGTAAAATTTTGCTGAAAATTTCCTAAAACTAAGTAAATGTTTACTCAAATCAAGTAAATATTTTCTCAAACTGAGGACAATTTTGCTGATTTTTTCCTCAAAACGAGTAAATTTTTACTTAAACTGAGGAAAATTTTATTTGATACAAGGAAAAAAGGTGCAATTAAAATAAGTTCAATTTAACTAAAAAATCAAACAAATAGTTTTGCTTCAGAGTATGCAAAACTGATACAAACAATGACAACATGAAATATTTCTCAAAAGTTTCATGATACATCTGCCATAAGGAGTTGAGCTATTATTCCATGATTGTTGCGAAGGCAAGATAGGCGCATTCGCAGTGGTTGTTTAGAATAATTCATAAAGTATTTAAGAAATAAGTCTCTGCAAACAAACGAGAATTGCTTCTTTGATTAATATTCACTATTTTTTAAACAATTTCAAATGTTTTTTATAAGTTCATTAATACTTAAATGTAAAGGGTGTCCCAAGAAGAACGCAATTTTTAAATCTGGCAACATTCGAAGTGTCATTGTTTGACATTTGAACAATTGTTATTGTTTGTTAGTAGAAGGTACGAGGTTAGTAAAAATGGAGCGCTACACGAATGAACAACGCATTCTCATTGTGAAATTGTTTTACCAAAATGGTGAAAGTTTTGCGGCTACAGTTAGCAAATTTCGATCAATTTGGGGTCACAATAATGCTCCAAAAGAGTCAACTGTAAAGAGATTAATGGATAAATTTGCCGAAACTGGGTCTGTTAGTGATGTAAAGACAACAACGCGCCATCGACCTGGTCGATCCACCGAAAATGTCGCAGCTGTACGTGATGATGTCGCTCAAACTCCATCCACCTCAATTCGACACCGAGCTCAGCAAATTGGTGTCTCCAAATCCACTTTGCAGCGAATTTTGACGAAAGATTTGCATCTTCATGCATACAAAGTTCAATTGACTCAGGAACTGAAGCCAACTGACCATGGACAGCGAAGGGAGTTCGTTAATTGGGTATTGGAGAGACAATATGAAAATGCTGATTTTGCCGATAAAATCATCTTCAGTGACGAGGCCCATTTTCATCTTGATGGCTTCGTCAATAGGCAGAATTGATGGCTTCGTCAATAGAATTGTCGCATTTGGGGTGCGGAAAATCCTCGAGTGATTCACGAGAAGCAAATGCATCCTCAACGTGTCACTGTGTGGTGTGGTTTTTGGGCTGGAGGAATCATTGGAACTTTTTTTTATGAAAATGAGGCAGGTCAAGCGCAAACAGTCAATGGTGTTCGGTATCGTGAAATGATAACCAGTTTTTTCTTGCCTAGAATTGAAGAAATGAATGTGGAGGGCATGTGGTTCCAACAAGACGGCGCCACATGTCATACAGCCAGAGAAACAATTCAATTGCTGCATCAGTCATTTCCCGGTCGTGTTATTTCGCGTTTTGGAGATCAGAATTGGTCGCCTAGATCGTGCGATTTAACACCATTAGATTTTTTTCTTTGGGTTTTTTTGAAGTCGATGGTTTACGCGAATAAGCCGACGACGACTCAAGCCTTAAAGGACGAAATTGGACGCTGCATTAATGAAATACCGCAGCATTCATGCAAAACGGTCATTGAAAATTTCATTAAAAGATCGCGTGCATGCCAGCAAAGCCACGGCGGCCATCTGCACGATATATTGTTCCATACATAACCTCATTCTGTCTACTTTACGATATAATAAAGTTTCACGATTTTTTCTTAAATATCTGTGTTTTATTTAAAATTTAAAAATTGCGCTCTTCTTGGGACACCCTTTATGAAGAACTCGGCATAAATTTCAGTAAACATTTTAACTTCATTTTAGAAAAAAACTCATTTTAATGTTAAAATTTCCTAAATGGAATTTTTTCCATACAAAAAATTTCAGATTTTTTCTCACTTAAAAATTAAAACATAAGTTTGAATTTACTCAATTGTCTACTACTATCTACCTTTTTCTAGTAAATGAACTATTTACTATGGCTTTGAAAGAAGGAAACTTTACTCATACTTAGTTAATTTTCCAACTTTTTACGAAATTTTTACTGGAACGTTTGGAAATCACTCATATTTTATTGCGGATCTTCGAGAAATATTTTGATACATTCGTCCGACAGACATTGTCGGCAAAATTGCAATTCAGTAATCCATCTATCAGTACACTCAAAGGAATATGACAGTAAAAGAAAGCAGAAAGTCTACTGAAAGATCAGATTTGTATCTGCTGAGATGGTAAACAGCTGCTTGCTGTTTTTAGCAATTATATGATACGCATTTGTCCCAAGCTAATATAAAAGAAACTCGCTTATGAACGCTTATCTATTTTTATATTTTAATTAACAACAGCCAATTTTAGCAGACTGCAAACTCTTTAGCAGTGTGAATGGTGATGGAAGATTGCAGAAAACTGCTGTTATGCCAAAAAACAGCTGTAATTGCAGAAAAGTGTCTGCTGATAGGCAGACAATCACTGCTTTTATTAACAGACTTGTTCTCTAAGTGTAGAATTTTTTTTAAATAGTTGCTTGAAATTACACACATACATATCGAGGCCTTATATTCATAAACATATCTTTTCAGGAGAGCGAAAAAACTGATTTTCTCCTTAATTTGAAGAGAAATTATTAATCGTTATTCTGCAGTTTAATCTAAAAAGGATTACTAATTGCTACAATTAAAAAATTTCGAAATTTCCTATTATTCGCGGTTTCATGGTTCATAGCCACTTTTGTATGTTTAAAATTGAGCACTATGAATGTTGAAATAAGAATAAGATTTATTGTAAACTCCATAACTTTTTTCATGAAATCTTGGCAATGTTGTATAGAAAACGCATTTTCTGTGATGTAAACAAGAATTTAAAGATTCCAGCTACATCCGTCAGATTGGTCTCTTGTAACATATATGTAGCCAGTCGCGAAAATCGCTGCAATTGATGAAAAATCCAAAATTCGCCGTTGCAATTCCTTATATTTTAACTTTCTTCATTCATAATTCTGAAACTTTTCATACACAAATATTCTCCATGAAGTCAGCAATCACATGCCAAAGAAATTTTTGGTTTCTCAATATAATAAAAAGTTACGCCGTTTTTTTTTATATATACTTTTCACAATTTTTGACTTTACAGCCACCACTTTTCCTAGTACGATAGTACGATATGCCCTAAATCTAGAAAAATGTTTTAAACAAAATCGTTGTAGCGAATTATAACCTTCGGTTTTATGCTGTTCCATCGTTGAACTATTTTATTTCTATTATTTTTATGTTCATAGCCACTTATGCAGTCACAAACTTACGTGCGAGGGGATAGCCAAATCAGAAAATTAAAAAAAAATTGCTTTAGAAAAAAATCTTTTCCAAATTTATATGACAGATGACATCCAAATCTGAGTAGTTTGGCATCAAAAACTCATTTTCGAGAAAATGGTTCATAGCCACTTTTGAATATAAGCCCTCGATATATATTTTGAAGAAATATTACACAAAAAACGATCAAATTCCTCGACGATAAACTCTTCAGTCCCGCATTCTTCTATGATTGGATAAGCTTTTTGACAAAGTATGGGTCTAAATAGGATGTCTAAAGAGTTTTTGGGGTTTTTAATTTATATAGGACATGAGTAAAAGAATGTTTATTCAAAATCTTTATACGCATATTCCGATTAAATAAAAAAATATTTGGAAATGTTTCTTCATTTTTATAATCTTAAATATGTATAAATTCGAATAACAAATATAGTTTTTTTGTATTCGATAAAATGCAAGAAGAAACAACTAGAAATTTTAATTCCAAAAAACCAAATAATTGGCATTTTTGAGTTTCGTTTTCCTACGTAGATCCAAGTTACTAAATTTCTTATTTCTCTTTTGAATAATACTTGTTACATACAAAAAATACTTACTGTGAAAAATATTTGACATAAGTGATAAATATAACAAAAATATTAGTAAGTTAAAGTAGATTTTAAAATAGAGACCTACACGCAGAAAAAAATGCATTTCCTAGAAACGAAATTTTAGACACGTGATCATCGTTTTTTTTTTGGGAAAAATTAGTTTGTTTGCGGTAAACATGTCATCAGTTGTTGTAAATGAACATAGAGAAATAAGTTTATTTATACCAAACAGTGTTCTTCGTTTGTCGAAATGGATTTGTATTATAATTGCAAACTCCCAAAACATTGGAAGTAACAGAAACCGTCGTTGTTGCATCAGTGATGAAAATAAGACACATCGGTTCAGATTTAGGTACAGCTCCATAAAAATGTCCAATCGCAAATGTTACATCTTAGCGCTCTACAAGCATCAAGCAAATTATTTGCTTTCACGGTTTTGTTATTAAATTTCCAAACTTTTATTGCAGTAGAGAATTAAAAGTTCATAATATATAGCTCTAGTCGAATGTCAAGAAGTGGTATCGATTAATAAAATGAAAATTTTCCGAACAATTTGGTGTCCATTAGCGAAATTAGCACTACACAATCTTGAAATTGGCACAATTCGTTTAGTTTGTTTGTATTTTTCATAACCTTTGTCCGAAATTCAAGAAAGTGTGCAAGATTTTTTATGTAATTTTCATGTTTTCATAATTTTACTGCAAAATTACCATTTCAGACGAGTTATTTTAAAAAGACCTTAAAAAGTCTATATTTTATTGCTTTAGAAAGTCTAGAAGGTATTAAAAAGTATATGTTCGAAACCTCTCTGGGGGGGTTTGAACCCCCAAAACACCCCCCTGCGCACGGCCCTGCTGGCCGGGAATAATAATATCACCAACGTACGGTATAGCTATTCCTCTTCGAGTCAAATTGCGGAATATCGTATATATATATATATATATATATATATATATATATATTTGGGGGAGTGACAGTCCAAAAGGCACCTTGCAAAACTGATATTGGCCACTATGGGTTACAAAGGAAGTGTACTTACGACTTGTTGCTGCCACATCGACATGAAAGAAGCCATTCTTTAAATCAAACGTACTAAATATTCTGGCGTCCTGGAGCCTATCCAGCTGGTCTTCGCACAATCTATTAGACCCATCGCGTTTTTCACCAGTACCACTGGGCTAGTAAATTCGGACTCTGATTCCTCAATAATGCTCTTTCAACCACTGGTCAATTTGCTTGTCAACTGCTACTCCTTCTGCTATTGGCAATCCTCTTGGTCTCGAGAATACAGGTGTATCTTCACTCACGTCATATCGATATTCGTCGATCTACTCACGTCTGGCTTGTAGTTTTCAACAAGTTCTCGTACCTTAAGTTTCGCATCGTGACTTGCCATCTTGTTTACATCTACCGTATTTTCTGAGGTTCCTTCAATAACGTCCGTAAGCATTATGTCATGTACTTCTTCGTCTTCGTTACTTCCAGTCTTGTTGAATTTCAAACAATTAGCCGTTATTTGCACACTGGCGTGCATGCAAAATTCCTTCTCCAATACGACGTCAACATCTATCGAAGTATGTGGTACCACATGGAAAACCATTCAAAATTATCCTTCGGCTTTATCTTGTTTTCGGCAGTTCTGTTACTGAATCCGACCAAATAAAATTCTGATGGTTTCAATTTAGGTTTCATCAAAGAATTGTAAACTTGTTCGCTAACCACGTTAAATTTACTTCCGGTATCAAACAATGCTATCCAACAGTGGCCAGCGAATCTTATGGATTTTTTTTCATCGAACTTTCATCAACATTCGTCGTACATTCGCTTTATCCACCTTACGAGGGCATTGATTCGAAATATGGCCATAGTCATTGCAATCAGGGTTACAAGCCGACACAGAATTATCGGCGGCGGCGGCTTTCGGCTGATTTGTCGGCTCGTTCTCTCATTGCGAAATTTACTTGCCAATTTTGCACAAGTTGGAAGGATTATGGATTATCAAGATGTCTGATCAAATATGCCTCACATGAAAATCCTTAATTGCAAAAAAAAAAAAATATTAAATCCATCCATATTATGGGAATGGATTCCCACTCCCAAAAAATAATGGTATGGGAACATTGGCTAATAACGAATATTGAACTACTTGCCAAAAAAACATAATTGTAGGGTATAAAAATTTGAGTGCAAAGTCTCTTAAAATGTGTTAGAAACAGTTCGACAGAAATTACGTTTTGCAATAATACAAAAATATGAAAATTTGTTCTTCGCATTATGAACAAATACGTAAAAATATGTTAAAAAACATAAAAACAAAAAATTAAACATTTTAATTTTCTTTAAAATCAAAAATACGAA
Organism: Polietes domitor; assembly: GCA_947397865.1. Classification (NCBI taxonomy): domain Eukaryota; kingdom Metazoa; phylum Arthropoda; class Insecta; order Diptera; family Muscidae; genus Polietes; species Polietes domitor. The sequence continues at coordinate 117,718,353 of OX377621.1, forward strand.
AAGTAGTCAAATTTGGCCGATTTGTAAAATATATCCGATTTCCCGATTTTTAATGTTAATATCTCAAATATCTTGTGTAATTTTGTTTTTTTTTATAGAACTCAGAAATGTCTACAGTTATTGAAATTATTATTTTGGCCGATGGATTTTGATTCTGAACCACTGTGCGCCGTAACGTTTTAATTTGCCCCTAAAATCCTTTAAGCCTGTTGCACCGTACAAAATGAATTTATTTATGGTCAAATCATTTATTCCGTCAATTACGTATTGTATTAACCCTCCGTCATGCACATGTATCTGACCAGATATTTTACGAATTTAACTGTTATTTAAATATATTTCTAATTTAGCTACAGGTTTGAGTCTCCAGGTACCATCTACAAATATTGTTAGGTATCGTTTTATGAAAAAACACATTAAAAAACAACAAAAAAATGTATGTGGATTTTTTCATCTATACATCGTATACGTAGCGCATGTATCTGGCCAGATACACACACATTTAGTATGAAGAGTAATGTACTTTATTGGTACTTTTTATTTTTCTCTGCGTTTGTTTACTCAAATCACACTCATCGAATGAACAACATTCACATCATCAAACAGTTAAACACTCGTTTGGCCATGGAATAGAATTTTGGAAGACCACTAAATGTAAGTTTGATTGATATAACATTTGCCCTTCATTACATCTCATTTGCCTCGCTTTTCTTTTTCATTTCAGATTCCAGTAGTAGTTCCTGGCTCAAGTGGTGCTGATACTCTACAAAACTGAAAAAGTTGTCAGCTTTGTACATTGGGAAATGAAAAAATTCGCCGACCAACTCGTTTTTTTGTTCCAAGTTCTCGAATCCGGTATGCCTATAACATTCGAAATCAGAGTATACATGTTTTAGTTGCTTACCTGAAGCTGTGTAAGACTCTTCTAGAATTAATTAAAACTTACTTTATAACTACTAAATTTAATTGAAATGAACTTTGTAACAACTATTTTTTTTTAAATTAAACACAAAAATAAAATTGTTCTTGTTTTATTTCTCATTAAATTTTTTTGCACGGGTAGGTGGTTTAGCATGTACTAAGAACAAAAAAAATAGAAAATATATCTGCCTGGCGTGATAACAATATAACAATGTAATATTATCACTTAAACAGCATATTTTTCATATAAATGTACTGAAGTAATAGTGTATCTGACCAGATACATGCGCTACCTACGTGACTATCGGAACATGTGCATGACGAAGGGTTAAAGCATCATCCTCAATATCACCACGCGATGCAGGCTACTTCATCCTCAAAAATATTCTTGATACCTCTCGCCCTTCAGCATTTTCCTTTCGGTCAGCATATTATGTAGCTGTGCGCTATTTGTCGTCGTTTGTAATTCGCCAATCAATTTAATTTTCAATTTTGACCAGGAAGTTATACGACGTTCACCGACAAGCCCCAAAGATCACCTTTTGAAGATCATCCCAACACATAACGGATGCAGTTCCTACAAACACAAACACAAATCGTCGGCATCATAACTTATGTCCAATACGTTGCATATTGAAACCATGTCTGCTGAACTCATTTTCTCCTTGACGTACGTCAACTTCTTCGCATAAAGAATGCTTTCCCCGCCGTAATCAGAGCCTTCGAACTAAGGTAGCCGCTTTCTGCTTTCACGACCGCCTTCATACTCAAATATGAATTTGTGCATGGCAACTCAACCGCACACTTGACCGGCTTCAAGCTGCTGCTTTTGACCGTTGAAAAATCACCCAGCGATGGCATGATTTTCGTATTGTGGTTGTAAAAATTCGTATTCTTGTGATTACAATTTGTTTTTTTTTTTTTGTAGCAGCCGATAGAACTCTGCAATCGTTGTCTTTTTTTATACCCGTCGTTTTTTGTTTTTCGTGTGTAGAGATTCACTCTCTCTACCGTCGTCGGTTTGATGGATGTTTTTCGATCGCGTCGTTTCTGTGTGGAGAAATTTCTCTCACCGTCGTCGTGGTGGATGTTTTTCAATCCTGTCGTTTCTGTGTGGAGAAGTTTCTCTCACCATCGTCGTCGTTGTGGTGGATATTTTTCTATCCCGCAGTTTATGTGTATTGAAAATTTCCACTCTCCTGATGTTTGCGTTTTCCATACACCGCTCCGTTTTTTTCATACACGTACACTCGCGTCGTATGAGGCTGGGTGTACGAGCAATTACTCCTCCCTTTGTGCAGTCACCTCCGTATATTCTCTTTTCAACCACGCGTTCACATATACATTTGCGTTGACAAAGTGTCTATTTTTCTTTCCTAATGCGCAACCGTCTTTATATCCACACACTCGTTTTACATTCAAACCAACACAAATTCGCCACAATTCACTTCCCGAATTATGGGTTTATATTTGCATTAATTCAATGTTTATTAAAAGGTACGGTACAAACCCAAGCGCAAAATAAAAGCAGTAACGGAGGTAGTAACGGGAGGTGTGAGGTCTACAAGACACTTAAAAGAAAATTCAATGTCCGCTTACAGACCGCAATGAACTAAAACGAGGTAACGCAACTGCCTGTTTTTGCACAACACAGAGGAGAGAAAGAAACTCGTACTTAAGGTCCTAAAGGCGACCACAAAAAAAGTCCCAACCGTCGAATGGGTGAGTTGGAGTGTATGATCCAACAACTTACCCAAAGTCTGAACAAGTTTATGTCCGCTATGTAAGAATCCATGTATAATCAAAGCCAGTTGATTCAAGCTCTTCTTACCAAGAAATGAATTCCTCCCTAAAAATATTCAGCTGGAAAGCAAACGGTGTAACACAGAATGGAAATTTTAAATGCTTTTGTCTCACAAACAGATAAAACTTTCATATACCAACTTATAGTTTTTACTGTTTAAACCACCCAGATGGGGCTCATGCTGGCACGGGTATTCTTATTCTGCGAAGAATGGGGCAAGACGTACTCGTAGGATATACGGGGAACTATATTCAAGCGACATCAGTTCGAATACCATACCGCCGCGTTGCCGCGACAATATCGGCAATTTACGGTCCCCTCGATATTAAGTATCTGCTAAAGTATTTACAACATTTTTCAATAGCCTTAGGCACCACTTCCATGTTCCTGGCGATTTCAATACTAAGCACACTCACTGGTGCTCACACATTCCTAATCCCAGAACAGATAATTGTATAACTGCATGTAAACTGTCTGATTAAATGTGTTTGGTATATTTAAGGGGAATTGAAAAAAAAAAAAAACAAATTGTCAGCTGAAACTTATCCCGACTTGTCGTCGGGTCACCCGTCCGTAATTAATCCAATTAACGATGGGAATTCGATGGTGGAGACGCACCAAAGTATTGTAAATTCTAGGACCAAGTGGCTAAGATATAAAAATACATACTGCGGGACAGTTTTGGGCCTTTCTTTCGTAAAAAATATAAAAAATAGGCAAATGTATGGAGCCACCTTAAGGGTTGCAGATGGAGGGTAGGTGTGCTCTGAGAAAATATTGGGACTAAAAAATATAGGGCTGCTGGGCCAGTAAAAGCGGTGGGACAAATTTTATAAAAAATTATACGGGAGGGAAAATTAATGGGTATGTCTTACATTTAACCCCTCTGGGGCTTTTTGTGTATTTTTACCCCTTGCCTTTGACCCCGATGAGCGCCCACTTACACTCACCCCACCACCCCAATTTTTGGGCTCGTGAACTTTTTTTCGAACCTCACAAAATAGGCTTATCTAGCATATCAAAATTGAGAAGTCGTGCACTATCTCACCCCTGAACAATAACTAAATTAACCTTTAATGGGCAATATTGAATTCGATTGGTTTCTGCGTTAACTGCCTGACCCACGATGTGGAAAGAAAATCTATGCGAACGAAAGCCAGACACTCACTTTCGCATAGCCTTACGTGTTGTGAGTGAATGAAAATGTTGCCAGATCAAAAAATCCACAAATAAACGCAAATATGCCAAGAAAAAAGCGTTAAATATCCAAATTCTAACATATAATAAAAAAAGTTGACACAACTTTATCTCAGCTGAAATAACTGAAAACAAAATTCGAAAAAATAATGTAAACAATCAATATTTGGGGTTGTTTTTGTGTGATGTCGAAAAATGTAAATTTTTCCAACGCGCAAATTTGTTGGAGGAATGCTATTTTCGAGTCTTTTACTTCTTTCACATGTAAATGTACATATGTAAGTTCTGTTACATATTTATAGGAACTTTTCGGGTGAAATTTCAAAAAGACTTCGACCGGGAAAAACGAAAAGCTTGGGTTTTAGGAGGTTGGAGCCTCAAATTAAATACATTCCTGAAGATCGCCTTTAGTAATTCAAGGAATGCAATTGAAAGTCCCTACAACAAAAACACTCCGGTGCACGGAGCTACGGAAAGTATAAATGCGAGCTGCGTTCTGCACAATATGTGCAACAACAAGTGCCTCGACAACTCAATTGGTGCCTATGAAGTTCGTGGCGAGTTTATCTCCAACGCCGAGGAAGAAGTATGAAGTAGAGAGGAGAGCAATAAAAATATAAAATAAATTTGTTTTGTGTTTATTTATGCTTGCGACAAACAAAACACAAGTGAGTGATTTTGACATTTTCATTCGCTCAGATGACAGAAGAAAAAGTTAGTGGACCCCGATTTTACACTGAAATGCTTACGTTTTCTTTCGCATAGATTTTCGTTAGCTTTGTCGTTCTGGTGCCTGTTAGTGGGTCCCAAATCAGTTGTTTGTCGCATGAGAGGCAAGCGAACGTTAACGTTCGACATCGTGGGCCAGGCAGTAAGTTTTGGGGTTTGCTGTGTTCTGACATATATAGTGAAATTTTACTGCCCTTCCCCTTTTTCGGGGTGTTTTTTTTTTAAATTTGTAGAATAAAATATTTGTCATAGCATTGTCTACAAAGTGGCTGAACAGTTTTATATACCGATATGCTACAAGAACACGCCAGCGCTGGGAAACTTTAACCGCTTATAAAATGAATTTCCGATGTGATCTGTCAAAACGCCGACACACATATATTTTTTAGTCTCCTCTTTCAGAATCCATTGTCAGAACCCCGTAAATGAATTTAATTGTTTTGTTGCAGCGGCTTCAATGTTTTGACCTAACCACGACGAACGGAAGAAAATTCAGGGTACCATCACAAGCTACAAGGATCACAACAAAATAATATTCGTTCCAAGGCAACACCTGATGACGTCATAATAAGACGTGAATTCTGAATTGAATTGGCCATTGATGTCTTTCTTTCAAATTCCGAAGTACCATACACATCATAAAAACAACTCTTTCTCAAGTCCAACACATCCAATATATTTATCGCCTGTCTTTTATCAACTCTAGTAAGATTAAAATTGCTCCGTTTCACTACAAGAGTTCCAAATATGTCAATATTCTCGTTGGCACACTTCTGACTATGTTTCAAAGATCTTACTGACTCAAAAAAATTTGTGTTCAAGTAGCTTCATCAATATCTTCATTAATCAGCTCAGTATTTCGACCCAATTCTTTATTAAGAAATTGCCAATTTTTCCTTACGTCACTACCACAATATTTCAGGTTGGAAATAGAATAATTATCCATGAGTATTTTATTGCATACTTTTTTGACTTTATTTATATATCATGAATATCAGGCTTATTCCGTTTTTATATGATTTTATGAAGCTTGTTCTTGTAACATATTGACGAACTAAAAGCTTCCGTTTCCCATGGCGCTATGCCTTTGGGTGCATTAATATTGTTGATACCAAATTATACTTCGAGATGCTGCATATGTTAATACGTGTGAAAACTCTCGCAACAATTCAGATGGATGCGTTTGGGTTGAAATTTAAGTTTTCCCCCACCAGTATTAAGGAACTTGAATATTTTTCTAGAGTTGGATATCGACACGCCAAACGCTACCCAGGATTTCGTTTATTATTATACATTTTTTAATTTCAAGACAACAATCAAATTGAACAAGATGGAAACAGCGGCATATTTATTCGATTCAAAACAAAAAACTGGCGAGATTATTTAACACATCAGCTGACAAAGGAGCAGCTGCAGCTACTAGTCCATGGTATACACTACAAGTGGTGTCTGACAATCAAGGCTTAATTTCAGCTCGAATAACGGCTTTAAGGCGATTCCTAAATATATTATTGAATATGGAAGATAGTCGCCCAAAGCAGTACTATCAACTTAAGATAAATATGAAAAACAAGCTTTGGGACCAAATCCAAGATTTTTATGATGAGGTTTGTGTCAAATTTGAAGAACCGCCAAAGTCTGGTTTTAGCCTTGAAGAATATTATACGTTGGACGACGCTGTTCACAACCATTTGGCCAGCTTATCCGTCATGACGGTTAGATCAGAGCGTTTTTTTCGTTGTCTTTGAAAATTTTACATGCAGTGATTGTATGAACCCAAGGAAGTACCAAAAGTTACAGAATTTTTATTATTCTTAGTTAGTAGCAGCTTCTAATGGAAACAACATTTTCTGCAAAATTTCTAAATACGAAACCCATAAACTATACCACTGTAACAAGTTCATGCAATTATCGGAACCAATGCGGTTACAGTGGGTTTAGCAGGAAAAATTGTGTGTTAACTGTTTTAAAAACGATCATCAAAAACGTGCACTGCAGAAAGTTGAAAAAAGTACAAAAACACAACACGTTGCTTCATTTGGAAAATAAGCAACACAACGCCAGAAATGAAACCAATTCTTCAAAATAAGCCTCAGGACCTAATATTCCTCGAAGTAATAATGATTCAACAAGCGAATCTCCATCCAACACTTTTGCAGTTACGTCAGCCGCTGCAAATGCTGCTGGGGCCGCCAGGGTTATGAGTTGTATGCTACAGCAAAAGTTATAATTACTACTGCCAATGGAGTATCAAGAGAATTCAGAGCAATAAAATTTGTTGCTGTCACTCTCAGAAAGGATATCTAAATATAAATATAAATATAAAAAAGTTTTTCGATTAAACTTTTCTTACAAACTTGGAAGCTTACTTCCAAGCATAATTCCACCACAACCATGTCTTGATGACTTTGATATTTCATTGATATTTCAACTTGAAATGTCCAAGCAATATTCATATTACAACTTGAAATGTCCAAGCAATATTCAATTGGCAGATCCACAATTCAATCAGCAGGAAAAAATTGACATTCTGCTAGGGGCAGCATTTTTTTTTTCAAATTGACCCAAGGTGGAACAATACGACTCGCTGATAGTCTTCCAACGCTTCAAAATATAAATGGTTGGGTTGTTGGCGGTGCAATCGAACAAAATCTAAAACTTAATCCGCTATGTGCACTCACATGTGCAATATTCGGTAACACCACGTCATAGAGGAGTCTATAGAACAGCTGTGGAAACTGAACGAGACTACAAGCAGTGAAAAAAGTCTATCGCCACAAGCAAAGTTATGTGAAACTCATTTTCTTCAACATGTCCACACCAACAAGGATGGACGCATCCTGATGCACTAGGGGAGTAGCACTCAATAGCATACAACAGATTCCTGGCGCTAGAACGAAGGTTATTAAAAAATTAAACACTACGAAATCAATACAGGCAATTTATGAGAGGATATGAACAATTCTGACATATGGAAAAGGTCAACATCGATAGAGTGGTAGACCTGACAGCACTACAACGAAGCTAAGCGTAGTGTTCGACGCCTCGACAAAAACGTCTACTGTTTATTCGTTAAATGATTTTATGTTCACCGGCCCAACGGTACAGAGTGAACTATTCTCAATGCTGATTCGTTTTCAAGCGCCAAAGTTCGTGTTTACTACTGACATCGAGAAAATGTACAGACAAGTCGACAACCAACCACCAGTATCAATTAATCATTTGGAGAGAGGACGCCAAACTACCTATGAGTTACTATAAACTAAATACTATAAAATATGGTACACGAGCGTACCTTATCTAACGACAAAATGTTTACAAAAAATTATTGATGATAATGCAGAAAATTACACGTATGAGTCCCAGATGCTGAGAGATCATTTTTATGCGGTATAATTTGTATGCTTCATTGGAAAAAACAAACACTACCTCGCTTGGAGTTATGTGCTGCAGTCTTAGCCGCAGAAATTTCCGACAGAATCAAAACTGATCTTCAAATTAAAAATTAGTCAATATTCATATTGACGGATTCAGAAATCGTATTATCCTAAATAAATGCACAATCTGCATTAAATCATACCTTTGTATCCATAATACAGTCATTAACATTGCCCGTGCAATGACGACATGTAGGATCAAAGTACAATCCCGCAGATATATTGTCCAGAGCTCTACCAGCAGCAAAACTGTCATCGTGTAGTTTATGGTTCCATGGACCATTATTTCTTCATGGAAGGGAAGAAATGTGGCCACCTAAATTTTCACATCAACTCCAAATTCAAAACGACTTTGAAAAAAAGCAAATGATACACTCGCAGCAGTTACAGCGACTTCATATACAATATAGAAGAATTCCTAATTCCATCCATAAGAATTCCTTCAGAACATTACAAAGAATTATAGGATATGTTCTCAGATTCATTAAAAACTCAAGAAAGATCAAGGAGCTTAGGCCAACACACAAGGCTTTGACTCCAGTTGAATTATATGAGGCACTGGTAGTAATTATTAAGACTGTCCAGCTGTCCGACTTTAACCAGAAATCAATTAACTTCATAAAGGTGCCGAAATCGATAAGAAAAGTTCGATGACCAGTTTGTTCGAGTTTGCGTGGGGAGGCCGATTGGAATTAGTAGCAGAGTAATGTATATCATTTCTATATTTAACTGAAAGAAAGCATAACGCAGAATAATATTATTCAAGCTATGACTTCCAAACGGCTACAGTCTCTATTGTAGATATGCACATTAGTAACCGAATATGTTTTAAACATATGTGCAGAGATTAGCCACCCCCTACTCATAAATAACGAAAATACAGCGTAATTTATGAAAAATCCCATTTTTCAGGATTTTGGTTTTCTTTTTGGGAATTGTGGGAATATTTCAAATGTTTAAATTTTGTATTTTTGGCTATGATTTGATCTCCTTAATTGCAAATTGTCAATGCATATTTTAATATTTTAGATGTGTTGAAATAGATTAATTTTCTTAGTTTCCCCATATACCAATTGGTCCGAATACTCTTCAGAACTTATAATCTACGCGGAATTTCCTTTTCGGGGGTACCCAACACTTATGTTTTAGTTCAGCAACTGCGTGAAATAATGAGGATATTAAAACAAAATCAAAAACAAATTGTTGAAAAATAAATTTTAAGCAAGTGAAGTAATAGTAATTTAATTATGTACAAAGTAATCGGATATGTCGCAATCTATATCAAGTATATACAGTAAGTGTTTATATTCTTCCTTATTGCCGCTTGTTAAATCCCGATAGCAAATCCATTGTTTTCTTATATCTGACAGAATAGGATCAGATGAGAGCATTAAACAATTGAAAATATCTTCATTTTGTGATGCCCTGGAACACTTTCTTGTATTAAATTGTTGGATATTCCTAAAGCCTCGATTTCTGAGCTTCTTCGGTTAGTTCTCCTAATGGAAAAATATTGGCATCTATAATATCTTTTCCGTGACAAAGACCTTTGTGAAGTGTTGGTGTCATAACTTTCCATGAATATAACTGTAAGAGTTTTTTCAATATATCGTTTGCATACGCACCAAATTTATCTTCGTTTATTTTAGTTTTGCTATTCACAGCCATTAAAATAATGTTCACTTTCCTCAATAAATCTTCATTTATTTCAGTTATTAGTGAAGTGATTTCAAAGTTTCCGAAAAACCTTCTTGCTGTGTTTCCATCATTCGTATTACCATAGCCTGCTCTTTAAATGCATCATGTATCCGTTTGTTTCTAAAGCTTTCATCGCACCCATTTCAAAGTGGTTTCAAAGTTTCCGAAAAAACTTCTTGCTGTGTTTCCATCATTCGTATTACCATATCCTGCTGTTTAAATGCATATGTATCCGTTTGTTTCTAAAGCTCTCATCGCACCCATTTCTTGGGAGATTCTTGGAGTTTTTTCTTCATTACCGGATATACTTTTGTATTTCAAATCATATGCTATATGAAGGAAGTGTTCTAAAAACCGTATTCAAGCATGTAGAGGGGATATTCCAAATGTAAGTGCATCTTCATTTATTATCCTCTTGCTACTTGAATTTGAGAATTGGGATCGTGTTGCATTGCATAGGGGACATCTCCATATGGATGTTGTATCTGTTAAAGCATTGACAACTTTGCCATCAATCATTGTTAAGCTCAAGTCATATGATATATTTATTTGGTACTTCTTGATTTTAATTTCAAACTTTAATTTCAAACTTTACTCTCAACTAATTCCTTTGTTTTGCTCCTTGGTCTATGTGTTTTGGTCTACAAAAGGCTTTCGATCCAGGTGTTGCATTTTTCCATAAATTCTCGGGTGTATTTCCGAAATTGCTCGATGGTGGCTGGCTAAATACGCTTTTGTGATCTGATGGAGATTGCTCGCCGTTATCTTGTTTATATTCAGGCAGAGTGGATAATCCATCACAACCCCACTTGCATACAAGTACAAGATCGCGGTTATTTAACTCCTTGACTGCATCAATAGAAACTCCTGATAAAATTCGACAGGCTGTATTTCCGAACTTCAATTGGATTTGCTAAGATGTTTTGCTTTTGTTCCATTATTGCGTCATATGATGGCAGAATTTTGCATCCTTTTTGAAGCAAAGCCTTTCGCCAAACTAAATATTTATTCCGACTAAGTCCTAGTTCCAATATTAGAGCCATCGCTTCTTCCTTCGTAAACTCTGTCGATGATTGTGTCGTTGGAACATTTTTTATAATACACCTTAGCCGATTCGGTGATGCAGTCGGCTATTTTTTCTCGCCTCAATTGGTTGATTCTCCTTTTTCAGCATTTCCTTAAATGTGTCTACTACTTCGGCATCTGTGTGAATAGATAAATTGGTCGACACCCTCTTCTTTTTTGATTTAGGACCCAAATCATCGTATTTCTTAGTGTGTGCTCCTCGTATAAGTTTGGTAGTTGCTATATGGATTTCTGCATCCAACCATTTGGAAAATTTTGATTGTAAACGTTGGTAATCATAGTAAGCGGTCTTTATATTTTTCCAAAAAGCTTCAAGAAATTATTCAGTTTCTCAAATTCTAAAATGACCACTTTAGTTTTAAAATCTTTTTCAACAAAATCTTTTAAAAACTTGGTCTTATCCACACGAGGCAAATCTCCCTTATATCTCAAAAGAGAACACAGTTCTTCGATTTTGAATGTTAATGTCTTGACGGATTGATTAATACTAAATAATACACAATTTAATTATATGGTCAATATATGAAAATAAGACAACAGTCGGTGGTAGCTATCAATGAAATAACAACAGATGCCTACTGTAGACTCAAAACTGGAATAGGTGCGTCTAAAATATACTATAAGTGAGGGGTATCCCCGAAAACGATATTCCGTGTAGATTATAAGTTCTGATGTGCTGATGTATTCAAGAAAATTAAGAAGAAAATCTAATCTATTTGAACACATCGAAAATATTAAAATATTTGGTTACCCGTTGAATGCATTAACAATTTGCACTTAATGAGATCAAATTATAGCCATAAACAAAATTTAAACATTCGAAATATTCCTAGAAATATGCCCACATATTTACCCGATTTTCTTTAAATGTGGCACAACATCTTATAATCCAACTAGAAACACCTATGCAAAAATTGGGTAAGATCGGTTCAGATATAGATATAGCCCCCAAACAAATGTGGCTCCCGATTTGACTTTTGCCGCTTTAGAAACCACATATTGTACTCGATTTTCTTTAAATTTGGCACAACGGCTTATAATCCAAGTAAAAAACCTATGGTGAAAGTGGTTAAGATCGGTTCAGATTTAGATATAGCACAAATACAAATGTTGCTCCCAAATGTTTAACCGATTTTGGCCAAACTATACATATTATATTTCACCTATTTCGTTCCAGATTTCAATATACCCCCATACAAATGTCCTTTCCGATTTGACATTTATTGTTAAACAAATACATTTACAGGATACAAAAATCCTTCCCGTTTTCACTTTTTCACCGAATTAAATTGTATTCGAATTGAAAGTGGAGTGTATCATAGGGTCGGGCCCGCCCGACTTTAGCCTTTCCTTACTTGTTTTTTTACTTTGAACTGATACTATGCCCAAAAAACCCTAATAACTTGATATAGCATTATTATTTTTGGGTTTTTGGGCATATTTCCGGTAAATGAACTCCGATTGTTATAAAATTTAGCATGAGCATAAAGGAAATTTACTCATCTTTTTATCTCCGTACCTACTTTTCAGAAGCTAGTGGGAGAAAATGAGGAAATTGCATTTTGGAACTAAAAAATCTGACTATTTACACTAAATGTATCCTATATTCTAAGGGTGCAATTTCGTGCAGGCAAAAGTTAACCTACAAAAACGGGAAACACCGACATTTCCAAATATGTATATATTTCGTTAAAGGCTTTTGAAGGAAAAAAATTGTGTTGGTCCAAAGTCAGACATTTGTTCAAAAAGGGTATTTTTTACAATATTACAACCAAACTGTATTTGACACACACATAGGTTTGGCGTCATAATAAAGCTAAGAAACCACAATTTCTAATAAAAAATTTGAGTGCAAAATCTCTTAAAATGTTTGAGAAACAGTTCGACAAAGTCAAAAAAAGAAATTACGTCTTTTCAATTTTCAAAATCTGAAAAACCCGAAAATCTGTAATAAAAAAAATAAAAAAAATTTCTTCGCATTATGAAAAAATACGTAAAAATAAGTTAAAAAAAAAAACATAAAAACAAAAAAATAAAAATTTTAATTTTCTTTAAAATCGAAAAATACAAAAGTAGTCAACTTTGGGCCGATTTATAAATATATCTGACTTTCTGATTTTTAATGTTATTATCTCGAAATAATCCTTGCCTAATTTTGGGTTTTACAGAACTCAAAAATGTCTACTAGATCAAAAGTTATGTAATGAGACCAAAGGTATCAATTAAAAAGATTATAAAAAAAACTTGAATATAGAAAGATTTCCAAGCTTATAAAGTTGATATTTTACAAAAAAAATATTAGTGTACGCAGACTTTTTCTAATGATGTATACTTTGACAATGCCATACTTTGACAATTTTTTCGGAGACAAGAACCAGTTAGCTGAACTGAATAGCAGCATATATTCAAAAGAAGCACACCTCATTTGGAGGTTTATGGGAAGCTGCAGTTAAGTCCACCAAACATCTTTTACTTCGAAGTGGTGCAACTGCATCATTAACATAAGAATAATTAAAGACTGTCGCGGTGGAAATCGACGTCATACTCAAGACACCCATGTCAAATGATCCAACAAATATGGAGGCATTAACTCCTGGTCAGTCATTAATATAAAAACTGGATACATGGTAATAATAAAGGAAGATAAATTACCCGCACTTGACCACTCGGAAGAGTTATGAATGTCCACAAAGGAAGTGATAATGCAGTTAGAGTGAACGATGTTAAAACAGCCAAAGTATTGTTCAAACGCCCCATACATCGTCTAGGTCCACTACCTGTAGAGTTCGAGTCATCTACCTCCAACACTATTGCAACTGAACTTACGACAACGAAATAACTACATCGAGAGTGCTCCACTCCCAACATTGTTACATCTGACATTAGATCATAACAAAAATTAACGTCACTATAGATGAAGTTCCATCAAAACGGAGACGAACATCTGGCCTAAACTTAACATCGTTTTTAGTTATAATGTTCATGATGCCACTAGCATAGGCAAGTAGTGAACACCAAATTCGCTGCTGACGCTGGAATACATTTTGAAGGAATTTGACAAGTCAAAACATCAAAAACCAATTGGAACCTCATAGTTTATTAAGATCTAAGCCGTATTGGGAGGTATTGGAAGTGTTTTCAAATGGCACATTAACTATACGGCTGATAATGCATGTCACAGAAATTTTACGAAAACTTTGATTTCGTAACGTTTTACTTTTGCTACATCAAAACTTCCTGGTTTTGATGAAACCGAAAAAAATGGAAATCGAATATTTCCTATTAAAAATATGGTAGCATTGACCCACCGCATTCAATAATTTCGGTTCGGCTCCACACTCTGATTGTCGGTAGTTATTAAAATTAAATAAAACTAAACAAACAAAGAAGATTTTTATTTTGTGATATATGTTCATAACGTTTGCCTTCCAAACTATCCATTTTTCCATTCGGAAAGATTCTTAGAAGACTACAATCACCTTGTCTCCTTTGACGTAACGTCTCTCAATATCTTGGTGGCATTCCATAAAATTGATAAAAAATTTTGATTAAGCGATGTTCTTGGGTTTGACCCTTTAAATATGTAAAAATTAGCTATTAATTTTAATATTAAAACAAAAACTTACATTTATTCGGCGGTGTCTTTTTCAAATATTTTTGTTTCGTTTTCTTGTTTTGCTTTGTTTTGTTGTTTGGTTTAAGGGTTGTTTTGTTTATGGCTGCCACTTTTTATGTCACAATGTCACATAATGCAGATGACAACGCAACACCAATATCGTTTTTCAGTTTTCGTACGATTTGGATTTCTTTCACATGCCTGATACTTTATACGTTTATAAAGATGTTAAAATTATCATACTCAACGTATTTAGTATATTTTTTAATAAAAACAATATTCATAATTAATTGTGAACAGAATTTCATTCCAATTTGGAGTTTAAGTTACTTAAAATATCAATTTCACTTCAGATTTTGTGATTCGTTTCAAATCGGTTTTGTTTTCGTTTTACGTTTTTTGGAGAAGCTAAATACGTTTTGGTTTCCAAATTCGTATGTATGTAGGGAATTAAAACAAGCATGCACATGCAAAAATGTCATCACTGCTGTAAATCATGTGGACGAAGGATTCCGATTAGACAACTATCTTGTACCAAACAAAAGAAATAGAAGAGGGGCATTAAACATTGTTGGAAATGTCGCCAACTCATTGTTTGGAGTTATAGATTCCGAATATGCTTTACAAATGACTAATACAATTCAAGCAGTTAAGCAAAACGAAAATCAACTTCTCCATCTTTTCAAAAATCAAACGTCTCTACTTGATGCTACGACACTTTCTTAAACAAGATGAAACATCCATCCATAAGAAATTCAAGGATCTTGATGCGCAGAGAACCGAGATAATGTCTAGAATACATAACATCGTAGATACTGGCTACAAAGCACGGCTGTTTCACATATTCTTATCATGGGTCATGCAACTAGAAATTGCATCTCCAAACATAGAACGAATAAAATCGTCAATTATGGACGTGCAATCTAACACATGCCATGGAAAAATTAGCCCCAACTTATTATCCCCAAGGCAGCTTCAAGAAGAAATAATGAATATACGAAACTATTTACCAACATCTGCACAAATTCCAGTCAACAGTGACAATCATTTTCAGCCCTACAAGTTTATGACCGTAGAAGGTGGATTAACTGAAAGCCACCTTATATTAAAGGTTTCGATACCTTTATGTGACCAAGAGCCTTTTGAGCCCTACAGACTATATCCCGTACCTATTGCGATTAATCTTTGCAAAGAAATTCTCGCTATGAACGCACATCGTGATCAATGTTTTCCAATGGATAGACTTATGTTACATTCATGCAGTCTCACGGAAGCAGATACGTTTAACTAATATTCAGTCAAAATTCAACAAGGGTTCTGAAGAATGTGCATACGAGATTCAACTATTGAACAATGACACATGTTCAAATTGCAATCTAGAACGTCTGAAAACGAACACATCATGGACTCGACTGACGAACAATAACAAAAGGATGTATGCTTTCAACTCACCTAAGCGAATCAATGCTGTATGCGAGAGACAGGGATACTCCAGGCAATATACAATTGGCAGATCCACAATTCAACCAGAAAGAAAAAATTGGCATTATACAAGGAGCAGATTTTTATTTCAAATTGTCGAAATTTGGGGCAATGCGTCTTGCTGATGATCTTTCAACACTTCAAAATACAAAACTTGGTTGGGTTGTTGTCGGTGCAATCGGACAAAATCTAACACCTAACAGTTTATGAAGGAATATGAACAATTGGGACATATGGAAAAGGTCAACATCGATGGAGTGCTAGACCCTAAATATTTCAAATAACAGCACTACAAGGAAGCTAAGAGTAGTGTTCGATGCCTCGGCAAAAACGTCTACTGGTTATGGTTTAATATTCACCGGCCCAAAAACTTCGTTTTCAAGTGCAAAAATCGGGTTTACTACTGACGTCGAGAAAATGTACAGATAAGTCGTAGTTCCCAGACAACCACCAGAATCATCTAATTATTTGGAGAGAGGACCCAAACTAGCTATAAGTTACTAAAAACTGTAGCATATGGTACACGAAGAGACCCATATCTAGCGAAAAAATGTTTACCAAAAAATTCAGATAACAATACCGTAAATTACCCGTATGGGTACCAGATGCTGAGACATAATTTTTATGTGGATTTTTATACAATGGAAATGCAAAAAAGAGCTTATGACAATCCTAAATAGACATGGCTTCATTTAAAAAAAGTGGTGTGCCAATCACTCGCAAGATTATTCGACCCTCTCGGGTTATTAGCTCCTGTGGTTATCAAGGCGAAGATCTTTATCCAACACTTATGGCAACAAAAATAGACTGGGATCTTCACTCGATTTGGATCAGTTTCAGAAACGATTTGGACTACTTGAACAACATGAAAATCCCACGATACATCAATATTTCAAGGGGAAATTCCGGAAAAAACCCAGTTACACATTTTGCAGATACTTCCGAGAAAGCTTATGATGCTGTTGCATACATACGTGCAGTTCTAACAAACAAAAGAGTGGTTGTACATTTACTTTGTGTAAAGACGCGAGTTGCTCCATTGAAAAAATAAACATTGCCTGCTTGCAGTTATGTGCTGCAGTCTTAGCCGCTGAACATTCCGACGGAATCAAAACTAATCTTCAAAATCAGCAAAAATTCTTATGGACGGATTCAAAAATCGGATCAAATGACAATCCCGCAGATAAATTTCCCAGAGATCTACCAGCAGCACAACTGTCATCGTGTAGTTTATGGTTCCATGTACCACGGAAGGGAAGAAATGTGGCCACCTAAATTCTCACACCACCTCCAAATTCAAAACGATATTAAAAAGAAGAAAGTGGTACCACTCGCAGCAGTTACAGTGTGCAGCAGCAGCGACTTCGTATACAATATAGAACATACGAATTCCTTCAGAACATTACATTATATTTATGTTCTCAGACAACACACAAGGCTTTGACTCCTGTTGAATTAGATGAGGCACTTGTAATAATTATTAGGACTGTCCAGGTGTCCGACTCCACACCAGAAATCAATCAACTACAGAAAAATGCCGAAATCGACAAGAAAAGTTCAATCATCAGTTTGTTCCCATTTCTCTATGAACAAGGCATCTTCCATCTGGAGGTGGTGACAGAGTTGCCGACAGAAGCATTCATAGGCGCTTTGAAACATCGAAGTTGTTGTGAAAACATATTCTCAGACAACACCATCAATTTTGTCGGAGCCAAGAACCAATTAGCCGAACTGAATATAAGTATATATTCAAAGGAAGCACAGGAATTTATTATTTCCGCCTCGGTTTCAAAAGGAATACAGTTCCATCCGCCAAACATCTTCCACTTCTAAGTGCTGCAACTGCATCATTGACTCATGAAGAATTAGAGGCTGTAGTGGTGGAAATCGAGGCCATACTCAACTCTCGTCTACTGACAGCCAACCAATATGCAGGCATTAACTTCTGGCCATTTTCTCATCGGTGATTATCTGACTCAAATAAAACAAGAATTCTGGAAACGATAGTCCATAGAGAACCTAAATGAATTACTGCAACTAAATGGAAACAACCAGTCATAAGGAAGATAATTTACCGACACTTCAAATGCCACTCGGCAGAGTGATGAATGTACACAAGGAAAGCGGTAATACAGTTGTCAAATATCCATACACCGCCTAGCTCCGCTACCGCTAGTTTGAGTCAGCTACCTCCAACATTGCAACTGAACCAACAACCAACCCACTACCTCTAGAGTCGACCACTCCCCGAAACTGTTACATCTGACACTACAGAATCAAAAAAATTGGCGTCACTATAGATGAAGTACCATCAAAACGGCGACGGACATCTGGTTTAAACTTAACAGCAGCGTTTATAATTATTATGCTAATGATGCCGTGAACACCAAATTCGCTTCTGATGCTTGAATACATTTTGAAGGAATTGGACAAGTAAAAACATCAAAAACCAATTGGAACCTCATAGTTTACTATGATCTAAACCCGTATTGGGTGGAATTGCAAGCATTTTTAAATAATCAAATGAATAAAACAAACAAACACAGGCAGCGCCCGGGAGTGAGCTCATGGTGGCATCGAGCTGGGAGTAAAAGTCATTCTTAAAAGAGTCGTCGGCAAAAGTTATTTAGATTATGGAAAAGTGGAAGTTAATAAAAAATGCACTAAAATAGAAAAACTCTGTCGTTTTTACTGGGTCATATTGCATGTTTTTAAAATGGTTTGATATGACACGGGCTAAATTTAAATAAATAAATATCTCAAATGATTTTTGATCGTTCGCCATAGACGAGCGATGAAGAAAATGTTAAGTTTGGCCGGTCCGAATTTTATATACCCTCCACCATGGAGTACATTCCACAGAATTACCGGATGAATAAGAGGCTGTTGACATTACATAGTAGTGCACTACCATATTATGAAAAATAGTGATGCTTCATTATTATAATGTTATAGTAGACTATATATAAATATAAAACTTCAAATGCAATTAAAAGTGAACATGAGACAGCAATCTTCAAAAATGTGCCCTAAATTTTTTTTAACACATTGAGTCGCCACGTCGTACGTTTCCGTACGATACCTAACCCGTCATGGGGTGCCACGTCGTACGTACGACACTGATTGCTTTTTCTTAGAGCTGCAGCGCAAATGTACCATTTTGATGGGAAAAGTACTAATATATTCATTGGTTATTTGATTGGTGACAGGGGCAGAATATTGAAACATTTTTCGCGTCTACACAGTTAAAGCAATGTATACACCGAATTTCATTATTATAGCTGCAACCTGAACATGGGACAGCAATCTTCAAAAATGTGCCCTAAATATTTTTTTAACACATTGAGTCGCCACGTCGTACGTTTCCGTACGATACCTAACCCGTCGTGGGGTGCCACGTCGTACGTACGACACTGATTGCTTTTTCTTAGAGCTGCAGCCCAAATGTACCATTTTGATGGGAAAAGTACTAATATATTCATTGGTTATTTGATTGGTGACAGGGGCAGAATATTGAAACATTTTTCGCGTCTACACAGTTAAAGCAATGTATACACCGAATTTCATTATTATAGCTGCAACCGTAGGGTTGGTACCATTTTTATCCTTCTCTTATAATAGCATCCTTTAAAAGTACAATTGTCGAAAAATGTCTTCTATTTTACGTCGCTACGCAATTAGAGGGATATACACACCGAATTTAATGATTCTAGATGTTGTCGTATTATTCGTACCATTTTTATTCCTTTTTGCTTTGGTACATTGAAAGGCGAAGACCTCGCCGGCTATATTCTGGAGATACAATGTTCGGAGTTGAAAGAGTTATGGGGTAAGGTTAAGGTTATGTTCCATACATGTCTTACATACTTGGAAACGGCAGAAGACGCGAACAGGAGGGACTCGGCAGACGGAAAATATGACACAGCATATCGGGCCTTTGGGAAATGTCTTCCTACGATCAACCGTAAGTGGAATTTGTGGTACTCATAAATTCTCTCCGAGATCTCCTTCGCTGCATGCTCTGAATGGTCAGTTCATGTACCTAGCGTCCCTGGGTCGCCTGATGCAATTTCCGTCTCTGTTTCCATTCAGCTAATTCGCTGAAGTCCCTACTGGTTCCCAGCCGTCCTAGCACCATCGGTCTATGCTACAGTATTAAGTTTAAACTCAAAAAAAAATTAAAGCTCACATACTGCACTATACAAATACTTCATTAGTTTAAGGGGGTGTTTCCGGTAGACGATTGAAATTCTACACGAACGAATGATACCCTGACGAACGACTCAAAAATTGTGTTTTATAACACAAACAAAAGTTTTCGTGTTATGATTTGAAATTATAAAAGCTTTCGTTTATTTGTCAGTCAACAATATTGCCATCACGATTTTTTTTAATTTTTGTTAATTTTATTCATAGAAAAACATAATTTTTTGTGTAAAAGAAGGCCCACTAACTGGCAGAAAAATTATTTCTTTACAATATAATTATTTCAAAACAGTCCGTGTAAATACCTATGAGAACATAATTGTTCCAGTTGTCCGTTTCCAGCGTTATGCTGGGTGCAGGATGAAGGATAGTGTTTTATAGTGTATATGTGAGAAGTTTTGTGTATGTCAATATTTTATTTTCCTTATTTCCATCGGAATAATCGTGCTAACGACTGTTAACTGGTTATTTCAAAGAGAAAATATATTTTCCATTTAAAAAACATACATTTCAACCATTTGTTTCATTTCTGAACGTACACGAATGGGTTTTCTAATCGTCCAGATTTGACGATTTCGGGGAAACCCAAAAATACAGAAAAACAAACGAAAGCTTTTCTGATTTACTCAAAAACGGAAACGCAAAAAATTTTCGTTAGTCGTTTTGACGAATACAATGAGTGATTCGTCATCCGGAAATAGACCCTAAGATAATTTATTTACAACATTCCTTGATGATGCAAGGTGGCCGGCAATGCTTAAGTCTAAATTCTGACGTGTAAATCAGTCAGATTTCAGTTTTTAATCTACATACTTCTTTAAATGCAACATTGCTTAGATTACAACGAGTAAGTTATTTAGTATTTTCATTTCTTCATCTTTTTGTTTGACTTCTTACAAGCTAATATTGCTACTGCTTTTTTATTTCCATAAAATTCCAAATTTCGTTAAAATCGAATGTGTGTCGCAAAGAGAGTGACATTTTTCTTTTTTAGAGTGACATTTTCTGTGTGTTCGTGTAACATTTATATAGATAGTTATATTTTAGTGATAAGAGAGTATTTATATGTCGTTCTAAGACGTCAAACATGCATTGTAAAGTCTTCTGTCTCTAATTCGGACTAGCCGTTTAAATATCCAATTTAGAGTATAATTTCTTGTCTTCTGATGTAATATTATAAATGCTGCTATTTACATTTTAGAGGACAACTAACCTCTACATTTCGTTCTCAGACGTTAAACATGTATTCCAAAATCTTCTGACTCTAATTCAGTCACGAAAAGGCTGAATGCTAAATCATCTTAGTACTTTTTAAAGGAGATAGCATTTTTAATTCAGCTTTCTTCTACTTAAATTCTGTCAAAATCTGGAGGACTGAGTGTTTGCGTAGCAATATAAAATAAAAATTATAAAAATAAAACGCAAAGAGATTAGGTTTTTTTTAAATAATAAATTCAAGAAAGTGAGCTTTATTGAATAGATTTTACCTTTTTGTACAAAATGGTGTGTGATCGATAGAAGATCCGAAACGAGAGTAAAAAACTTAGCTTACAAAAAGTAACGAAAAGACAAGATGATCATCTTACGGCCAATTCAGCAACTCGCTATTCGTCTGAATCTATTTACTCCTATTTGTGCCCGAAATATCACAAAGTCGCATAAGAACGCAGTAAACAAATCCTAACGACGACAAAGGAATTTAGGGTTGCCATATGGTGAACCGGTTAGGACGAAATTAAATTGAACTTAAACATTGCCGCCCGCCTTGCGACATCAACATACACAATTGTAATAAACATTAAAGTCTAAACGTTACATTCAGTTCTATGTGAGCATTTCTTTATTTATATACAATTCAATTCGACATGAATGGCTGTCGATTTTAAAATTAATATAACTATTTCAATGCCATGAAAGACCGTAGTTTGACATGAATGGCGGTAGATAATAGTTGCCATGAAAGGCCGTGGATAAAATTTGCCATAAAAGGCCGTAGATTTATGGATGATATGGGCCCGAAATGACTCATCCAAACACCGTAAGTTGGGCAAGCGGGAGACCGAACTCGACTGTACCCGCCCTCGCACGATTTGCGGATGAACGTCCGGACCAAAAATCAAAGCAATACCGGCGAACCGGTAGAAATATGGGTCGACCAACTGAAAAAGTGATCCCGCACCGAGACCGAAGCCGACTGAGTGGGCGTCCGGAAGCGTCCCAAATTGCCGACCTGGGCCGTGAGGGTGATCTGCCGCGAGGGTCATGGCTGGACTGCACTGTCAGTGAACAGAAATGTTCCTGGTTGACCATCGTGACCGGCAAGTGAAGGTTGCGCACCAATGAGTCGCAGACCCTGCTCACAGTGCTGCATGGATCCAACAGGGCCCGTACAGGAATGGTGCGACCGGGCAGACAGTCAACCGTGACGATGGTAGGGGTCAGTGTGACCACTCGCTGCATAATCACCACTTCAGGGGAGCCTGAAACCGTAGAGGTCGGACTGCGCAACCCTGGTGGGTCGAACCTGGTCTAGGCCCCGATTTTGATCTTTTAGTCGCGGGAGGTTGTATTTTAGCTGCTGCGCTCATAAGGAGGATGCAGGAGGGTGTGGTGGGGGCGCTCGCATCTGTGTCATTTGGCGTTGCTACCGCATCCTGCCTTTGGATGAGCGCGGCTAAGGCAATAAGAACAGCAGCGATGCACCACAACCATGCGCAGTCTCTTCTCGTAAGGCATTTTCCTGAATGTGCCGCAGAAATACAACGGATGCATTCGTTGGCAAAGACAGCACGGGGGCACAGTCGCAGCCGAGGCCTCTGTAGCCGGCGTCGATGATTGTTTTGCCGGGGGGACATTCTGGACATTCTGTTGGAACTTCTGCCAGAGCCGTAACTGGAGCGGCTGTAGGAGACGTTGGCGATTTAGGAGCAGTCGATTTTTCCGAATGCCCTGCTTCCTCATCAGAGAGCATCACTGCATCCTCGTAGTCTAGCAAATTCTCGACGGAAATGTTGAGAACGTTCTCGATGGCGCTACAACGACAGAAATTACGTTCTAGTGAATCTTTTTACAGAAACTAGTTAGTCAGAATGACCAACTTAGTTATTGGACGCGTTACAACACCGCGTTCCGTTTTTACGTCCACGACTCGAACGCGACCACGACTCCCGGATGAATGCGAACGACGCGACCTAATTTCCATGAAGTGGGAGGCTGTTCATGCCGAATTACGACTAAGTCGTCGATATGAACGTCTCGTTGTGGATATTTCCACCGATATCTCTTATGCAAGCTCTTTAGGTATTAGTCTTTCCAACAAATAGTGAGCTGTTGCGAAAGTGCTTTAATTTTTCGATACATATTTACCAACTCGAGTGGAGATCCATGAATGACACACTCCGGAGGAGCTAGAATCGGCGCACCGATGAGAAAATGCCCCGGAGTGAGTGCAATAATCTCTTGTGCATTATCCGTCATAGGGCAAAGTGGACGAGAGTTAAGACAGGCTTCAATTCGGGCCAAGACAGTTGTCAATTCCTCAAAAGTGTATTTTAGACCATGAGCGAAAATGAAGCTTAAAGCTCTTTACAGCGGCCTCCCAAAGGCCATATGGGTATATGGGGAGCCCCAGACGGAATAAAATGCCATGAGAAAATAATTCTCGGATAGAGATCTGCACCCAATAATATGTCGACGGGACGACAATCAAAAAGATTCGAATCTGCCAATCGAATATTTGGCAGTTGAGCAATAAGTTCGGCATTAACCGAAAACGACGGCAGATTGCCGGAAATGTCAGGGAGAACTAACGCCTTAGTTACAAGGAGGCATTGAGCGGAGAACCAATGTTGAGCGAACAGATTTTCCTTGAAATAGCACCTAACGACTGGTTACCACCAGAAACTCTGACGTCTGTCGACTGCACCGAAAGTCTGAGACGATTCTGTAAAAGTTCGGTAATGAACGAGGCCTCAGATGCAAGGTCGATGAGGGCCGTGGATGGATACGGAGTACCCTGATGAATCATATTCACCATTGCTGTTCACGAGCACCGTTCTATTCTGCGATGTATGGAATACCTGCCTATTCAGGGGCGCATTAGAGGAAATGCCAGTAGAAGTGGAAGGGCGCACATCATCGGTGATTGGGCGAAAACCCGGAACTGATCTAGCATTAGATGAATCATCGTTGCGATGTATAAGGGAATGATGTTTATGTTCGCATGAGGAACACGAGTGTTTACTAGGACACGTCTTGACCGGGTGCCCACGACGGAAACTATTCACACAGAAACTGTGCTTCTTAAATAATGCAAACCTCTCACTAACGGAAATTTTCTTAAAACGAAAACAATAGTAAAGGGGATGACTCTGTTTTGGAAAAAGCATGCAGAAATCGTTGGATGACGACTAATAAGACCCGAAGAGGCAGCATTCGCGAAATGCGTCTTCACCCTCTTGTCCGTAATTTTCCTTGTGGAATCTATGCCCTTAAGGTCACGAAGACAAGCTAGTGTTTGAATCATTTCCTTAAGAAAGAGATCCATATCTTTCCACAAAGACAATGCGGACTTGTCCTTAACTCCTTGTTCCCACAAAGTCACCGTAATCCTCGGTAAACGTTGTATGCAAATAAAAACTAAAATCGGATCCCAATTATCAGTTACCACATCATAAATGGACATTGTCGAAAGCATCCAGTTTATACCACGTTGAAGAGTCTTCCCTGAACTGGACTCACTCCAGGACTGGAAAATCGAAAAGCATCTTGAGCTGATTATTCACCAATAAACGTGAATTATCATAAGTATCACAACGTTACTAGTGGTGCTAGCCTGATCAGCACTATCCAAAAATGTCCCTCTGTCACCCGAAGGCCGATCTGACGTAAGCCCAGACCGCGTAGAATTCGCGACACTCCCGGAAACCCTGCCATCGAATGAAGCGGCGGTGTAGGTAGCGATAATTTTGGAGGAGAACGAAGTTGATCCAGCTTTCTATTAATGGACGATAGGGTGTGTACGTACGCCCTATATCATATTTGTCATCTGCTGAATCAATGTCCTCCTTACACGCGTCATCTGGCGTTTGAAGATAATTAAGACAGTTATCGAACATTTCCTTGGCCTTACTCCATAGAGTCTTTACTTCCAAGCCCTGTATCTCCAGGGAAAAATTGTCGATGTCCTCTTCCCGTAGAATAGTAAAGGCCGCATCGAATTTCATCAAAGCTCAGATAAAGAATTGTGGCTTTGTGTCCTACACAAGAGTGATCAAGGAGAAACGGAAATAAAAACAAAGAAATATAACCATAAAGTCTTCCAAACACCCACTTTGCTTAGAGTACGTATTTGCAAGAGCCACGCATATTGGAATTGAATTATATAAATGAGACTTTCAAACTAAAATACAACCATTCAACTTACTATAGATGTCATTTTATAGTGGGATACAAATTCAAAGAAAACAGTTATATTTTCTTTTGTATTTTTAAGTGGGTTGTCTATTTTGGCGTGGTTGAAGTCGATATGAGCGATGAAATCGGCTTGATTGAAGTCGATGAAATCGGAGGCGCACAGTGGTTCAGAATTAAAATCCATCGGCCAAAATTCAATAACTTTTGTTCTAGTAGACATTTTTGAGTTCTGTAAAAAATCAAAATTAGACAAGAACCCAAAGATTATTTTTAGATATTAACATTAAAAGTCGATATATTTCAGAAATAGGTCCAAAGTTGACTACTTTTCGTATTTTTCGATTTTAAAGAAAATTAAAATTTGATTTGAACTGGGATATTGTCCTGGCTCAAGACCATTTTGCTTGTAAGATGGCATGTGTACTTTATCACTTGGTGCGATTTTTTAAACGCAAATTCGGCAAGTGAGTTGTGCTTCTCGTTCGTTTGTGAGAATCATCTACTTCTAGAGGCGGGGTTTGATGTTGAAAAGTCGCAGCGATCGTGGTAGTCTTTTATTTTTATTTTATTTTTTTTTGTGTTTATGTTTTTTAACATATTTTTACGTATTTATTCATAATGCAAAGAAAAAATTTTATTTTTTTGTATTACAGATTTTGACGTTTTTCAGATTTTGAAAATTGATAACACGTAATTTCTTTTTTTTTTTGATTTTGAAATTTTTATTAGAAATTGTGATTTGTGCCAAATATAGTTTGTTTGTAATAAAATTTTAAGAAAATATCCTTTTTGAACATTTGTCTGACTTCGGACCAACACAACTTTTTTGGAAAGGTTGAAGGGTTACATTTGAAAATTGTTACTTTTTTAACCCTACATCAATTTTCGTAAAAATTGGGAGTATCATAGCGCAAATGTTGGAATCAAAATTATATGAAGAAATGAGCGAACGATGCAAGCGACAAAAACTAAAGGAGATTAATGAAGAAGTCGCAAAAAATAACATCAAATAGGCCAAGAGGTTTATACGCCAATTCAAATCGGAAAGGAAATATGAAAAGGCGCAAATCATAGAAAAAAGTGATTGCAGCCTCTCTATCGAGAACAACGTGGATTCTGAATAGCGTGCCAACACTAAAAGAGGAAACGAAATTCAAACCAGAAGAGGCACTTGCATTATTTTTGGACTTAAAGCTAACCAAACACCAATATTCTCAACTGAGACTGCATACAATGGAAACAAAATGAGATTTCTTTCCGGTATATCACGATATTATTTCCGCCAAAAAGGACTGTTATCTATCAAATTATGGAATTACCGTAACCGGAATTTCGGCACGCGACAACACAACATTACAGGACGTTAATACTGTAGCAGAATATTTAAATGAAATATTTCAAGAATTACAAAACTAGTTCAATTTTAAAAGTTTCTTATGTATAATTCTATTTTATAAGTTATATACGATCAATGAAACGATGCCAATATATACCATCTGTGTGTAGTTTTCATGCATTAATTCTATTTGTCTGCTAAATCAAGCGTTATTAAGTTTTTTGGGCATAGTAACGGCAAATGAACTCCGATTGTTATAAAATTTAGCATGAGTATAAAGGAATTTACTCAACTTTTTATCTGTGTACCTACTTTTCAGAAGTTAATGAGAAGAAAATCAGTAACTTGCGTTTTGGAACTAAAAAATCAGACTTTTTGCACTAAATGTATCCTATCTTCCAAGGGTGCAATTTCGTGCAGGCAAAAGTTACCCTACGAAAGTCGGGAACTCTTCAACCTTTCCAATTTCGTTAAAGGCTTTTGAAGGAAAAAGTTGTGTTGGTTCAAAGTCTGACATTTGTTCAAAAAGCATATTTTTTACAATATTTATTACAAACTAACTATATTTGGCAAAAAAATATATATTTGACGTCATAATAAAGCTAAGAAACCACATTTTCTAATAAAAAAGATCTGAGTGCAAAATCTCTTAAAATGTGTGAGAAACAGTTTGACAAAATCAAAAAAAATACGTTTATCAATTTTCAAAATCTGAAAAACGTGAAAATCTGTAATACAAAAAAAAAATAAAATTTTTTCTTTGCATTATGAACAAAACACAAACATAAACACAAAAAAAATAAAAATTTTAATTTTGTTTTAGTTTTTTCGTTTGCATTTTTTTGGTCTGTAATCAATGTTTGATTTGAACTGGGATATTGTCCTGGCTCAAGACCATTTTGCATATATATTTAATAGAATGCAAATTTATTTACAAATGGCATGGTGACATTTATTACTTGGCTGCAGACTACCACGATCATGATTTCGACCATGTCAAAAGTCTTTTCAAATGGCTTCGCAGCGATATATCCAATTTCTCGATTTTTACTGTTAATATCTCAAAATAATCCTTGGGTCCTTGTCTAATTTTGATTTTTTACAGAACTCAAAATGTCTACTAGAACAAAAGTTATAGAATTTTGGCCGATGGATTTTGATTGTAAACCACTGTGCGGCAGCACGGCTCGTGTATATCTGCTCAAATCTGCGTATTTCGTTCGTTCTTTGGGGTAGGATACTTTGTTATTGCGTCAGGTTTGATTCCATTTGTAGAAATTAAATATCTCCAGCACACTACTTCGGTCGTGTTTAGTATATTTATGTGTTTGTTTCCTTTTTTGGTATAATTGTGTTTGAAATGTGCGTCTCGTAGTCAATGTTGCGAATAAATGTTGTCACGAAATCACGTCCTAATATTCAGTCTGCTTTAGTTGGGAAATCTTCATGGACAAGCAGTACCTTCTGCTCCAAATTAGTTTCATTAAAAGTGATGGTGGCAATTGATGCTATTACTTCCTCTCTTATATCAATGAAGCTGCAGTAATCCTCCGGGATTTCTTCGTATTTTCTTAGCAAGACTTCTTTAAGTAAGGTGATGTCAGCTCCGGTATCTAAAGAAATTTCAATTTGAAATATAGGGTATGCACACTTTTGTTCATTACGCTACATAATGTTTGTACATGTCAAATTTGTCTTATTGGAATTCTCTTAACCGTGTTCAACATTTTGTTGGCTTTTTCTGACGAATATCTTAACCTAGCCTTCAGTTCATTTGCGTAGTTGTCATAATTATAAATTTTACTATGGTTTATAACTTTTTCACCATGTTGAACTGAAAGTCTTCCATATAACAGTTCGAAAGAAGAATAGTTTTGTGGTGTGGTATTGTACACGAATGCATAATATGGTAACCACGAGTGCCAATCATCCTCGTGAACGAATGCTAACAAGTATTCATTCAATACCCTATGATTTATTTCGACTGTCCCAAGTGTTTCGTGATGGTAAGGGTTAGAAAATCGTAGGAAAAATATAGCACCATATCATGGGCCTTATGAAGTAATACCAGTGGAAGATCCGAACGTAACAATAAAAGTAGACTCTACCGTAAGGGTACTTCATAAAAACAATTTAAAGCTATATAAGAAATGATGCTTTTGCACATTACAAGTTTTAAATACATATTAATATAAATGTTATAATATATGAAATCTAGAGTTGTATAATTTTTTTCTGCAATTTATATACCAATACACTTATTTTAATTTTAAACATCTAATTTATAAACTTTTTTTGAATGAAACTAATTGTTATTACATTAATTTACAAAATTTGACCACTTTAAAATCTAATAACAAACCGAAATTTTGCGAAAGATATAAGATTTCTCATAAGGGTGAGGGTGTAGTGTATGTACACTTTTGGTCATTACGATACATGATGTTTGTACATGCAGTACATGTCAAATTTCAAGTGTAACAAATGACCAAGTGCCCTATATCCATGCACACATTCCAGTGCAACGATTAATTTGGTGTCCATTGACGACTGCACTCAATACTCAAGTGGAATATTTGTAACACGATCCTTCCATTGTTATGGCTAAGTCACCCCCAGAAATGAAGATTGGATTGTTTAATGAGTATCTGCAAAATATTTCGTCACTGGGCCAAGCCATCTGTGAGCTAAACGCTCCTGAAAACACCTCTAAAAATCATGTTTTTCCCGTGTATTTTTTTTACAAAAAGTCAATTTTTTCTGATTTAATAGACCCTTGGAACACTTTAAATAAAATTTTTTATTCTTGTTTTAGAATTACATATTGGTTGTATTATTGGACTTTATATTGTTTTTTTTGTGGTTTTTCTAGGCTACAGATAAAAGCTCATATTTCTTGGAAACATTTTCTATGTACGTATAAAAAAAAGAAATAAATAGAAGATATGAATATCGGACGAAAAATGAGGTCACTGACTTCATTTTTCTGAAATAATCTAATGCAGAACATGGTTTTCAGAACCAAAATGTTCAAACTCCTTTTACAAAAATGAGCACTGCGGCGTCAATTTCATTCCAATGTTCATCATTTAGGCATCATTCGAAAGGTATTGACTGCAGTTATTTATTTTTTATAAAATGCTACTACCAAATACAAAAAAGGTTTCAGATGTCACTGTGAAAAACCCACAAAAATTATTATAAACCTCAAATAATTCGACCAATAAGTTACTCTAAGACAAGAATCAAAAATTATATTTAAAATGTCTATTATTTCAGAAAAAAAATTGGCAAAAATCCAGCAAAAAAAATACACGGAAAACATGATGTTTACAGGTATTTTCATTAGCGCATAGCTCACAGACGGCTTGATCTAGGAACGAAATATTTTGCAAATCATCATTAAACAATCCAAACTTTATTTTCGTGGGGTGACTGCAAATTGTTTTTCCATTTGTATGGACCGCGACCCAGCCTAATGTACATATGTTTGGATATTCGATCATAATGCATAACTCTGTGACATTTTCTTTGTCTTTACTGCGCGCCGACACCTTTTAGTACATTGGACTATTAGAGTGTACCAGGCAATCAGCAAGTTGAGGGAGAAAGTGTGATAAATGTAGAGGTGTGACTAGCTCAGCCAATCCGAGTGTTGTAACGCTGAAGTGTATGAATGGATAAGAATGAGATAAAAATAAACCAAAGCGTCAGAAAACCAATCAGGGATTTTAAAGAGCGGAAACTTATAGCGCACACCTTAGAGTTCCCTTTTTGGTTTTATATTTCAGTTAAAACAGGATCATCTCAGTTGGTGCGACTCTTGTTGTGACTTCCTTGATTGTTACGTTGGTTCCTTCCACTTTGTTTAACATTGCTGTTACTGTTTTGGTATTGGTTGCTTTGGTTCGTTTTTGTCTCTCGTTATAATATATATTTAATAGAATGCAAATTTATTTACAAATGGCATGGTGACATTTATTACTTGGCTGCAGACTAACACGATCATGCTCCCGTCGCGGGTGACAATCTTGACGCGATGCGGGGGCTTAAGGGCTGTTCTGATGGGTAGCTGCTATCACCTAGAAAGGAACCTGAGTCCTTCATAGGGAGAGGGAGGAGACTTCCCGGAACATCCCGAACTAAAAGTTACCCACCGATAAAAAAACATGATGAGTACAAATATAATTATTAACTCTGCAAGTGGTCACCAGGCTAGACCTGGAAATCCACCCAAACAGTCGTCTACGGATGGCTCTTTGGCAGGTGCAAAATATTTGCAGGCACCAACCTCATCATCACCACACATAAACCCCATACAATACGAAACAACTACGCAAACGAAAATGGCAACAAAACATTGACTCTGACGTGTCCCTAGGTGACGACACAAATTACTGTCTGTCAGGTATAGGCAAGCTCTTCCACTATGAGACTGATGAAGAATATGGTTGCTTCTGACTCGGCAGCAGAGGAAGTGCCTATAAGTGGCAAAAATGCCTCAGGATCGGCACCAGGCGACAACAGGACACGAATGGACGAGGAAAGGAGGGAGGCGGGGTATAAGCGCTCGTTACGATTCCTTAAGAAGATGGACATGAAAGACCCATCTTCTTTTTCGGGTCGTGACAAGCGATTATACCGAAAGCACACCTACCAGGTACGGAAGTATGAGCCTATGATGAACACGATCGTCGTGGAGGTCAGACCCTCCACCTCAAAAGACACAAAGGACACAACTAAAATAAACGGTACTAAAACAATTACGACTACGGTTACAAACCAGATGAACTCGGGTAAAACTGGACCTCGGGCCCACTCTGGTATACAAAGCAAGCCAGCCCCGAATTAAGGTGGTCCTTCAGCAAGCAGAGAGACGCGCAGACCGGCACCATACCCGTCCAAAGCCGATACTAAGCCTTGTGTAGGCCCCGCTATATGCAAAATACACAACAAACCGGTAGTGGAACTTCCCAACAGGGTCAACCCTCCGGCGCACAGCACCCAAACAGGGATAAAATGGCAGAGGTCAAAAGAAGCTCAAGCCCCCGTTGGCAAGCGGCCTAAAACCTTATCCAGCCTAACGACAGCACCCGAATTGCAAGTCGCCATTCTAGACCGCAGCAACCCCGAAGGTTGAGTAGCAGATACTTCGATCTCTGCTTGAAGCCCTCAAAACCAGTGAAGACGACTCCTTTACTGAATTCGACAGAGCCGGGTGACAGAAGGGTGTGAAGATCGTCGGCTGTGGGAATAAGAAAGCATTAGACTTCCTTAC